>SJYQ01003250.1:272201-353255 GCA_006410935.1 Redunca redunca
TTTGGCCACCTGATGCGAAGAGTTGACTCATTGGAAAAGACTCTGATGTTGGGAGGGGTTGGGGGCAGGAGGAGAAGGGGATGACAGAGGATGAGATGGCTGGATGTCATCACTGACTGCATGGACGTGAGTCTGAGTGAACTCCGGGAGCTGGTGATGGACAGGGAGGCCTGGCGTTCTGCAATTCATGGGGTCGCAAAGAGTCGGACACGACTGAGTGACTGAACTGACTGAATTGAAGGAAGTAATTAAAGTTAAATGATGTCATTAGGATAGGGCCTTGAGGTGATGATTCCTGGCTTGGAAAGATCCCCTAGAGAAGGGAATGGCAACCCTCTCCAGTATTCTTGCCTGGAGAATTCTGTCACAAAGAGTCAGACACAACTGAGTGACACCTACACTTTGAGGTGATAGGGGTAGTGTCCTTGTAAGAAAGCACATTAAGGCTTTCTCTCTCTCTCTCTACCTCTCTTCCTCTTTATCTCTGCTCATACACAAAGAAGAGGTCATCTGAGCACCCAGCAAAATGACAGCTATGTACAAGCCAAGAAAAAAAAAAAAAAGCCTCTATTTTGACCTTTGACTCCCCAGCCTCCAGAACTTTGAGAAATAAATGTCTGTTATTTGAGCCACCCAGTCTGTGGCATTTTGTGTTGCAGCCAGAGCAGACATGTGTTGGCTTATTTTCCTTGTCTGTACAGTATTCCCCCAAGTGGCTATCTTTCCTGACCACTAGAGGTCCAGATGGCAGTCACCCCATTTAGCAGTGTAATGGATAGAGATCGTCATCTGGATATGGCCTATACTAGTCAGGATCACTCTGATAAAACACACCCATATCCTGGGCCAGTCATTGATTGGGAGGGATGAAATGGAGATTAGATTATGATTGGTAGGACTGTTACCAGAAAAAGGGGATGAGAACACTGCCAGTGCTGTGTGTGTGTTAGTTGCTCGGTTGTGTCTGAATCTTTGCTACCCTATGGACTGTAGCCCACCAGGCTTCTCTGTCCATGGAATTCTCCAGGCTAGAATACTGGAGTGGGTTGCCATTTCCTTCTCCAGGGGATCTTCTCACCCCAGGGATCAAACCTGGATCTCCCGCATTGCAGGCAGATTCTTTACTCCCAGAACCATCAGGGAAGCCCTTTGCCAGTGATGACCTAGAGGTAAAACCGATAATGACTACGCACTGCACCCAGAGGGAAGCACCATTTTGTGCCATTATGGAGGAGTGAGTATCGATTTTGAAAATTACTCAGAATGATCACAGTGCTGGTGGTAGTGACTGATAATCATGATGACTTCCTTTCAAATTGATGACCTGAAGGAAGGCTCAAGATGAATCTGTTTCATGTTGTTGGCATTGCACTGTGTAGCCTCCTCAGGGGGTAACAATTTCATGTTTTCTATGGTGTTTGAATGGGTTTTGGTGGAGCTGCATGTAAGAACAGGGTTGTGATTTTCTAATGGTGAACCAGAAAGAATTGTGCAAGCAATTCCAGCATGGACTCAGGGAGGGGACACATTTGTTGAAGTTGTCTTCTCACCAAAATACCCCCTTCTCCCTCCAGGTGCAGTGTAAATCCCTTAGCACAATGCTAAGAATCCCTTTTCATAATAGTCCTGCCCCTGAGGCAGGGTGAGCAGAACCCCTCTGGTAAGATGAAAAATCTCTGTGACAGAAGATAAAAATTTGAAAGCCTTTTGTGTCCCCACAGAGCAAAATCCAAATGGAACAAAATCCCAATTCCAAAATTGTCCCTGCCACACTAAAATAGGATTATAAGCATCTAATTTATGAATTTAATTGACAAACACTGTGCAATATATCCTTCTATTTGCATCATGTCATCATGTTTAAAGAAGTATATATTAGCTTATATTTTAATCATAATTGCTGAATGGAGAAACTGATTACACAGAGTTCCGTTGATATGCCTAAGGACTCATAACTCAATGAAGCTAATAGCATTGTTGGAAAGAACCTTGAATAGTCTTGCCAGGAACTCTTAACTGTAGCTAGGTCTTTCAAATTCTTTTTTTTCTTTTTTTTTTAGCTTTTGAAAGTAGTAGCAGGTTATAGTTGGAATGCACTGTTTATAATCAGAATTGGTGGGGGATTTTAGCATATTAGTTGTGTGATTTTGGGGAAAGTCATCAAGTCTTTGAATCTCAGCTTTCCCATCCGTAAACTCAGAACAATAATAAATTCTTCTCAGTCCAGGGTTATTTTGGTCAGGGACTCAAAAGTAGTTTCTTCTAAGAAAATGAAGGAGAACTGCAAAACTTCTCTAAAATCTTCTATGCCCCCTTCCCTTTCCCTCTTCTGTCCTTTTCCCCGCTTCATTATTGGGTCGAGGAAGCCCGTTTGTACATCTCGGTCTTGATTGTGGGTACACAGATGGCCGTGTGTGGTGACAGAGCAATGATACTGTCACAGTTTCAGAGTACATGGCTTTCATATGTATATAGTATTGAGTTGGCCAAACAGTTTGTTTGGGTTTTTCCATATAAGGCAAGCTACCGTATTCTTCAGAGGTTGCTATTCATTCTTTTGAGACAACATGTTTTGAGTCGGTGAATCAGCCTTAAGGTTTTTATCATTGAGACTGTGATTTTTGTTGTTTGGTTAATAATATAAAGGACACCATTATGAGAGTCAGTCATGTGATTACAGAGTCAGTATTTCTCAAGGGATAGAGAGTGGGCCTCGTGGTGATCATCCCTGTCAGCACTTGGTGCTCATCAGGAGGGTGTTCAATACAGCATCCTGGGAACTGTCCTGTGGTTATTCTGTCATCTTTCTGATCTTCCACAGACTTCACAGTGATGGAATGGAGAGGAGTCTTCAGCTCGAGCTTTAAAAAATCTGTAAGAATAAAAAATAATTCAAGGGAAAAGTGTACAATATAAATGAATCTACTCATTAACTATTATTCCCCCAGTACATGAAATTCTTCTGAGAGCTCTTTTAATTTCTTGTTAGAGTGTCCCTTCCTTTCATGGATACAACAGATTCTTTTATATCTGAGGATATTAATAATATGTTTAAAATTTTAGGTTTATTTTCCCCTGCAAAGTCTACATTTCTTCTAAGTTATTTTTGTTCATTTATTTTTCTCCCATTTTAAAGTCTTCCTTTGGCCATAGACTTAAAAAAAAAAAGTCTTCCTTTGATCTCTGGTAATCTTTGGTTGCTTGCTCATTGTTTATAGTGAGGGACTGAAAAATACACTGGCTCTGAGCCTGTGGGAACTGAGAAATTTGACTTTGAGCTTCACTCCAGAGTGATGTGGGTGAATTATTTTCTGTGGAACCCCTGATGTCATTTTCTTTAGGTTTTTCCTCAGGTTAGGTCACCTTCCCAAAGAAATACCTATAAAGCTCCTGTCTTAGATAAGGGTCTGGCTGCTGATGCTCTTGTGGGTGGTGCTGGGAGGAGGCTGAAGGTCTCACTATTACAACCATAAGGTAGTTAATCTAAATATATCCATTTGGTACAGGATACAGGCCTTCAAATGTACTTTGCATACCCCAGTTCAAAGACTCTCTGTTTCACACAGAATAAACTTGGAGAGCTTTGTCAGAGCTGGAGAAACACTATTAGCCATTGGCATTGGGGAGGAGGTAGAGATCTAGGACCTAACTGATTCTCAAACAGGGTTCACCCAGTCCTTCTCTTCTTGGCTTCTCTCTCCTCCATCCCCAGCTCTTAGCCTCCTATTCCAGAAGTAGGTGGTGCTGCTTGTTCCTTAGCTTTATAATTCTGCAAGTTAATCTGGGTTTTAGAAGGACAAAATTAGACAATAATTTAATTAACCATCTTAACCCAGAGTGCTGTATCATGGGTTTTAATTCTTTATTTATTTGAATGCATTAGATATTAAGTATATTAATCATTCAGTATATTTTATATTTGAGAATTCTAATATCTGAAGTCTTCTGGGGCCTGCTTGTATTGGCAGTTATTTCTGTTGACTTGTCTAAGGTGCCTTTTTCCGATGTGAACTTTGTAAACCTAACTGTGAGTCCATGTTAACTGGAACTTGGAGAGACTTCCTTGAGGCTGATTTGATAGGTGCTTCTGCCAGGGCCCTAGGGGCACTGGCACTTTGGGTTCACTCTAAGTTTTCACTTTCGGACCCTTCTGCCCACACAGTGAGAGTAAGGGTTGGCCTGTGGGCACAGATGCCTAACTGTGTGTTTCTGTAGCACAGACTTTTTCTGTTAGCTCTTGTCTAGTGGGTGTGGACCTTTGAGAGTCCAGCTTCATCAGGGGTCTCCAGTGCAGTTCTCTGTCTGGGGTAGGGCCCAGGTTTCACCTTCTTCTAAAATGTGAAGTTCCTAAAGAGAGAGCTCTGACCCCCAGGATTGGTGTCTGGTATTTGCGGAGCTGGCTTATGTTGTGGGCTGCCTCTCTGGCTTTATCTCTGCCCTCAGAGAATGTCTCCTGCGTACATGTTCAGATACGCACTTCAGAGTGTGTTTACAAGGACCTGTCTTCTTTTCTCCACTTCTGCACTGTTGAGGGGTTGAACAGAGGCCGTTAGCTCTGTCTGATGGCTCTGCCCCCGGCTGCCAAGGCTCACCAGCTCAAGTTGCCTGCCTCCCTACTGCTGTAGCAGCCTCCACACCACATCCCCAGCCCCTGTACCCTGCTGCAGACTCCTTATTTCTGTCCCACTCAGAAACCTCTGGGGTTCCCCATTGTGATTCATGCTCCTCTTCTCCATCCTGGCTGTTCCCCTAACATGTCTTGTTCTCTGTTCTGCCATTCTTACAGTGCCCCTTCCTGGGAACACCCTTGCTCGACCACTCTCAAACCCCTCTGTCCCTGCTAATTCCCACAATGGCATTCATATTACTATGTGTCAGTGAGTCAAATCAGCATGTACACCTTACATTTATACAGTATATCAAACATATTTCAATAAAAAGCTTAAAAATAGTGAAATCACCCATGAAAAGTGTAAAGATATGAGAACTGTAGCACTAAATAGAGTGCAAAATGGATGTTTGTTTACAGTGTGAAAGCTGAAACAGGAAGGCAGAGCATTGGCTTGTTTGGCCTCCGGCAGAAATGGATTTGAGTGACTCAAATTTCATCCCATTCATACCCCTGTCCATAGATGACTGTGAAACTGCCACAAGTACTTTCTTTTTATTGAAGTATAGTTGACTTACAATGTTGTGTTTCTGGTGTATAACAAAGTGATTCAGCTATACATATAAATACATATGCCTTTTCCTATTCTTTCCAATATAGTTTATTTCAGGATATTGAAGCTCGTTTCCTGTGATGTATAGTAGGGTCTTGTTGTTTATCTATTTTATATCTAATAGTTTGCATGTGATAATCTCTAATTCCTAATCCATGCCTCCCCTTCTCCCTTTGTAACCAAAAGCCTGTTCTCTATGTCTGTGAGTCTGTTTCTGTTTGGTAAATAAGTCTGTTTCATATTTCCAATCCCATATATAAGTGATATCATATGGGTATTTGTCTGATTTACTTCACTTAGTATGATAATCAGTAGGTCGATCCCTGTTGCTGGAAATGGCTTCATTTCATTCTTTTTTTTTTTTTTTATTGGCTGAGTATTATCCAATTGTATGTTTGTACCACTTCTTTATCCATTTATGTTGCCTCCCTATCTTGGGTATTGTCACTAGAGCTGCAGTGAACACTGGGGTGCATGTAACCTTCAGATTATGTTTTTCTCCAGATTAATGACCAGGAGTGGGATTGCTGGATCACACGATAGTTCTACGTTTAGTTTTTAAGGAACCTCCGTGCTGTTTTCCATAGTGGCGGCATCAA
This sequence comes from Redunca redunca, assembly GCA_006410935.1. Lineage (NCBI taxonomy): Eukaryota > Metazoa > Chordata > Mammalia > Artiodactyla > Bovidae > Redunca > Redunca redunca. The sequence continues at coordinate 278,023 of SJYQ01003250.1, forward strand.
TTTACATTCCCACCAACACTGCAGGAGGGTTCCTTTTTCTCCACATTCTCTCCAGCATTTATTGTTTGTGTACTTTTTAATAATGGCCATTCTGACTGGTGTGAGGTGATACTTTGTTGTAGTTTTGATTTGCGTTTCTCTAATGCTTATGAGTGCCGCAAGTATTGATTTTGTAGTTACAAATTAATTAAGTGAATTTGCAAATATGGAATCTACGAATCATGAGGATAGTTTGTAACCTACTTGATAACAGGCTGTATGTCCTACTGTTTGCCTGTTTCTAGTGCTTAGCATATGGTGAGTAATAGATAACTGTGGAATAAATAAAGAAGGGAAGCTTAAGAAAACCAACACTAAAAACCCTTGGTTCTAATCTTTCCTTAACATTTCCTCCTTCATAGGTGCCCAGTTGGATTCCTCCACTTGGCGTGTCTTCACTTTACCTGCCCCATTTAGCTATTCTATATCTTAACCAACCTTCATGACTTGATTCTAAGACCACCTCCTGCCGGGAGCCTGACTTGATTCTCTCCTTAAAAACAAGCTCTCCCTTGATACTTTGTAAGTTCTACTTCCCTTTTTGTGCCATTTCAAAGTAGTACAAACATTTTTGCATGAATACCTTCAAATTCTAATGACTGGGAGGTTAAAAAAAATGTTCAAGGGAGATTCAGAAAAATGTATTACCTTGAAAATACTTTAAAAATCAGTTGAAATTAATAAATAATATAAAGCATGTTTAGTATTTAACTTTGTTTAAATATGTATTTAACAGTCACATTGTTTAAAAACTTACTTATAGGAAAATATACAAAATTTAAAAGTAAAGCTCTCTGAATTGTTATGTATATACCTCTGTAGCCCCAACTCAGATGAAGATAGAAAATTTCCATCATTCCAAAAAATTTCCATTCATGTCAGTAACCTCCCTCCCACCTCAAGGTAACCAGTTCAATGGAAAATACAAGAGTTAAAAATCTAATCTCAGCATCTCTTTCTTTGAGCTGTTGAGTTTATTTATTTTTGTAGTTGTTACTAAAACATTCGGATTTATTCTACTGTATAGTAATTTTGTGTTCTCTATTTATATTGCTTCTATTTTAAAATCACTTTCTCCCTTATATTAGTCTAACTTGTTTGCTCTTTGAGACTTAGAGATGCTATTTCTATTCTTTTGATGAAACAATTGCCAAATCCATGCTTTGATTAAAGCTAAGAATCAGTATCTCTACATTCTTCTCCAAAACTGTAAGATCTTAGAATTCTTTAATTTCAATATCTTCCCTGTATTCTTTCATATTTATATCTAGCTTAGTTTTCACTTTAAGAAAAACTCCTAGAATTAGTTAATATTCTTGACTTTTACCATCCATTCATGCTTAGTTTCTAACTTTTAAAAAACCGATTTGTTTGTTTATTGATGCTTCTCACATCTTCCTCCATATGTTTAGAATCAGTTTTCTTCTTACTCATGTACAGCCTTTCGTATTTCTCTCAGGAAACATCTATGAGTAGGAAACTCTCATTTTTGAATGAAAATGTTTGTTTTACTTTCACTTTTGAGGGAGAGTTGAGACATCTAAATTGACAGTTTCTTTTTCTCGGTATCAGGTCAGTGGAAGCTTTTTTGTTTCTGTTTTAATTTTAATTTCACAGACGGAGCAGCTTTTCAAGACTCAGAGCATTTTCAAGGTGGTTGTTTCTGGCTCTGGTCAAAATGCATCCAAAGCCATGCTTTTGTCCGTGGGGTGGCCTTAAGAAGAAACTGGTCCTTTTGCCCTTGGACCCACATCTTTTCTGAGAGCTTCGTGGCCCACCATAGCGCCACGTTACTGTTTTGGCATTGAATAGCTTTACAGATTGTGCAGACAGTGTGGTTGCTGTGCCCTTTCATGTCAGCTCTGCCCATCATGTTTCTGAATGTGGTCTGTCACGCTTTCACCCCTGTTGCTTTTTCTCACATTTGTTTTACCTGCCTAACCCCTGAAGACATCTGAGTTTATCCTGTTGAGGAGCACAGGCTCAGTGATGTGGCTGCTCTGAGGCATGTGGGATCTTCCTAGACCAAGGTGTCCCCTTCATTGGTAGGTGAATTCTTAACTCCTGGACCAGCAGGGAAGTCCCTCATTGCAGTATTTTGTAGGCATCTACTCTATGTAAGATGTTGGGGACAAAGCAGTGAATGAAAGAGGTGCAAATCCCTGATCTCCTATAGCTTACATTCTAGCTTGGGGAAGCATGCAATAAACAAATAAGATATATTGCTTCAGTTAGTGGTGACTGCTAAGGAAAAGAGTAAGTCAGGGAAGTGGGGTGCAAAGTGCTGAGGTTGGGGTGGTTGCTAGTTTAAATAGGTTGTCAAGGAAGGCCTTCCTGATAGAGTAACACTGGAGCAGAGACCTAAGGCTAGGGGTGAGCACACCTTGCAGGAACCTGGGGGAGGAGCCTTCACGGTAACAAGGGAACACTAAGCGCACAGACCCTGAGGCAGGAACAAGAAGACCGGTGTCACTGGTGTCAGAGTCAGGGCGAGGGGCTGCACGTGAAGTCGGAGAGGGAGCCATGCCAGGCTGACGGAAGCTATTGGAAGGCGAAATGGAAAAAGAAGTCTTGGTGCTTCAATATAGGAAAATATACTCTCATGAAATATTTGACACCGCGGGTAAAAGTAAGTCTTACCTGAACCATCATTCAAACTAGGAAAACAAAGCCTTGAATGATGGCTGAAGATCACTGATGCCCTATTTCATCTCAGCCACTTGAGTTTTTCAAAGCAGGTGGATGTACTTAAAATCTAATCAAAAGGAACTTGAGAAAAGTGGTCTTGCTACCTCTTAGGAAGAGTAACTTGAGTAAGTTTATTAAAAAGCACTGTTTTATTTCATGAGACTGTTAGTATGTGGCCTTAAGTGTCCATTATTTTTTATTTCTCTTTTGCTCACCATGAGAGCCTGTTTTGGGGGATGGACTGATGACCAAGATTTAATTACTGTTTGAACAATGTTACATAGATGTCTTAGTCCGTTTGGACTGCTATAGCAAAATACCAGAGACTGGCTTATAAACACAGAAACTTATTTCTCACAGTTCTGAAGCTTGGAAGTCCAAGATCAAGGTGCCAGCAGACTAGATACTTGGTAGAACCCATTTCCAGGTTGATAGACACCCATCTTCCTCACATGGCAGAAGGAGCAAGAAATCTCTCTGGGGTGTCTTTTATAAGGGTACCAGTGCTATTCATGATTATTATACCCTCATGACCTAGTCACTCTCATAGAACCTACCTCTAAATACTTTCACATTAAGGGTCAGATTTTCAAAATAGGAATTTTGGGGTGACAAACATTCAGTATATAGAACTATAATTGTTTATAGTCATGTAATATGGAGAAGGCAATGGCACCCCACTCTAGTACTCTTGCCTGGCAAATCCCATGGACAGAGGAGCCTGGTAGGCTGCAGTCCATCGGGTCGCTGAGGGTCAGACACGACTGAGCGACTTCACTTTCACTTTTCACTTTCATGCATTGGAGAAGGAAATGGCAACCCACTTCAGTGTTCTTGCCTGGAGAATCCCAGGGACGGGGGAGCCTGGTGGGCTGCCGTCTCTGGGGTTGCACAGAGTCGGACACGACTGAAGTGACTTAGCAGCAGCAGCAGCAGTCATGTAATATATGCATGATTCTGTTCTGCTGTTAATATACCATATTTTACTCTACTATTGCCTCATAATAACTGTTTTCTTTTCTATGTTGAACATCTTGGAATTTGAATTATGACAAGCTCAGGGAATCTCAGTGGTGAGAATTTCTTTTCTCTGCTGCTATTGATGATATTGATAATGATTATTATCTTTTGTTTAACTACCATCTACTAGGTGTTCCATAGAGTGTTAGATACACACACACACACTCCTTACTACTCAAATGGATAAGTAAGCAAATTGATTTGTATTTACTATGTCATTAGTAAATCCTTGGACATGCATAATGAAACTAAGAAGAAAAATATATCAAACAGATTAAATAAACCATATGTTAAGTTTGTAAAAAATCAACCTTTAGAGAATACCTGTTCATTTTCCATATTTATCTGCTTGAAAAATTTGCAGGAGATTCACTCTTATTCATATATTTTTCAAGTTACTGTCTAATGTTTTCTGAAGCTCATCATAGAAAAAAGCCAGTTGGTGCAATTCTTAAAAGTCTCTCTTCCTCCTGTTACAGAGAAGGAATGCCAAGTCATTTAATTTGCATCCAGAAGGAACACTGTGTTTAAGAAAATACAGATAGAAGAATGAAGGTGTGAAAGTGGCTGGGAACCAGTTTCAAAGGAATCTGGTTTACTTCTGTCTGGTTCAATTCAGGAATAATCATAATTTAAGTGTGGACTTGTAAGGTGGACTCATTTTCAAGTGGCTTCAAGTCTTGTTTATTAGGAAAGGTATGATTCATGAAGAAAGAGCCATGTATCAGAAAATAAAGTCAGCTGATACAGTGAATGTAAGAGACTGAGGTTCTGTCAGAAGAGAGGAGGAGAAGCCCTGAGTGGGTTGCAGTGCTCAGAGAAACAGGGTGGCCGTGAGCAGGACTCCGTGGTGCCCCATAGTTTGATGGCCACAGAACGGGGAAGGGCACAGTGTGAGTGAGGAGAACATAAAAAAGGCCTCAGGCAGGAATGAATACGACATATTTAGGCAACAGAAAGGAAATCAGTTTGATTGGAGTGGAGAATTCTGGTAATTGGAGGAGGATGAGAAGAAAGTAAGTGTTTAGAATATAATTTGGGGACAGATTGAATCAAATTGAAGAATGGGATTTTAGAAAAGGGGGATTTTTGGATTGACTTGAGTGAAACTGATAGAATAAATAGCTCCAGAAATTTTCTTGTTTCTCTTTTCCATGAGAAAACTGGGGAAAAAATTGCCAGGATCAACTTTTCAGAGCTCTGGAAATTAAACAAAAGCTTGTAGCAATCTGAGGAGCATTTATTCAAAAACCTGGCTGAATCTCAACAAGAACAGTGATCATTGTGGCATTGAATTTGCCTTATTCCCGTTCCCCTCACTTGAACTTTGTGGTGAGTTTAAAGCCAGCAGTCCACAATCACACTGAAAACCTGTTACCCAGGAAACCACCAAAGGGCACAGAAGGGAGCTGGAGTACTTTCAAAGCCTTATTGCTAGAAAATTGTTATTTGACTTGTCTGGCAGTTCCCTGGAGCACCCCACTTAAGGCTGCCTTTATTTGTTCTGACTCAAAGCTCATTTAGTAATAAGTTTTTTTCCAAGGGCATTTGTCAAAAGTATTTTTAGTTTAGCTTTGAGGATCCCTGAAGTGGGGATAATAGGGCAAAAAAAAAAAAAAAAAAAAAGTAGCCAAATGCTGAGAAGAAAAAGTTGAGGAATGATATCTCATCAGGGTTTTGAAAACCTTTGATGTATTCTTGGGAATCTGTAAGGCCACACACAGATGTAGGCTGTGTGCATGCTGAGGGATCTACACACCAATAGTAAAGGCCCGAGAAGTCCCTACACTCTCACTCTGGCAGACCTTGAGGCTCTGGAAGTGAAGGCTAAGGCAGAGTTGTCAATTACCTGGCTGAGAGAAGAAGTCATGCCCCCGGGACACTGAAAACTATAACTCATTATTGAAAGAAGTGAAAGAAAATGTCAATAAATGGAAAGACATCCTATGTTGCAATGAGGTACCATTTTATACCCACTAAGATGTGGGAAAAGATATGGAGAATTTAGAACCCTCATGTGTTGCTGGCAGGAATCCAAAATGATGTAATCACTTTGACAAACAGTTTGGCAGTGTCTTAAATGATTGAAAATAGATTTACCCTATAACCTAGCAGTTCCACTCCATGGTAATATCCAAGAGAAATAAAGACATACACTTACACAAAAACTTGTACATAAGCATTAATAGTTTTATTTAAAGTAGCCAAAAAGTGGATACAATTCAAGTTTCCATGAAGTCATGAATGGATAAGTACAATGTGGTATAGCCATAACATAGAATATTATTCAGGCATTAAAATGAATGAAGTATTTATACGTGGTACACCATGCACAAACTTTGAAAACATTATGCTGAGTGAAAGAAGCCAGATGAAAAAGGCCACAGATGATATGATTCCATTTATGTAAAATGTTTTAACGGAAAATTCAGAGACATAAAAGTAGATGAATTTTTCAAGGGAGGGGGAATAGTGACTGCTAATTGGTGTGGTATTTCTTTCCTGGGGTTAAAAAATATCCTGTAATTAGATAGTGGTGATGATTATACAACTTTGTGAGTATAAGAAGCATGGAATACCATGGTTTATAAGTGGATATTTTATGTAATATGAGATGTGTGAGCTATACTGCATAAAAAAGTAGAGGAATCTTTGAACCTTTTCAACATCAAAAGAGGATATACCTGCCTAGATAAGTAGCTAATAGTGATAATTGAGGTCAGAGCCCACAGAGATTAGAATCAGGAGAATACCAGTTAGAAAATAAGATTGCATTCTGGCAAAAGAGCACTCGACCAGGAGTCCAGACGATTTCAAAAGTTATTTATAAGATTTTCTGCCCACAAGCTTCTAGTATCAGTGCTTGGCCATGAAACCTGTCAAATATATTTTTATTGAACTTTAAGTTGAAAGGCCTGTGTTGTAGTCTCTAGGGGTGTGTGTGTGTATGTGTGTGTGTGAGAGAGAGACTTTGTATACTGCAGCACTGCAACACAGTGGGTAAGTTTCCTTCTCTAGAAAACAGAGAGTCTTTTTGGAAAGAGGCAAATTATATCCATGTTTAAGAATATGATTTTTAACAAGTCCCATTTATTTATGCAAAATACTCTCAATGATAAGCATAACAGTAACAAAGGTGTCAGTTGAATAATAAAGAAGGCTGTACATTGGTAACTCCAGCTCTGGCATTTTGGCTTGCCACTGAAGATTGTTTTCTTAGAAATGAAAGTTTTTGCTTTTTTCCAGCTTCAATATTATCTAGTTGCCTTTACATAAATTTTAATGTGTATCTTATATATTGGATATTGGATAATGTATAATGGGTATTATAAATATATTAGTTATAATAATATATACTGTCCAATGTATGTTGTGTATTAGCTAATGTATATATTTATATATGTTTATGTATTATATAATTATATTTATATATAGATATGCTATGAAATTTGGAGAACTAATGCTTTGTTTAAATTGGGTAAGAGTCTTATCAGCGCTATTTAGAGATGCCCATGTATTGAATATGTTCTTGATTTTTTTTTTAATGTGAAAATATAAAAAGTCCCTCTAAGAATAGGAAGCCAGTTTGGGAATGAAACTTCCTCTCTTGCTTAGAGGGTTGTGTTTTCCTATGCAAATACAGCAAAGCCCAGAAATTAGCAGTGACTGCTAAATTAACACACTTGAAGAGCTTGGCTGCTTCTAATAGGCAGTCAAATGGTCTTGTTACATTGTAATGGTGCCAAGCTAATTGAAGTGATTACTGTTGCTCATGAGCAGCCTTTTTGAAGTAGAAGTCTTTTAAATTATCTATAGACGTTAAATGTCAGACACTATTGTGTAATTATACTTTGTAAATGCTGAATGTCATAAGGCATCACAGGTAATTGAGGTTTACAGAGAAGAGCTTTTTCTAAACCTAATTGGGCATCAACTCTTTGTCACTTTTTCTAAATCTAATTGGGCATCAACTTTTTTTTTGCCAAGGGACACTCCACTGCCTCGCAGCCTCTCTTTCTTCTCCACCTTCTCCCACTAGACTTACTCATGGGGCCCCACATGTCATGATGGTTCCGAATCATTGAGCTTAAACACCTCTCTCTCTGTATCGTCCTCTGGGATCTTTGGGGTTGCTATACTTGTTTGGAATATCACAGGCTGAACCTTTCTGGAGAGCCAGGTGTGGCTATCTGATGGCAGAAGGGGACCATTTCAATGGATATTAAGTCCTTTGAAACCTCGGAGTAGTCCCCAGTATTCAGTGTGTTCTGGGATTTTCATCTGTTGTTGTTGTCATTGTGTGTGTGTGTGTGTGTGTGTGTGTATGATTTGGAGAAATATCTTTTCATGATATTAGTAATAGAGGTTTTCATGGTCCTTCACGGAAATTTCACAGTGCAAGTACCATCCATATTTTGTCCTGTTGTTTTTATTTCTTAGGTCATATTAGAATACATGCTAGGATTCCAATTTTAAAAGAGTTAATAGAAAGCCATTTTCTTCTTGGCTGTTGTTATAGGGATGTTTATTATGAAGCAAACTTTGGAAACTTCAGATGTCTTGCCTGTGTAAGTCATACACTGAGAGTGACCAAACAGGCAGATTAGACCTTAGAATACAGACATCAAGATGGCCTACAGTTGGCTGTGCCTGTTCCAGCTGGGCTCACTGGGAATACTGTCTCGATTTCTGACATCGTGGCAGGTAAGAAATTACAAAAAGGCATTCTTCCTGCATAATACTTAATACATGTGTTCAGTTGGTCACCGGGATTTATTAAATAAAACTGTTATTATCTCACTGTGATTTTATGACAGGGCCCTCATTGTGTGCTTTCAGCAGGTAGCAATTTATGCAAGTCCTGGCTTATTTGTAAAGCTATCTTTATCTGTGCTTTTTTTTTTTTTAAGCCTTCATTATTCTCTATGATATATTGAGTTCTGATTAAAGTGTTTTCTGTCCCACACAAGGAGACTTTGGGAGAATTGTCAGTGCATATAATAAAAAGAGTGTGTGGATATTTTCAACGCTGTGAATAAAGAGGACTCAAGTCAAGTCGTGCTGAGTGTGTTCCAGAGAGTTTGCTGGTTTCTGGAGGTGGATGCAGAGATGCTACATAGATACTCCGAATGGTCAGGCCTTATTACAGGCTTCAAAAATGCATTCTTATTCTTTGATTTTTTTTCATTGTTATATTGAAAAGGCAAATTAAATGGGTACTTTTTACACATTACAAGTAGTGTTCAATACTTGTTGGAAATAACACTAAGCCGTAAGTGTAATTTTTCTAGCATCACTTTTGAAGATGGCTTTTATGATGTGCCTGTTGAAGAATCAGGTTCAAGGATATTATTAAAGTTGTTCAACAATTTAAAGCAATAATATGCAAGGTGCCAGACAAAATGTTGAATTAGACATGGTCTTGCACAATGAGCGTGTGCACCTCTTCTCATTTTGTTCCCCTTCTGAACAAATTCCATCCCTCTTGATAAAGGTCTTACCCCTCTGGCTTGGTAGTCTTGCCATTGCTCCAGGCATAACAGGGTGACTTAAACTAGAGGCCAAAACATCGTTCTTACTGATGTGCTGTCAATGGCTCAGGTATGCAGGCACTCAGGATTAGCCACAATTTTAAAGAACTGTTCAGTTCTCTTATACTTCTCTGCTGCTGCTGCTGCTAAGTCACTTCAGTCGTGTCTGACTCTGTGAAACCCCACAGATGGCAGCCCACCAGGCTTCCCCATCCCTGGGATTCTTCAGGCAAGAACCCTGGAGTGGGTTGCCATTTCCTTCTCCAATGCATGAAAGTGAAAAGTGAAAGTGAAGTTGCTCAGTTGTGTCCGACTCTTAGTGACCCCATGGACTGCAGCCTACCAGGCTCCTCCTTCCATGGGTTTTCCAGGCAAGAGTACTGGAGTAGGGTGCCATTGCCTTCTCTGTTATACTTCTCTAGCAATTCTCAAATAAACTCAACAAAGTAGAACTCTTCCTTGTGCAATAGGTGTGAATAGAAGCTCTGCTGGGCCTTATCCATCCAGCTGAAGATCCAGGGAGCACATCAGGAAAGTAACCATCGCTGGCTGCTCTTCATGCTCCAAGGGCAGGGTTAGCATTCTCCAGGTCAGGTGCCGCTGGCCTCATGAGGGTGGTCATCAATGTTATTCATTACTTGTAGTTCTTTGTCCTCAGGCACAAGGTGGGCTTGTGTTTACCTGTGGTTGGATTGGGGTCATATGACTAATTTCGGTTTATGACTTGTGAGTAGAAGTGATATGTGGCATTTTCACACTGAAACATTCAGTTGCCAATGGGAGATCACCTCTTTATAGAGTCCTTGTTCTGCTTGTAATTGTAACTGGTATATTTGAGATGCTGCTTGTTCTGTCAGCCAGATCTAAGAAACCTGGAGCAGAGTCCACTATTACTGGACATGTAGAATGAATAAGAAATAATATTTGTTGTTACTGGGCTTTTCCTTATTGCAACATAATTTAGCCTACCTGACTGATATACTACCATTAGTTCATATACTTACTTAGGATCTGTATCAGGAGTCACAAATGTGATTGCCCTTGAGACCCAATATAAGTGATTGAAGAGGGTGGGATATAAGAAAAGACACTGACGCGATTTGTTTGCATGCTGAACATACCAATGTATGCACTGGTTTTTTAAAGGCTTATATTCTCTATTCAGTTTTTTGAAACAAGTAGCCTTTGTAGGCTATCTTTTAATCTGTCTCCTGTGATAGATTGATAGGCCCAGCAGCCATTTCTCTATTAGTTGTGAAATAGCAGTCTAGTATGACAGTAAATGTGTGGGCTTCTCTGGTGGCTCAGTGGTAAAAAGTCTGCATAATAATGCAGGAGATACGGGTTTGATCCCTAGGCTGGGAAGATTCCCTGGAGGAGGAAATGGCAACCCATTCCAGTATTCTTGGCCTGGAAAAATCCCATGGACAGAGGAGGCTGGTAGGCTCTAGTCCATGGGGTCATAAAGAGTTGGTCATGGCTGAGCACAGCACAGCTTGTGACAAGAAATGACCTCTGACACTCAGTTGAAGTGTTGGGAACACCACAAGAGGGGTGGTGACTACAGCAGACTGGACCACACAAAACCCATGTGAAGGAGGCAGCTGGTTTTATTTATCCCAAGGCAGTTTCTGGCCTGCAGGAATGTAAGCACAGAATTCCTGGTTTTTAAGGTTTTCCAAGAGAAGTCTGGAGTTCAGATTTTATGTGACATGTTCTAATTTTGAATTAATGGTCAATTAAAAAATAATTTTGATGGATAAAAAAATATATCCTAAGGTCAGTACTCCATAAACCTTGACCTCTGTTCCCCACAGCTTTTGGGGAATCTTCATTTGAAGAGATTATATCTTCGACACAGGGCAAGCGTATATGAGTTGACAATGTAATGAGAACAGAATAATAATAAGTTATCAGGAAATAATTGTTGGTTTCTTCCTATTTGTTAAATATTATGTTAGGTGCTATGAGAGATACTGAAAGAACGTAAAGGATTGGTCCTGACTTTGGGAAACTCAGTCTAGTTGGGGAAAAGTATTAAAAGAAACAATATAAATAACACAAAAAGAAACAAAAGAAACTGTATTAGGGCTCTCCAGAGAAACAGAGATATCTATATATCTTTCAGGTATATCTTTTAATATCTCTGATAATCAGATATATCTATATATCTTTATGGATGTGTGTGTGTGTATATATATATATACACATATATGTTTCTATATCTACTTCCATATGTGTGCATATATATATATATCTAAAATATATATCTATCTAGAACATACACATGCCAGGAGATCAAACCAGTCAATCTTAAAGGAAATCAGTCTTGAATATTCATTGGAAGGACTGATGCTGAAACTTAAGCTCCAATACTCTGGCCACCTGATTTGAAGAGATGATTCACTGGAAAAGACCCTGATGCTAGGAAAGATAGGAGGCAGGAGGAGACAGGGACAACAGAGGACGAGACGGTTGGATGGCACCATCAACTCAACAGATATGAATCTGAGCAAGTTCTGGGAGCTGGTGAAGTACAGATAAGTCTAGCGAACTATAGTCTGCTGCTGCTGCTGCTGCTGCTAAGTCACTTCAGTCGTGTCCGACTCTGTGCAACCCCATAGACAGCAGCCCACCAGGCTCCCGCATCCCTGGGATTCTCCATGCAAGAATACTGGAGTGGGTTGCCATTTCCTTCTCCAGTGCATGAAAGTGAAAAGTGAAAGTGAAGTCGCAAGTCATGTCCGACTCTTAGCGACCCCATGGACTGCAGCCTACCAGGCTCCTCCGTCTATGGGATTTTCCAGGTAAGAGTACTGGAGTGGGGTGCCATTGCCTTCTCCAGAGCTATAGTCTATGGGGTCGCAAAGAGTTGGACATGACTGAGCAACTGAATAAGAACATACACACACATATCTAGAAAGGGATTTACTATAGGAATTGGCTCAGTTTTATGGAAGCTGAGATGTCTTACTGTCTGCTGTCTGCAAGCTGGAGACCCAGAAAGAGCAGTGGTATAGTTTGAATACATAAGAGCTAGGGACCCAGTGATATAGTTTTCAGTCTGAACCTGAGGACTCTGAGGACCTCTGGCACTGAGGACAGAAGGTCAGTATTCCAGCGTGTGCATTCAAGGAAAGAATAAATTCAGCCATCCCCTGAGTTTGCATCCATTCAGGCCTTCATCTGACTAGATGATGGCTACCCACCATGGGGAGGGCTGTCTTCTTACTCAGCTTACCAATTCAAACATTGATCTCTTCTGGACACATCGTCAGAGGAACACTGAGATGTAGTGTAGACACACCCAGAAATAGTGTTTAACCAGCTATTGGAGTATCCTGTGGCCCAGTGAAATTGACTCAGAAAATTAACCATGACAGACACTGTCTAAGAATGTATAGTTAACGGCCACCCTGTAGCTAATATGTGATAGGAGATGAGAAAAGGAAGGTGGGTGTGAGTGGAACAGTCATAGGAGGTGTGGAGGGAAAAGTGGGGTTTGAGTAGAAAGTTGAAGAGTGGGTGGGAAAATTGATGGGGTAGGGAATAGAGGATTTTGCATGTGAAGATGATAACACTTGAGGGGCACAAAACAAGGAAAGGGATGCTCACCTGAAGTAGAGAGTACCCAGGGAAGTGGGAGGCGCATGGCTGGAGAGACTTGAGTTGCAGGGTGCCACATTAAGAAGGACCTTAAAAGTCAGGCAAAGGTATTGATCATGGACACTGTCAGAAGCAGAGGTTCATTCCTGTAAGCAGGAGATCAAGAGGAGACTAGAGACTGGAGTTGAGGCCAGGATGTAGAGTCAAGGCCAGCTCTGTCTATGGCAAACATGAGCTGTGTGGCCAGGGACAAGTTGTCTAACATCTGTTATCACTTGTTTTCCTATATGTGAGATGAACCACATCAGTGTTGGACTCATACATTAAGCCTCTTAAAAATGAAAATGATTGGGCCCCTAGTCCCCAGTGTTCTGAGGATGGGGATTTTGAGTGATTCTACAGAAGGTTTGGACACATGCTAGCATCAAGAAGTGCTGGGCTAACATTATGGAAGACAGTATGGAGATTCCTTAAAAAACTAGGAATGAAAGCACCATATGACCCAGCAATCCCACTCCTAGGTATATACCCCGAGGAAACCAAAATTGAAAGAGACACATGTATGCCATTGTTCATTGCAGCACTATTTACAATAGCCAGAACATAGAAGCAACCTAGATGTCCATTGACAGATGAATGGATAAAGAAGTTGTGGTACATATGCACCATGGAATATTACTCAGTCATAAAAAGGAACACATTTGAGTCAGTTCTAATGAGGTGGATGAACCTAGAACCTATTATACAAAGTGAAGTAAGTCAGAAAGAGAAAGATAAATATCATATTTTAATGCATATTTATGGAATCTAGAAAAATGGTACTGAAGAATTTATTTACAGGGAAACAATGGAGAAACAGACACAGAGAATAGACTTATGGACATGGGGAGAGGGGAGGAGAGGGTGAGATGTTTGGAACGAGTAACATGGAAACTTATATTACCATATGTAAAATAGATAGCCAATGGGAATTCGCTGTATGGCTCAGGAAACTCAAACAGGGGCTCTATATCAACATAGATGGTTGGGATGAGGAGGGAGATGGGAGGGAGGTTCAAAAGGGAGGGGATATATGTAAACTATAGCCATGAAATTAAAAGACACTTACTCCTTGGAAGGAAAGTTATGACCAACCTAGACAGCATATTCAAAAGCAGAGACATTACTTTGCCAACAAAGGTCCGTCTAGTCAAGGCTATGGTTTTTCCTGTGGTCATGTATGGATGTGAGTATTGGACTGTGAAGAAAGCTGAGTGCTGAAGAATGATGCTTTTGAACTGTGGTGTTGGAGAAGGCTCTCGAGAGTCCCTTGGACTGCAAGGAGATCCAACCAGTCCATTCTAAAGGAGATTGGTCCTGGGTGTTCTTTGGAAGGAATGATGCTAAAGCTGAAACTCCAATACTTTGGCCACCTCATGTGAAGAGTTGACTCATTGGAAAAGACTCTGATGCTGGGAGAGACTGGGGGCAGGAGGAGAAGGGGATGACAGAGGATGAGATGGCTGGATGGCATCAACGACTCGATGGACGTGAGTTTGAGTGAACTCCGGGAGTTGGTGATGGACAGGGAGGCCTGGTGTGCTGCAATTCATGGGGCCGCAAAGAGTCGGACACGACTGAGCGACTGAACTGAACTGAACTGATGGCTGATTCATGCTGAGGTTTGACAGAAAACAGCAAAGTTCTGTAAAGCAATTATCCTTCAATTTGGAAAAAAAAAAAAAAAAAGAAATGATGGGCTAAGAGATACAGGGACTGGCCAAAAGGAGGACACTGAGCCCATTAAGCTGATGAGAAATACAAAATCAGGGCTGTGGGGGGATTTGGCATTGGCATTGCCAGTTATACTAGAGGAAGAGACAACCAGGGTCTGATTTCTGACCTGTCCCCTATGCATCCAGGCCAGGTTAGCCTACCTACCTACATTCTCCTCTGTGTAGCTTCTGCTGATCTAGCTCAAAGATCTTAATTTGGGGCCACCCTGAGATGCCTTCTTGTGCAAAACATGTTTATTGTCTGTGTTAGTTGTACTTTAAAGTCACATTGCCATCTCCACTTGTGTCCAGTGCTTTCTTAGTTTCTGGTCCTAGATGTCCAGGTTGCAGTAAATATGGAAACAGAACCTCCAGCAGTGGCTGGCAGAAGATTAGTCATCTCCCAAGTTGAGGCCTGAATTCTGAATTAATTTTCTTCTGCATTCTTCTTCCACAGATGCCATCCTTTTCAGCATTCTCCATCTTAGTCTCAGTTGTGTTTGTGTCCTTGACTGGAACATGTTCCACTGTGTTGTCAGAGATTTCTGTCTCCCATGTATGATTGCTAAAATCAGAAAAATCAAAGTTATATCTGATAGCTGAGCAGTCCCTAAGGGGCAGAAAAAAGACTGTGCTTAAGGCAGAAGGTGCTAATCCATTGTAGTAGCTGCTTGCCAGAGCTGTTGTAGTCAGTGTTTACTTTTGTCAGAAGAAGGAATAAGGTAAAACACGTGGGAGAAGTTTCCAGCACTGAGAAACTGGTGCTAAATTAAGATGCAAACAACATGTCCTGAGGTTGGAAAACAATTTAGGGAAATGAAGCAATAGGTAAATACGGTTTGTTACATTGATAAATAGGATTTGGCCGCCATCCAAAGTTTGCCATTCATTTGAAGCCAAAAAATGCCTTTTGATTTGACAGAGTAATTTCATGCATGCTAGTGGATGGGTCCTCCAAGGTGGGCAGCTGGTGATGCACGAGGGTGGAAAGACTGGAGGAATATCAGTGTTTTGATGCAATGACCCCCTCAGAAAACCTGTGTGTGTGTGTAGTCTGTTACCCTTTATATTTAATAAGGGACATGATAGGAGTTCTGCTATAAAAAGGAATTTGAAGTTTTTCTTTCATGCTATTGTCTTCACGATCTTTTCCATATGCCCATAAGTTAACTCATGCTAATGGTGAGGAGAGGATGACAGTATATTATTGCAAATCAAACTAAGTTGGCATTTGCAATCAACATTGTTTGTAAGACCTACTGTGAAGAGTGGGACAAAGCACTAGGTTTTCCTTGAGAAATGGGATAAACAGAAGATACGGCCTGGTGTTCAAGAAACTTGTGTTTTGGTCTTCTCGATCCCGTTTCTCTCTAGCCAGGCAGAGGTTAGTTTTCAGAAGTCCTCAGTTAACACTCAGAATATAAAGTGGGTATGTTGTGGCCATGAGGAGGACCTGGACATACTCAGCCAGGTTATCACCACTCTAGGCCTAGGCCTGACATGTAGGCCTTGATAAGAAATCCAGCCCGAGCTTCCCTGAGTTTGTCTCCTCATCAGAAAATATGGGAAGTGGGCTATTCTTAAGAATTCCTCCCTGTTCTAGAATATTTGTAGCCTGAGGGGTTGATGGGTATGATCTCCTCATTGGAGCACTGAATGTGAAAGCCAGGAAAGACCAGACCAGACCACTGCCCTTACCTTCAAAGGGACTAGAAGATATGCCTCCTACTTTTAAGTCACACTTGGAAAAATCTTAACCTGTGGCAAAAATCTGATTTAAGGAAGATAAAGATTTTTTGAAAGTCACAATAACACCAGTTAATATTTACTAGACCTTATTATTTGCCAGGCATAGCCTATGTCCTTTATAATAATTAGCTATTTTTTATCCACAGAATAACCATATGAAGTGGGTGTTCATATTATCCTGTTTTTCCAAGAGACAGCTGAGGCACAGAGAGGTTCAGAAGTGTGTTCAAGTCTACACAGCTAGTCAGGGGTGGAGCCGGTCTTTGAAGCAGCTAGTTTGACCTCAGAGCTCGCATTGTATTCAGTTCGTCCTCACATCGATCCTTAAACTCTCCTATCCAAGAACAAGAGGAATTTTGTTGTTGTTCTTCATTAAAACAGCTGCTGTTTTCTACCCTCCCCCCTCTTTCTCAGCTTTTCCTAACTCCTCTTCATTCCTGGTAACATATAGCCTCTGAAGGAGGAAGATTTTGGAGGCTAATTTAACTCTTCATAATTCTTTCTCTTCGTGGATTTGTAGTGATGATAGAGGAATGTTATAAAATGGGAAGGGTTCCAAATGGGATAGCAGCTATGTAAACTGTGAAGCATATGTCATTGTTCTGCTTAAATTAAACCCATGCTTTTCATCATGATATTATGCAAAACTAGAAAGAAAAAAATCTACCAGCCCTATCTCAAGGAAAGACTACCTATTACGATGCTCTGGGTGAGGTGATAGGGAATTGGAATGAAGGGTTTGTAGAAAAAGATCAGAACGAGGTAGTAAGATTCAAGGAAGTATTTCTCCTGGAGTGAAAAGTTCCAGTTTGTAATCTCCACTTCTCATCACTTGAGCCTTCCTACCTCCAGCTAGATTTCCTTAGTATTTCTCATAAAACTTTCCAGCATTCAAACATTTGAAGAAGAAATAGGATTTCAGCAATCACTGCTACTTATTGTATTGTAAAAATGGTGCAAAGCTCAGTTCAACATAAAATTTCAGAGTAAGTGTGAAGCCATGGTGTGTTGTTTAGAGGATGGAGCTGTTATTGGGTACATGTTTCAATTACATTAAAGGCTGTCTCTAATTAGTAAACTGAGCATTATCTCCCATCACTGGACAAGAACCATACACCACATGTGATGTATGGTTCTGGAAGGAGTACTGATAAATGTTTTTCTGAATGGGCTCTAAATGTATTGATGTGCTATAATTACAAAAAGATATTAGCAAAAATGGGAAATTCTCAGAAACTCTACTTAGTGGGTAAGCTAATAGATATTTCTAGTTTCATCTTTCAGAACTGATGTTTTTGTTCAATGTTTCACTTTTTAATTATAAACAACTTGATAAACACTATATTCCTGAAACTTTAGTTCAAATATACTTACTGACAAGCTACTGTGTGCCCAGCTAGGAGCTCTGAAAGGAACAATATTAGTGTATGACAAGATTTCGTATGTTTGAAGAATTTATTGTCTTTGAACCCTTAATGCTCTGAACAACAGGAAATAATAGAATTGAACTCAGACAGTTTTATTGTTTGTACAGGATGATATTTTAAGTTTGCAATAGACTTTTCATATACTTTTTCCTTTGGTTCTTTTGTTTTTTGTTCAAGTTGACTTACAGTGTTATATTAATTATTGTTGTACAGCTAAGTGATTCACATATATATATATACACACATACATATGTATATGCTGCTAAGTCGCTTCAGTCGTGTCCGATTCTGTGCGACCCCATAGACAGCAGCCCACCAGGCTTTGCTATCCCTGGGATTCTCCAGGCAAGAATACTGGAGTGGGTTGCCATTTCCTTCTCCAGTGCATGAAAGTGAAGAGTGAAAGTGAAGTCGCTCAGTTGTGTCCGACTCCCAGCGACTCCATTGACTGCAGCCTTCCAGGCTCCTCCATCCATGGGATTTTCTAGGCAAGAGTACTGGAGGGGGGTGCCATTGCCCTCTCTGATATATATATATACACACATACATACATACATATATATACATAATCTTTATCCAGTCTTTTCACTATGGTTTATCATAAGATATTGAGAATAGTTCTCTGTGCTGTGCAGTAGTAACTTATTGTTTATCCATTCTATATATAAAAGCTTACATCTGCTAACGTCAACCCTCCTCCTTTCCTCCCCAACCTCCTTCCCCTTGGCAATCATGGGTCTGTTTTCTATGTCTGTGATTCTGTTTCATCAGTAGGTTCCTTTGTGCCATATTTTAGATTCTACATATAAGTGATAAAGTATTTGTCTTTTCTTTCTGGCTTACTTCACTTAGTATGATAGTCTCTAGTTGGATTCATTTTGCTGCAGAAGGCATTATTTCATTCGTTTTACGACTGCGTATTATTGCACTGCACATATGTACCGCATCTTCTTTACCTGTTTATGTGTCAGAGGCCGTTTAGGTTGTCTCCATGTCTTGGCTACTGTGAATAATGCTGCTGTGAACATAGGGGTGCAGGTAGCTTTTGAACAGTAGTTTCATTTGGATATGTGCCCAGGAGTGGAATTGCCGGGCCATGTGGCAGTTCTATTTTTAGTTTCCTGAGGAACCTCCATACTGTTTTCCACAGTGGCCACATGCTTTGGTTCTTTTAGTAATTCCACGAGATAGTTGACATTACTATTATTTTATGAATGAAAAGGTGAAGCATTTGAGACATTGAGTGATGTCAAGCCCATGTGGGGAGAAGCCCCAACTTCTGCCTCCCCGCTAGGCTTTCCCACCGTGGCACACCCCCTTTTCTGAGGTGGGTAAAGCCAGCACCACATTGTTACCGATGTGTGGTTGAAGTTCATGTTGATGCCGCTTACCCTCTTGAGAATGTGGTGCTGGTTGTGGTTGAGAATTATGGTTTGGGAGACTTCACTTGGAGAATATGCTGGAAACACACCCAGGTTTCATACTTAAAAACATATGGCTAATTAGGTTGAACATACCTATTGTGGGCCGAATTGTATCCTGTTGAAATCCTAACCCTGCCAGCAACCTGATCCTGACTCCCAACCAGAACTGTGAGAAAATAGGCCACCCAGTCTGAGATACTTTGTTATGGAAGCCCTTACAAAACAGTATCTAAAGTTTTTTAAACTAGTTACTTACTCTTTACCCTGTGTGTTTAAATTTCTGGCATGAGATGGAAGGGAGCTCAGATGGCTCAAACAGAAGCTTTATTGAAAGGGCTACTTATAAAGATGTGTTCAGGAACACAGAAGCCAGAGGCTAGCAGACAGCATGGGGAGCTCCTGCTATGTCTAGGGCTAAGGTGGGAAGGGGAAGAAATAGATTTCTAGATCCCAGTGAGAAGCAGAGCTGTGGGCAAGGGGCCGTCCAGTGGAAGCTGCAGTTACGGGGAGACATGGCTGATGTCATAGTAGGGTTATAGAAACAGGGAGGGGTGAAGAAGCAATATTCCAGCATTTCTCAAGCACCATCTGAAGTTTTGCTGGAAACTTCCTGTTGGCCCATTCCAATGGGAAGCCAGAAAACAAGGCTATGTGGATGATGCTGCCTACAGAGGTCAATTCCCTGAGCTACTGGAGGGCTCAGAGAGTGAAGAGTAGATGGTGGGTTGGAACAGAGAGTAACTTTGCAAAAGAAAATAATTGGCGTTATATTAATAGCAATTTGACAGAATGAAGAAACACAGGGGCTGGTTATTATTTCTCCAATATCACAAAAGTCAGTATCAAACTGAAAATGATACTCTCTGCTTTTTGGCCATTTGTGATTTTCCTGGACAGTCAGCCTCTCATATCTGGAATTTGTGGGTATGGAACCTGGAGATGAGAGGGGCTGACTGTATTACTCCATTTTATATAAGGGACTTGAGCATCCTTGAGTTTTGGTATCTGCAGGGACCCTGGAACCAATCCCCTGTGGATGTTGAGGACTGACTGTGTTTTGTTTTAGGGAAGAAAGGCTTACCACAAGAAGAAGCTTTTCATCTTTAACAGCTGAAAGAGAAATTGGGTCTTCCAAATGTCTCAAATTAGGGTTGAGAAAATTGCACCACGAAAAGGAAGCAGTGTCCCTGAGGCTCCCCAGCAGGTCCGTGGGAAAGCCTGGAGTGTGTCTATAGATTGGTGACCATTGGTCACTGCATGGACCTCATTAGTCACTGGCTTTCCCCCAAACATCCTGTCAGCATGTTGAGTTTGAGTAGAATGTTTCAAATATAAAGGCTTCTTTAAAAAAGTTCATTGAGAAACTTCTTGAGAAATTTATTGAAAAAGCAGAGGAGGAAAAAGGGGAAACAAGATTGTTAAACTTTATTTTTAGATGAATAAAGAAAGGCTGTGTGATCCCAAAACAGCCAGATAGCCTGCATTCCATTCAGCTGTGGTCGGTTTGTGGCCAATCTAGAAACTGATCTGGAGGAAGGTGCAGGAGGCAAACCCTAACCCCAGGGCCAGATCCTTGGCAAGCTCAAGCAGCTTCTGTGCATCCTTGGTTTATCCTTCCTGTTTCCTCACTTATCAAATATGTATTGTCAACAACGGGCAGTTCTGTTTGCACATAGTGTGATGGGGTAATGAGATAGTTAGGTTTCTTCCTGTTATTGATGGGGAGTGCTGATGGCATGAATAATTTCCTCTCTTTATAAATGGGAATTTAATTATTGATGTCTTGTTTAGGCAGTGACAAAGGTATTACCAACACACACTGCTGTTGGAAGCCTTGACAGGCATGAAGATCTAGGGTTTGTAGGGGGTCTTGAAATAAACTTGTTTAGAAGAGAGAGCAAGTGTCTTTATCTGTATCTACTTATTAATCTATCTACATATATAAAACTATGTTCTTCATATATAGTGTCTGAAGATATTTTTTATCTAAAACACATCAGGAAAAACCTCCAAAACTTTATCCTAGCAAAGTGCAAGCAAATCAAATGAGTGAAAAACTAGTCCTCTCACACTCACATAGAACATTAATTGACTTCTTAGCCTCACTGGTGGAATATTCATTCATAAAAGCAAGGGTTTTTGTGGGCTGAAAACTCATATTAGCTCTTGAGAGAAGATAAAAAGAGCATGAGGTCTTGAATGCAGTATTCTGATTTTATGACTCTTTGAAGGGATTCAAGGCTCTCTGAATACCACCACCCCATGACAAAAAGAAAATAAAAGCAAAACACTGTAACATATTTCTCAAGAAAGAGAAGTTTTCCTTGCTGCCTTTTCCCCCCTCGAAAATCCAGTTAACATCTCTGTTTCATTCTTTTTAGTTTCTTGGGCAAACTGAGCTAGGAGTTAGAGATGGTGTCTCTTCCCATGGTAGAGTCTGAGTCAGGGAATCCTTTGCTGATGTGGAGAGTAAGAAAATCTTGTGATTCTGATAGGTAGGAATGTGCAAAATCCAGCATCTCAGACTTAGTGTGCCCAAGAGCCACGTGGGATTTTGCTGATATGCATATTCTCATACTAGTGGTTTGACATGGGGCATGAGATTCAGCATTTCTGACACCTTCCCGGGTGAAGCAAGCATGGCTGGTCCATGGACCACACTTTGAGGAGCAAGGATTGTTGGACCAGACAACAAATTCTAGAGATACTGAATTTTTAAGATAGGTTAACAATAGTTGTGCTTGTTGTAATTTTGATTCTTTACCACTATTTTTGTTATTAGAATGAGAATATTTTTGCCACTGTGTCTGAAACAGCTTTTTGCTGTAAAAACTTCATTAAAAAATTTTTTTTTCTGGGTTATCTGATGATACTGGATATAGATTTAAAGTAGGTGGGACAGGTTGGCCTCAGATAACTAAAAAAATTTTTTTTTAAGATTGAAAGCCACCTTTGGAAAGTTTGCCAACTCAGTTATAGGCAAGGGTATTAAGTGCCCTCTCAGCCTCCTTTTATATTAGGTTAGCACACTCTACCTACTTGGACTCCTTCTGCCTTCACCGAAACCCCCTCCTACTCCTCTGAATTCTTTAACCAATCTATTAACTGTCAGAGATTCTGAAAAAAAAAAAGGATTTTTTTTTCTCTCCAAGTGACAGTCCATTTTATCTTTCACAGTGTTGTCCATTCTCTAGAACGGACTCTATTAGCTGTGGCCCAAAAGCTGTTCTTGTGTCCCCTACCTTGGTTTAATTTTCTTCCAGCATTAAATATATCCCCTTAAATTGCTAATACGTGAACTGTGAACATCCAGATGTTCAAGCTGGTTTTAAAAAAGGCAGAGGAACCAGAGATCAAATTGCCAACATCTGCTGGATCATCAAAAAAAGCGAGAGAGTTCCAGAAAAACATGTATTCTGCTTTATTGACTATGCCAAAGCCTTTGACTGTGTGGATCACAATAAACTGTGGAAAATTCTGAAGGAGATGGGAATACCAGACCACCTGACCTGCCTCTTAAGACACCTGTATGCAGAGCAGGAAGCAACAGTTAGAACTGGACAGGAAACAACAGACTGGTTCCAAATAGGAAAAGGAGTACGTCAAGGCTGTATATCGTCACCCTGCTTATTTAACATATAGGCAGAGTACATCATGAGAAATGCTGGGCTGGAGGAAGCACAAGCTGGAATCAAGATTGCTGGGAGAAATTTCAGTAACGTCAGATATGCAGATGACACCATCCTTATGGCAAAAAGTGAAGAAGAGCTAAAGGGCCTCTTGATGAAAGTGAAAGAGGAATGTGAAAAGGTTGGCTTAAAGCTCAACATTCAGAAAACGAAGATCATGGCATCTGGTCCATCACTTCATGGCAAATAGATGGGGAAACAGTAGAAACAGTGGCAGACTTTGTTTGTTGGGGCTCCAAAATCACTGCAGATGGTAATTGCAGGCATGAAATTAAAAGACACTTACTCCTTGGAAGGAAAGTTATGACCAACCTAGATAGCATATTCAAAAGCAGAGACATTACTTTTTCCACAAAGTCCATCTAGTCAAGGCTATGGTTTTTCCAGTGGTCATGTATGGATGTGAGAGTTGGACTATAAAGAAAGCTGAGCACCAAAGAATTGATGCTTTCGAACTGTGGTGTTGGAGAAGACTCTTGAGAGTCCCTTGGACTGCATGGAGATCTAACCAGTCCATCTTGAAGGAGATCAGGCCCGGGTGTTCACTGGAAGGACTGATGTTGAAGCCGAAACTCCAATTCTTTGGCCACCTGATGCGAAGAACTGACTCATTTGAAAAGACCCTGATGCTGGGAAAGATTGAAGGTGAGAGGAGAAGGGGACAACAGAGGATGAGATGGTTGGATGCCATCATCGATTCAATGGACATGGGTTTGGGTGGACTCTGGGAGTTGGTGATGGACAGGGAGGCCTGGCATGCTGCATTTCATGGAGTCGCAAAGTGTCAGACACGACTGAGCAACTGAACTGAACTTGCTGAACTGAAATTGCTAAGAGCTTCTTCTATAAGGCAGCTGGGTCAGTTATTCCAGGTGGCTGAGAAGAAACAAAATTGAGAGAAGGAAAAAAAAAATCTCAATATTGGATATTCTAGCAGTATCAAGATTGAATACTGCTAGAGATTGAACTGGACATGGTGAATAAACCATACAGAGAAACCAGGGCCACTGTCTCCCACTTAACTGTTCTCTGCATTCTGCACAGCCCAGGAGGATGACAAAACTTTCATCCTCTACCTGCCTGCTCTGCAAATATCCAGAACAATAACAACAAAATTAAGGACGCTTTGGAAGAGTCCTAATAGAAACCTCATTCTCCCTTCCCCTCTGATACTGTAATGCAGGCCTGAACTGGCAAAAGATGGGCCACAGTTACCTCCCTCCTGAGTGCCATTGCCAGTCCTGACACCTTCTAGAAGGCTCGTAGGGACTGAGAGGTGAATGACCTTCCTGATCAAGGGCTGAAAGATCAATACTTATTTTAGGGGAAAAAAAAAGACCAAGAGGGAGTAAGGGATGGGTATGTTAGAGAGGGAGGAAGGGATTTCAGACCAATTATTTTTCTACAAAACACTTTATGTGACAACAGCAGTAGCCCCCAAAGGGCAGCATGTAACAACAGAGCCTAATTAGAATGATTTCAGTGTAATCATTAACTCGAATCTAACACCTACGAGAGGATTTCTGTTTAAACTAAAACATGACCTGCATGGTGGAAAGGCCTTGTAAACTGTCTCTGAAATAAAATATGTGACAGGAAAGGTCAGAGCAGCTCTCATTTGAATTTCAAGTAGAGAGCCAGCTCTGCGGTGGCCTGTGTAGCAAGCCTGGTGACTTTTCTTTCCTAGGCCTTCCTGCCAGGAGTAGCAGTGGGAGAGATCCTCTAGGGCTAATTACTGAAATTGCAAAACAAGGACTTTTCTTCTTGCCTCTGCCCATTTTCCCTTCCCCTCTCCCAACCAGGATGGGAAGAAAGGGTCTCTAATGATGTTTGGAGAAAGTGGTGATTTCCTTTGTTGTTGCTATGAGACTGAAGGTCACCGCCGAGGAGCCTGATCCGCCTGATCCAGACACCTGCCGGCTGGCCCCTGGGCTAGGCCTAGCCTCGTCTGGCCTTCCTAGCACGTCCTTCTGCCAGCCAAGCAGAGGAGGGCTTGCTAATAAACTCTCTTCCCAGCAAGAGTGATGCCAAGGCATTGCCTTCCACTGGGCTGCGTAAAAGCAGCTATCAAATCAGCAAGATGCAACTTGATTTGCAGGTCTCCAGTGAAATTTAAGAAGGTGAACTATAAAACGTTCAGGGAAAAGGAAGCATGAAAACATTTTTAAGGTAAGCATTTAAAAAGTCAGAGACAGACATAATAATAAAAAAAAGTTGGCAGGGAAGGTTTTATTTATTCATTTTGAAACATTGCAAAGAGCTCTTTTAGCAGCATTTATCTGCCTTTATTTTTTTCTTAAAGACAGCCCCAAAAGCAAGTGAGTTGAATTCATTTCCGTTTTCCTTCTGTGACTTTTAAAAGCATTATATATACTGAGATCTTTTTTGCACTCCTGGGAATTTATAAAGCTATAACATTTAGTCCATAAGTCTGACTTAGTGAAACCTTCCTTTCTCTTCTCCCTTTCCTGTCCCTGCTCTCCCCTTCCTCACTAGCCTTTAATGCACGGCCTTTCTTTGTCTTATATTCTAATTGGTCCTTCCCCCTCAGCTTTTTTGGTAATATTTCCTTCATTTTGAAAATTTTTTTTAAAGCTTTTTTCTTCTTTTTAATAAAACAACTGAAAAGGATGAGAAAATTCAGAATGTACTTGGCAACAGTGAAAGAAAAACAGGCTTGGCAAAACCATAAACACGCATCACAGAGGTAGCTGTTCTTGCCCTTCAGCATCAAGTCAGATGGCTATTGGGGTTGTTACCATTAAAGAGAAATTATTTACTGGATAGTTGTGATGGCAAGACAGATTTTCTTCAGGACTATTACAGTAGAAGAGAGAGAGAGAGAACTTCAAAATACAAAGACAGGTGGCTCTTTCTAGCTAGAGTGAGGGGTTCAGTACTTGGAAAATAACTATGCCAACACTTGGGTGTTTGTTGCTGAACTTGACTAATAGGACTCTTGCTAAAGGCGGGCCAAGGATTTAGATATCAAGGGTGTGGGATGAGGAATTTGGTCCGATGTGGATGGAGGATACTCACTAAACTGATGTGGCAGAATTCTTGCTAAAATTAGCCCAAGGTCTCAGCCTCATCCAGAGGGCTAGGAGGAGTCTAAGTGAAGTTTGGTTAAGGGAGGAGTCTGAGTACAGTTGACCCTTGAGCATATAGGTTTAAACTGTGTGAGTCCACTTATTTGCAGATTTTTTTTTTCACTAAATACCTACTCTACTGCTATATTATCCATGATTGGTTGAGTTCAAGGATGAGAAATCTTAGCTATAAAGATCTGACTGTAAAGTTATAATCAGATTTTCAAGTGTAGAAGTCGAGGGTTGGTGTCCTTAACCCCCGTGCTGTTGAAGGGTCAGCTGTACTTCTTTGTGTCTTTTGCTAAGTTGGCCAGCCAAGCTGTGCTCAGCTCACCAGCTTTGACCCAGTAGTGGAAAAAATTATATGGAAACGGACTGATTTGTGCTACAGAATCCTATGTAATTCTTTGTGTGTATGCTCAGTCACTCAGTCATGTCTGACTCTCTGTGCCACCATGGGCTGTAGCCTGCCAGGCTCCTCTGTTCATGGGATTTCCCCAGCAAGAATAGCAGAGTGGGTTGCCATGTCCTTCTTTAGGAGATTTGCCCAACTCAGGGATTGAACCCACATTGGCAGGTGGGTTCTTAACCACTGTGCTACCAGCGAAGCCCCATCCCTCTACTTTGTTCCTTATTCCCCCCTGTCATTTGGATCCTCCAGAGTTGGGCTAGGGAGCAAGGTAGAAAGAGAAGATACAGAAGTCTCTACCTGGCTGGCCCTGTTTGTCAGTTTCCCTCAGCTCCTATGGCACCTATCTTGTCTTCCATGGCATCCACAGAGCCTTCAAGAGGCATCTCCTGGGGACCCCTGCAGGGCATAGCATTCTGGTGGTGTTCTCTTAAATCCTCCCTCAAGTCCTGTCTGTGGTGGACTGCCTTGGCCCTTAGCCTTTTAGTTGTTGGAGTCTTCTTACCTTTCCAGATAGGAAAGGCCAGGTCCCCTTCTCAGCCTGCACTGGACCAGTGGGAGGCCCACACATCTTTGTCATGATGTGCAGGGAGAACAAGCTGAAACCCCACCACCTTCACAGTTCTCGGCATTTCTGGCTTTGAGAGGAACCACATCATGCTTTGTTAAGCTCCTGATACTAGGGAACAAATGCCCGGCCTCACTAGTGCTCTCAAGTTGCACCCCACTGGTGTGGTTGCACCCGAGTGGGCTAATGAGTTTCTTTGGCTCTCCTGCCTCCAGCTAAGGATGGGGCCTTCCAGCTCCCTATCCTGCAGACCTCCTGGTCAGGCTGGTGACTCTGACCCATTCTGCTTCTCACCCAGCTTCCAGCTCTAGGTATACAGGCTGAAGTATGTGGTGGGCTCCACTACTGAGCAAGAGCTGCGGGAATGGTTCCATCTACTCCTTTCGAGAATGTGGGGGGTAGAAGCCTACCGTCCTTAGCTTTAGCCGACTTTCTGAGAAAATAAGGAAAGTATAACATTATCTCATGAGAGACAAACCAAGTTATCTGAGTCTTTTTTCCTCCCTCTATGTCAAAGGAGAGTAAATAAACCTTTTGTCAGGGCTGTTGCAGGGATGAATGAGATAATAGGTAAGGAGGTATAAGGTATAGTCATGTTCAGTCTTTTTTGCCTTTTCTCCCTTTCTTCTTTCCCCTCTCTTGTTTAGTTTTTCTCACTGTTCCTCTTCTACCCCTAAATTGATAGGCTAGGGAAGGATGTGATGGAAATTTTGGAGTCTCAGTTCAGAACTTCTTAATAATATCTATTTCATGGATGGAAGAAGTGGAAGCTGCATTGGGGAATTTAGGACTGGGACCTTACCAGGGCCTTTCATGTGTGCGAGTGGCATACTTTCATGTGTGAGAGGAAGGCAAGACTTTGCTTAGTTAGTAGAAATTTGCTGAGGGCTGATCCTGTGTTCCCAGGGTCATATCATTTGCGCATATGATACAAATGAATTCCCAGACAAACTGGAAAATAGTGTCCTGTCTACTGCCACCCTCTAGTCGGTTGTTCCTGAATGAGCTCTCAGTTTATAGCTTGCAGGGGATCGGGGGAGTCACCTCAGGGAGTGGAGGCTGTGAATTCCCTGGGTGCTGGGTCCCCCCAGCGCAATGCCTGTGGTGCTCCTGATGATGGATAATAGCTGTGATGGAATCCTTGCCGTGATGGATCACAGAGGAGTATGAAAATTCATAAGGCAGCGTTAGGCTATATTTCACAGGCCTGTGTGTGTGTTTTCTTTTTGTAGCTCCATTAGCAGTCTCAGCGATTGCATAGAGTTATGTCGTTTTGACAGTATGCTGTTTTCTGTCTGCTCCATTCTTCCACACGTGCATCAGAGGGAGATGGCCACTTGTCCTCTGATGCACAGCTGGTTGGCCAACACTCCTCTTGCCCTGGAATCTTTGCCTCTCACTTTTCTGGGTGTAACCTCAGCTGCCTGAGGGTGTGCGTGTGCGTGTGTGTGTGTGTGTATTTGCCTTGAGGGCTCTGCCTTCACCCACTACTGCTCTTGCCACTCTGAGAAATTCTCAGACTCCCAGGATGCTAGCTGCAGTTGTGGGGGAATGCTGCTTTTCCGTGAACCTTCCAGAATAGGTAAGAGGGCAGGGACAGGGTGCAGATAATTTTGGAGAGTTTGTTTTCTCTAAGAGAATAGACTATCAGTGGATTATGGAAACACCCAATGTTCTAATCCTGTCAGAGGTGAATGACATCAAATATTTATAAGCAGCACCCCTATCGCTCTGTGTGTTATACTGCCTGGGGCATGTTACTGTCTGGGCAGCAGCTGCTCCTGCTGCTCCTGCTTCTTCCTCTTCTCCGAAGTACCTCCCTCTCTTTTTTTCCTTTCCTCTTCATCCTCATCCTCCTCTTCCTTCTCTTCCTCCTCCTCTTTAATTTGAATGGACATCTGGCATGGTGGGAAAAAGTTACAAAATAAGAAGATGTAGTTTGGGTTTCAGGTCTGTTCCATTTCATCAGATGACCATAGCTGAAACACTCATTCTCACCCAACAAAAAGTGAAGTGATTTGATGGGAAGGCCGCTGCCCCTGTACCAAAAGGCTGAGTGGTTGGAGCCAATGGGACAAGGTCTTGCCTGTCAGGAGAGCCATGGGGAGTTAAGATCCCTCGAGTTCTGGGTTCCTGTGTACTAGTGACTAGTCCTAGAATTGATGCTTTTGGGGAGCAGAACTGATTTGACCTGGAAGTGCTTATTAGAGGTCACCAGCTTCTCGGGAACTGGAGAGAAACTCCTCACTTTGGATCCCTGATGAGTTGTGGTTTGGCTGAATCTCCAAAAGCTGTTTATCTTCGACTGAATCTTGCAGCTGCCTCGCTCCTTGGAGCAATTCCCTTGAATTTCTGGCAGGCCCCATCGGAGTAAAATGAAGGATCTAGTTAGTTGGTGGGCACCTGGCAGAACTTTAGCAATGCTGAGCTCCGCCAGAGTGGGACTTGATTGGGTGGGTTGTTTGGATGACAATTAGGCAATATCTGAGCCACTTCACTATAATACTGCAAGGAGAAAGTTGCCTGTGTTTGGTAACTCTCTTATTTTTCTCCCCTACAATTTAGAACTTTCGATATTTCCAATGTAAGATACTGCCGTTCATCCTGGCAGGTCATCCATGGGTGTCAGACCTGCTGATAGGTGAAGGGGCTCCTACCAGGGAGATCTCATTGCTTCTCATGTGACAAGAGAAGCCAAATCACTTAAGATATCACTTGAAATTCTTTTCCATTTTCTCAGCTCCCCTTGACTCCATGCAGTGTTCTGTGTAGAAAGCAAATGTGGAAGAAGTCCCTTGGCTTAAGGGGAAACAGATTTGCTGTTTCCTGCCAGGCCTGTGCCTGGCTGTGGGGGCATGTGGATGTCATTATGCTGAATATGGCTTGTCAGAAACATTCAAGAGCTTGATATGATGAAAAAGGAGGAAAAAAGGCATAAAATAGAGTTGTTCACTTATACTGTTAAATGACTATTTGGGTCATTAGGAAAGGTTTATAGATATTGCTGTGACAGGCACTAGTTACTGACAGCCCTCCGCATCCTGCCCCCTCCCATGATGTGTTACAGATAGATTATCACTGAATTTTTGCAGATGTTCTATGAGGCATTTTTAAAATTCCCATTTGATAGATGAATAAACAGGTTTGCAGCTACATTGCCAAGGCCCAGTGCCTTTGGTAGGCAGAATAATGCTCCCACCATCCCAAAGATGTCTGCATCCTAAGCCCTAGGACCCGTGGATTTGTTAGGTAACGTGGCTAAAGGGAATTAGGTTTGCAGATAGAATGTGATACTAAGGAGCAGGCAGAAAGAGAGGGGGATGACTCTGGATTATCTGGGTCAGTCTAGCGTAGTCATGAGCGCCCTTGAAAGGGGACAGGGTCAAAATGATGTGATATGAAAGAGACACCACTGGCCATTGCTGGCTTTATTGATGAAGGGGGGTCGTGAGTCATGAGATGCAGGGAGGCTTCTTTCCTAGAGCCTCCAGAGGGGGTGCAGCTCTATTAGGCCTCTGAGACCAGTGTCGGACTCCACACCCATAGGGCCATAACATAGTACATCTGTGTTGCTTTAAGTCTTTACATTTGTGTTAATTTGTTACAGCAGCAACAGGAAACTAATACATCACCTAAGGGACAGAGCCATGACTAAAAATGGGAGTCCAAAATTTGTCCTCCTTGCTCTATGCAAAATGACCTCTAAACTGCTCAATATATGAAAACAGAGCAAGAGAAGCCCTACTTGATTTCCTAAGCTATATTTTTCTCTCCCCTTGTTCTCCTCTTCTCTATTGCTCAGTCCATGCTCTTCCTGCCTCCCTCTCTCCCTAAATTAACAGATACTTGCTGTAAAAGAAATTGATTCTTCCCTCCAAAGTAGGTCATTATAACAACGGTTTTAAATCACTTGGTCTTCCCATTTGTGAAATATAGACTTCACTTTAATCTTCTGTGCATTACTAGCAGTAAAAAAGGGCCCATAATTTATGAAAAATGGGATTTTTTCCCCACCATCAATCATCCAAGCAGATATGTACATTTTCCACTCCCTTTTCACCCTCTGACTCACACTTGAAGTCAGAAGGACCAGTGTTAATCCACACAGACAGAATATGTATTCCTAATTCTGCTTATACTTCCAGGACCAAATTTAGAAACATAATGAAATATCTGGTCCAAAGGACCAAGTTGGTAGGACTCCCTGTTTCCTCTCCTCCCATTATTTTTTTCACTCTTCAGTGCTGTCTTGGAGTTCTTTGTATTTAAGTAACTCTTCTAATCTCTCAACACTACTGAGTTTATTTTGAAAAACTCAAGCTAAACTTGCTTTGTTGGGAAAATGTGGGGATAGAATTTGTGTTCTGTTCCTTTTTGTCCCCAGATGCATCCTAGATTGCCTGGAGTTGCTTCTACGCTTTAGAAGAACATCCAAATAAACATGACAGATCTGTTCTAATCCGGGGTATATGTTGAATGGGACAACTATAAAGATGAATAAGATGCTATTGTTAAACTCTGAGTTCTAAGTCAAGTGCTTACAAAACAGGGCCCTTTGCAATGATCATACTGTACTGTAACATCTTTCCTTATCTATTTTCCTCTCTAGATAGGATAGGGCATAATCTCTGGGCATGCAGGGACCATGTCTTATGTTTTCCATGAATTCCCAGCCCAGGGTACTTGACATAAAATTTCACATAAATTTTGGAATCTCTCAAGCCTGGGTTCAAATCCTAGTTCTGCTGCTTACTCTCTGTCTAGTTACTTAGTCTTTTGATCTGTCTCATCTATAAATTGGGTGTGTGGAAACCTGCAGTGCTCTGAGGATTAAATGACATGATAAATTTAAAGCACCTAGTGAAGTCTTAGCATTGCATGTAATGGGTACCTGATTTAAAACTGTAGTGTTTAAAAATGTGCAGAGACATTGCCCAGGTTTGCCTTCTATCTTCTTCCCCTACTAAGAAAATTAACATCTCTGTTTTTCAATTTCCTCATCTGTAAAATGGGTATAATAATAGCATTTGCTTCAGAAGTTTGTTGTACGGATTAAATGAGTAAACATGCATAAAGGTGCCTGGATCAGGACTGGCACGCAGTAAGTATGCAGTAAATGTTATTTACTAGCAGCAATAACGGAGAAGGTGATGGGACCCCACTCCAGTACTCTTGCCTGGAAAATCCCACGGACAGAGGGGCCTGGTAGGCTGCGGTCCATGGGGTCGCGAAGAGTTGGACATGACTGAGCGACTTCCCTTTCACTTTTCACTTTCATGCATTGGAGGAGGAAATGGCAACCCACTCCAGTGTTCTTGCCTGGAGAAACCCAGGGACAGGGGAGCCTGGTGGGCTGCTGTCTATGGGGTCACACAGAGTCGGACACGACTGAAGTGACTTAGCAGCAACAGCAGCAGCAGCAGCAATAAATAATAGCATCTTATACCCTTCTTCTGACATCCATCCCCCTTTATTTTCTCCTCTTTTTGGTCCTTAAGTGGAAGGAAAAAAGTGAGTTTGATTCTAAGCATTGTTCCAGAATCCTTCCTTGCTCTCTAAAATGTGTAATTTTTGTGAGAAAAGATCCAAAGCTAGTTCCCCATTCTCATATTTCCCTGGGGTCCAAAGGGAGAGAGACTGTAATTTTGAAAATAGGCATGTTCCAGAGCTCAAGGAAGTTAGACTTCCTGTGGCAGAAAAAGTAATTTTCCCCCCACTCTGGATTAGGCCCAATGTTTATAATAAATGAAACTGCTGTGGGCTTTACACTTAAAACAACAACAACATCTTTGTTTGAAAAATTATATATACATATGTTTAGTTTTCTGAATAACAGCCTCACAATATGGTGTACCAGAAATTACAGCCAGCTCTCAATTTTTTTTCCATTGCAAAAAAAATTTTGCATAACCTAAAACTGTCCTTGTGTTGGAAACCACTGAGGTTGTCACATAGAATTTGAATTGATGATTCTGTCCTTTTTATGTCCCACATGAAGCCATTTTGTGTGTGTGTGTGTGAGGCTTTGAGCAGCTTTTTCCATTAGGGGCCATATTCGTGTTGGTAAACCAACTAAAAACCTCAGGTCTTCCCCATCCTTTCATGTATGAGCCAAATGAGGGAAATATCTCCCATTCTTGTCAACTTCCTTTTCCCATCAATATCACAGCACGTTGGAAGGCTTAAAACAAAGCTATGTTTAAGTTATCCAATTACAAAAAGCATCTGAAAAATGTCTGTGCAGGTGAAAAACATTCCCCTTTACATGCTCTGCTGACTCTGAAACGTCTGGGTGGAATTTGAGTTGAGAATAAGCAAGAAGAATCACAGAATAAGTGGTAATTGATTCAGCAGGTCAGAGGCACCTAAAGTCCCTGCACCCTTGACCAGTGCCATGCCCTTCTCCTCGGGACCCAGAGAACTCGTTTCCAGAAGCGATTTTCTGCTTGACTCAGAGTTCCACATCCTAAAGCTCCCTGTGTGGGTGCTTGAAGTTCTTCAAGGAACAGCAGAGAACAGTAAAGGCACTTCTTGAAAGGGAGTGAGGCGTAAAATTAGGTGGACGAAGTTCAGTGACTTAGCTTGTTGGGGCTTCTTTTAAGGACCAAGGTTATGGTCGTATAGCTTTTATGCTTGAGCTCAGGGCCTTAGAGCTTATGGAGTATTAGAACGAGAAGGAACTAACCACTAGTATGGTCCTCGCTTTACACATAGGGGAACTAGAAGACCAAAGAGATGTCAGGGTCACTCCTGCATTTATTGTCTACCCTTGGCCTCTGGAAGGACCTAAATGTTCCTTTCTCTGCCTCCTCCCTCCTTTCTTTCCTCTTCCCTCCCTTCTTTCCTCCTCTCCAAGATGGGTCAGGGTCCAGGCAGTCACTCAATTTCCAGGGAGGAAGAGACAGTGATGACCAAGTGCCAGGCCAGTGAAGTGTCCACAGCTCTAGGGGAGGGACTGCCTTGACATTTCCCTTAGAAGTTGTTTCTTTCGTCTAGAAACTTGGGGACATGAGAGGGCCTTCCATGCATCCTCTCCCTTCCCTTATCCCAAAAGCCTTCCAGAAACTTCTATCCATCCAGAAGAGACCAGACATGGTTGCATATACCAATTTCCTTCTGTGCAATGGAAACCAGAGCCCTCTTGTTTACCTGCAGCCTCTAGAAGGCTGTGTGTGTGTGTGTGTGTGTGTGTGTGTGTGTGTGTAGTGGGATGGACTTTGAGCCCCATCTCTCTCCAGCTGGGACTGTATTATAAGTTTTGATTTTGGTGAAAAGAAGGCATGGCTGCCTTTGATATATTTTATTTCTAGACAACTTGTAGCTATAGAGGCTGGGCCACCCCTGTGTACTCTCTGTACTCCAGTGTAGTTCTCCAGAGTTCAGCCCAGCCTGAGCCTCAGGGCAGGCCCACCTCAGCCTCAGTGGCCTGCTGACTGGAGCCCAGCTAGTAGCACAGTGCTACCTTGCTTGGTCCTTTGTGCATTTCCTTCTATGACCTTGTGGGGAGGCGTGGCTGATGGAGGGAGGGTAATAGTGAGATTTGGTGAGGCAGCCCAGAGCTTTGTTTTATCTTCTAATTCCCCATCTCTGTTCACCAGCATCCCGGTTTGGTGATACCTATACTAATCACGTCACTTAGTTCTTTTGCATTTATAACACCGGTAAAAGCATGTAATAGCACAGGCATCATTTTGAAGGGTCTGTATATGTAATAACTCTTTTCATTCTTGCAACCTACTTTTGGTGTAGATATGATTATAATTACCTTTTTACAGTTGGGGCCATGGAGTCCCAGAAAAGTTGATTGATTTGTTTCAAGTCACACAGCTAGTAAGTGGAGGAATTAGGATTCAAATCTGAGGAGTCTGACCCAGATAACAGTGCTGACAATCACTTATGACACTACCTACATGGAAACATAAACTGGATTGTAGGATATGTATATGGCAGTTAGCTTGGTAAAAGGTACCTAGTAAAGGTTTGCTTATGATACTGATGATTATGTGTTTGGATTTGGTGGCTACTGGAGCTTAAGTGACAACCTGAAAAAGGTGTAGCAGACCTTTTTCTACCAATAAATTGAGTTGAGCAACTTTCAAATCGTGGGAGGGAAGAGAGTGTATGGATGTATTTGAGCTGCTCAGATTAGGACAACTGAATGCTGATGAATGAGATGCAAGGAACTGGGAGAGGGTACATCAGAGGACTGGCAGTGGCTGCTTGGACTTCACAGAGGTCATGAAGGCCCAAACTTACCTTAGTGGATGGGACATCTTGTATTGGGAATAAGGAGAATAAGAGCAAGAAGATTCAGGATGAAGGAGAACTTTGATGAGGATCCCAATTTGTGGCCTGTGGGTCACACAGAACAGTTTCCAGCTCAGTTTTGACCAATAAAAATGTCTTGTGTTAGCCAAACAGTCATGTCTGACTCTTTGCAACCCCATGGACTGTAGACCATCAGGCTCCTCTGTTCATGGGATTCTCCACTTGACAATACTGGAGTGGGTAGCCATTCCCTTCTTCAGGAGATCTTCCTGACCCAGGGATCAAACCTGGGTCTCCCTCACTGCAGACAGATTCTTTACCAGCTACGCCTCCAGGGAAGCCCCCTCCTGCCCTTCCCCTGCAAAAAAATGTCTTATTAGTTGCCAAATTAAAAACTCCAGTGAATATACATCAGTTATGTATTTCCAGATTGTCTTGAAAGATGAGAAAATCTGGCAATGTGGGACATCTGTTCTCACTTGTCAGCAATTGTCTTCACTGGAGAGTGGCTCTGCTCTTTAGATGAGGCATTTTCTAAAGGTCCTACTATTTCCTATTGCTGCTTACACATGTGACCTGCCTGTCCCTATTAGCATTTAGGGGATTCTCCCCACCTCCTTATTTTATAAATGCAGAAGTAGAGGGTTTGAGTGGTGACTATGAGAGATAATCTCTCCCTTTTGAGTTGCTGTGTGAGCATTTTCCCCAATCGCTTAGTCTGTTTTGATGCCCAATTCCTTATGTCATGAAGTACCTACGTGTGGCTTTGCCTTGGCCCATCTGGGCTATGAGTGGTATAGCTAGTTGTTGTTACAGTGGTGCCTTGAGATTAGATTATTAACAGAAGCACCAAACACCAAAGATTTTGACCGTCTTAACTCTCATGAAGCCATTTGGAGTTGTGGTTCATCCCTTGAACCTTGAAGCATCCAGATGGGCAAAAGTACAGGGGAGCCTCCAGTAGGTAAGAAGACCTGCCCTCAAGAACAGTCATCACAGCTGCTGTCACTACTCCCAATGCCCTGCCCAAGAACATCTGCCTCAAAAATGGGCTGGGTCTTTCCCAGGAAATCCTCCTATTATTCTGTTGAAATCCACCTGCATTCTTCCTCAAGCCCTTGCTAACTTAGGTTCCATTTTGATTTTCCGCATTCTTTCCATGTCTAAGCCTAACCTCTTTTTTCTGTACCCTGATGACTTCTGCTGCTATTTAGAGTGTGATGTATCAGTAAGCACATTCTGGAAGTGCACTGGTCCACCTTATACTCTGAATTTCTTAATTGGCACGCAGAATTTTCCTAGAAGGGTATGCAGTTTTCTTTGGCCCAGTTGCAATGTATTGGTTTCCTGTGGAAGCTTTGCCAAATCAGCCAGCTGTGAGTTTGCTCTCTACTCTGCCACTTTTAGAAACCCAGGCAAGTTACTTAGGCTTTCTGATCCTGACTCATAAGCTCTGTAAGATGGGACCATTTGCTGTCTTGCACATCCCTCCTGTTCTGGAGGAATAAATG
This sequence comes from Redunca redunca, assembly GCA_006410935.1. Lineage (NCBI taxonomy): Eukaryota > Metazoa > Chordata > Mammalia > Artiodactyla > Bovidae > Redunca > Redunca redunca. Next base: position 314,795 of record SJYQ01003250.1, read on the forward strand.
ACATATGGAATGTGAAGTATCTACAGTAATTCCTAGCACATCAATGGAGTTTACAGGTTTTATTTCACTACCTCTTTTATGACCTTTTCTCTGGATCTAATGGGGTATATAATAGCTGATTGTGGATTGGACCTAAGTGTTATGAAGAGTTCTCCGGGAAGCCAAGAGAATGGGTGCCCGAGAAGAATGAAACATTGCAAGTGTTGCTCCAGTGGTTGGAAGTAGATGCTGGAATAGAGGAATTACAAGCAGAGGGAAACGAAGAACAAGGTGGAACTTTTACTAGTTAAAAAAAAAAAAAAGCAATGCCCTTTCTTCCTTTGTCTCTTCTCAGAAGGGCACCAACTAACTTTTCTGAGTGGACACTCAATAAATGTTGTTGACTGACAGACCATGGAATGTTATAAAAGGTTTGCAGGGCAGGGAATATAATATTAATATCCATGTAATGTTTTTATGTTTTAATTTTGGTGGAGGAAGCCCAAAGCCTGAGGCAAAAGCTACTATTTTCATTTGCCTCACCTGAAGTTATATTGGCAGAGGCCCTCAGGGTAAAGAAGAAAAGGATTAGGTTTGGGAATGGGAAAGGGTATGAAGAAGTTGTTATAAAATATATAAGTGCAAGAGCTTGAGGAATAAACACAGATGAATTTCAGTCTGAGAATAGAAGGATATGGCATAAAGACATTTCAAGGGGAAAAAAATACGCCCATAGGGCAGGCTTTGCTGAATGGAAGAGAGAATGTGAGAAAAGTAATGAAAAACTTTTAATATCATAGAGCTCCCTAAGAGGTGTGCAGATATTGTTGTTTTGCGTTGATTGAGGGCTACCATGTATTAATACAAGGCTGGTATCTGCTTGAAAAGCTAATGTATGGAAATGTGGTCAAGGGGCAGGATAAACCTAACATTTGTGGAGGGATAGTTGAATTTTTCTCTAGCTTGTGCAGGAAATGAGTAAGTGAATGATTATTTGATTGGTAGGGTCTTAATAAAAATTGGTTCTAAATCAGCTTAAGCAACTAGAAAATGCTGTTGTTTAGACCATCATAATCACTTCCCCATCTAAAGCAAGCAAGAGGACAGAGTTCACGCATAAGGGATTTTCAGTTTCTCTAATAATAGGAAAAACACTAGTTTGTACTATTAACAAACACTGAAGGTATCCTCATCTTTTATTTATTAGAAATTTGTCATGAAGAGTCTCAGTGAAGTTATAAATGTACTTACAAAATGCATATATTTGGAAATCTTTGCCACTATTAACCCTGCGAATCTTCATTCCCTAATATCTGTTTTTGATGTAATTGTTAAGTCTACACACTAGCAACAGCCTAAAATGAGACAACCATAATACTTTGTTTTTTTCCAGTAACAAGACACCTGATGATGAGAACAATGAGTTAAACAGACTACTGAAATGAAAACAGACTCACCAAGCCTGGCAACGTGGGCTGGATATTGGTAGATTTTAACCACACCAGTCCTAAAGCCAGGAGATAGGAGACCACGAGTAACTGCTAAGGGGGATGGGCTATTCAGAGAGCTCTGAATCTTACAGAAAAGAGGGATTTCTTCTCAGGCCATGGCACTGGCATCTGTTCTGCAGCATCTCTGGAGGTCTGTTTCCTCAAGCGGGTACTGGGCTGCTTTGATTGTTACACAGTTGTTTTGTTTCTTTGTTTTGCATTGATTTGAAATCCACCTTTCGGCTCTATATTCACGGATATTTCAGAATAAATTTACTTCATGTATTTCCAACAGTTGACCCTCAGTTAATTTTTTTAACTTGGGAAAGAAACCTTATTTTCATCAACTATTCCTACTGTAGCCTGCACAATTCCTGTCTCTCTCTGTACCCTTGTATCAATATCAGGCTGAACTTTGCTATGAAAACAATCTCACTACCAAGTTTACTTAGAAACTTCATTTTCTTTATGTAATTTGGATACCTGTGTTTCATGTTGAGGGCTAAGATATGTATGCAGAGTGAGCAAAGGAACAAGGTCATGAGTTTAGTAGATGTTAAATTATTTTCTTTTTCTGTTTTATCTGAATTGAAAGATTTTGCTGAATAGATATTTATTTTTACCTCGCTCTCCAATAACACCATTAGCTTGTGTTTGCATCAGTTCAGTTCAGTTCAGTTGCTCAGTCGTGTCCAACTCTTTGCGACCCCATGAATCGCAGCACGCCAGGCCTCCCTGTCCATCACCATAGTGTGTTACAATTTTCACATCCACCAGAGATTTTGCTTTTGCTGTTCCCTTGGCCTGAAAGATCCTTCCCCTAGGTATCTTTGTAGCTTCCTCGCTCAAAATTTCCAGGTCACTGTTCAAATGTCACCTTCTCAATAAGATCTTCACTTAGTGCTCCATCTAAAACAGCAAAACAAATGAAACTCTTGAAAATAATTTCTGCTAAATATCCCAATTCTTCTCGCTAGTTTTAACCACTCATCCCTAACACATTTAAAACATGCAAAAAAGCAAAATGACTGTCTGAGGAGACCTTAAAAAGAAGCTGTGAAAAGAAGAGTAGCGAAAAGCGAAGGAGAAAAGAAAAGATATACCCATTTGAATGCAGAGTCCCAAAGAATAGCAAGGAGAGATAAGAAAGCCTTCCTCTGTGATCAGTGCAAAGAAATAGAGGAAAAACAATGGGAAAGACTAGAGATCTCTTCAAGAAAATTAGAGATCCCAAGGGAACATTTCATGCAAAGATGGGCTCGATAAAGGACAGAAATGGCATGGACCTAACAAAAGCAGAAGGTATTAAGAAGAGATGGTAAGAATACACAGAAGAACTAAACAAAAGAGAGCTTCACGACCCAGATAACCATCCTGGCGTGATCATTCACCTAGAGCCAGACATCCTGGAATGTGAAGTCAAGTGGGCCTTAGGAAGCATCACTATGAACAAAGCTAGTGGAAGTGATGGAATTCCAGGTAAGCTATTTCAAATCCTAAAAGATGACGCTGTGAAAGTGTTGCACTCAATATGCTAGCACATTTGGAAAACTTAGCTGTGGCCACAGGACTGGAAAAGGTCAGTTTTCATTCCAATCACAAAGAAAAGCAAAGCCAAAGAATGCTCAAACTACTGCACAATTGCACTCATCTCACATGCTAGTAAAGTAATGCTCAAAATTCTCCAAGCCAGGCTTCAGCAGTACGTGAACTGTGAACTTTCTGCTGTTCAAGCTGGTTTTAAAAAAGGCAGAGGAACCAGAGATCAAATTGCCAACATTCGCTGGATCATCAAAAAAGCAAGAGAGTTCCAGAAAAACATCTATTTCTGTTTTATTGACTATGCCAAAGCCTTTGACTGTGTGGATCACAACAGACTGTGGAAAATTCTTCAAGAGATGGGAATACCAGACCACCTGACCTGCCTCTTGAGAAATCTGTATGCAGGTGAGGAAGCAACAGTTAGAAGTACACATGGAACAACAGACTGTTTCCAAATAGGAAAAGGAGTACGTCAAAGCTGTATATCGTCACCCTGCTTATTTAACTTCTATGCAGAGTACATCATGAGAAATGCTGGGCTGGAGGAAGCACAAGCTGGAATCAAGATTGCTGGGAGAAATATCAATAACCTCAGATATGCAGATGACACCACCCTTATGACAGAAAGTGAAGAAGAACTAAAGAGCCTCTTGATGAAAGTGAAAGAGGAGAGTGAAAAAGTTGGCTTAAAGCTCAACATTCAGAAAATTAAGATCATGCCGTCTGGTCCATCACTCCATGGCAAATAGATGGGAAAACAGTGGTAGACTTTATTTTCTGAGGGCTCCAATATCACTGCAGATGGTGATTGCAGCCATGAAATTAAAAGATGCTTACTCCTTGGAAGAAAAGTTATGACCAACCTAGACAGCATGTTAAAAAGCAGAGACATTACTTTTTCCGCAAAGGTCCGTCTAGTCAAGGCTATGGTTTTTCCAGTAGTCGTGTATGGATGTGAGAGTTGGACTATAAAGAAAGCTGAGCACTGAAGAATTGATGCTTTTGAACTGTGATGTTGGAGAAGACTCTTGAGAGTCCCTTGGACCACAAGGAGATCTAACCAGTCCATTCTAAAGGAAATCTGTCCTGAATATTCATTCAAAGGACTGAAGTTGAAGCTGAAACTCCAATACTTTGGCCACCTGATGTGAAAAACTGACTCATTTGAAAAGACCCTGATGCTGGGAAAGATTGAAGGCAGGAGGAGAAGGGGACGACCGAGGATGAAATGGTTGGCTGGCATCACCGACTCAATGGACATAAGTTTGAGTAAACCCCGGGAGTTGGTGATGGACAGGGAGGCCTGCTGTGCTGCGGTTCACAGGGTCACAAAGAGTCAGACACAACTGAGTGAACTGAACTGAACACATTCCGTTTTCATTTATGTTTCTTGCTTATTCTTTCTCCCCTTTAGGATAATGTCTATGAGAAGCAGGAATTTTTTGTTTCTTATTCTTAGTCCCACAAACCATTCCTGCCATATTGAGGTCCTCCGTTATGTGACTGACCGATCCTCATGTGGTCAAGCAAGTTAGCAAGTGGCTGAAGTGCCCCTTTTCTGGTGGGTTCTTGTTGGGAATATGAGGAGAGAAGGGTGATGGAGGGCTAGGTTGATTTCACTGGGATGGTTGGTCCCAGATAAGAAGACTCAGGTCAGCTGTAAAGCCTGTGGCTGAAATATTGATGTAGGCTTGGCTCTGGGCATTGATCCATCACAAACACCCAATCTTCTCGTGTCTCCACTCTGTAGACAGACTCCGTCTGTCACTCATCTTTCACAGGGACACTTCTGTCTTCGACTCTTGTCCTCTAGGAAATGTCTGGGTTTGGATGCTTTATAAATTAAACTTTCCTGAAGGATTCTTAGTTACTCAAGTCAGGTACAGGAAGATAATACTGCTTCTCTTGATGGAGAGGGGCTCGTGCTTGTGTAGAGGATGCCTAGCTGATTAAACTTGGCACACACATGACAGAGCTTGAAGCGGGAGTGAACATGGTGAGCATTCTGGTGTCGCTAAAGAAGCTCCTGGGAATACAATGTGGTGGACACTTTGCCCCACTTGGGAGGATGCAACTTGGCTTTGTGGTGGCCTAGGGTATCCAGGCTGATATACCCTGAGAAACTACTCTTGTGTCCATGTTGTTGTTGCTGTTCAGTCCCTCAGTCATGTCCGACTTTATGCCACCCCATGGCCAGGCCTCCCTGACCCTCACTATCTCCCCAAGTTTCCCCAAGTTCGTGTCCATTGCATTGGTGGTATTTGTATCCATGGGGCCACTTAATTGAGAGGTAGGAGAGATGAGAGAAGAAAATCAGGCATGAGCAAGAGATATCCCTGTGTCTTAGTTTTCTGAGGCTGCTGTAACAAAGTGCCACAAACGGGGTGACTTAAAGAAACAGAAATGTATTTTCTCATTGTTTTAGAGGCTAGAACTCTGAGATCAAGGTGTGGTCAGGGTTGGCTTCTGTTTAGAGCTTTTAGGAAGAGTCCAGTCCTTTCACCTAGCTTCTGGGGGTTACTAGCCATCTCTGGTGTTCCTTGGTTTCTGGTTCATCACTCTGGTCTCTGCCTTTATCTTCCATGATGTTCTTCCAGTGTATGTGTCTGTGCCCAAATTTCCATTTTTTTTATAAGGACACCAATCATATTGGATTAGGGGCTCACCCTTTTCCAGTAAAACCTCATTATGACCTATTATATCTATAATGGTCCTATTCCCATATATGGTCACATCCTGAAGTACTTGGGGGTTATAACCTCAACATATGAACATTTGGGGACACAATTCAAGCCATTATACATAATTCGGGCATAAACACATTGTGGATATTTTATGTGTGGGTAAAGAATTCTTAGTTCATCTATAGCTTTCAGGCAAAGTACACTCAATGTACTGATTTGTGCAAAGCACACAGTCTGCAACATTCTAAAATGTAGTTGGCCCAACTCTGTGCAACCCTGTGGACAGTAGCCCACCAGGTTCCTCTGTCCTTGGGATTCTCCAGGCAAGAATACTGGAGTGGATTGCCTTTCCCTTCTCCAGGGGGAAATGCAGTATATAAAAGTTTGTTATTATTTATTCCTCTATAAATGTTTGCATAGTGACAATTCATTTTCAAATCCTGGAATTATCTTTCTTATCATAGTACTGCCTGGCCATGCCCCCTTCACCAAGCTTGTATGTTCTTATTGCAGTTGTATCCAAATCTGTGTGACCCCATAGACGGCAGCCCACCAGGCTCCTCTATCCCTGGGATTCTCCAGGCAAGAACACTGGAATGGGTTGCCATTTCCTTCTCCAATGCATGAAAGTGAAAAGTGAAAGTGAAGCCGCTTAGTCGTGTCTGACTCTTTGCGACCCCAAGGACTGCAGCCTACCAGGCTCCTCTGTCCATGGGATTTTCCAGGCAAGAGTGCTGGAGTGGGTTGCCATTGCCTTCTCCATCTTATTGCAGGGAGTCCTGCAAATTTTACATGTGGCAGTTGGTATATTTTGAAGATTAAATTGGTGAACACCTTTCTCCACACCCTGCACCCCGCCACTTGTTATCAGAAACCACATACATTAATTTTTTCATTTATTTGTCATTTGTGTATTCACTCAGCAAACATTAATGAATCCCTACCAAGGGAGGACAAATCAGACTTTGTTCCCGTGGGGCCTCAGGTTGCTGGTGTGAGATACCCATACAAACCCTTCAGTAAAATGCTGGATATTAAGGGAAAACTCTGGACAGTTTTCAAGAAGAGTTGCTCCATATTTCTCTAAAATCATCTTCTATCCTGGGTTGGGGGACTCAGATTAAAATAGGAAAATTCCTATGAAAATAGGAAGTTGTGGGTTCTGCTATGTCTTCCCCAGCAAATTGCAGAGTGATAATTAGGGTTCTTGGTCCTAGGCACTGATATGGAGTGTTCTTTCCATAAGCTTTTGAGCTCTTTGGGGAAATTCTGACCAATTAACTGGAGGCCTTGATTTTATCCATCTGAAAAATTTCTAAATAGAAGATACCAGGACAGCTGAACTTAAAAAGAAGAATCGTGATTCTAAACAATTTCCATTTAAAAGATCTAGGCAGAGTGTATCTATCACCAGGCGTCATGGGGCCAGAGTCATTTAGTGCAAAGGATGGCATTGTTCAGAGGTGGAATGCCAAACCTTTACTCATCTCACTCCTTATGAGGGGGGAGTGAAAGAAGGGGTGGCAACTGCTCGAAGGACAGCCCCCTAAGGTGTCAACAGGAGGGAGGCAGTTCTAAGTCATTTTAAAAAATGCTAATTCTCCCAGGTGTCTTCAAGTGAAGTCATTACTATTACTTGACACCTTAATTAGCAGTTAATATTTTAGCAGGAGGAACAGATGAGGTGTGAGAGGGGAACAAGGAACGTGGTGGGGATTGAAGGTGGCAGTAATGCTGGAAAGGTGTTTGAAGGAGGTGGGAGTACTAATGGGAGAAGGGGTCTTGACAGTGCGTGCAAGGCATTGTTTCGTGTGTTTTGTTTTGTTTTTGCTTATGTCGAATTTTTGTCGTGTCGTGGGTTGCTGAATTAATCTCATATCTCTTTCAGGAAGTAGAAAGATTTTTCTATAAATTTGAGCATGATAATATAACCTTCCCAAATAATGCTGGAGCTCCTTCTCCTGTGAATGTGTACAAGGGCCACAGGGGCTGGTTCAGGTCAAGGTGAGGGAGTGGGGGATGTGGTCTGTGGGCTGTGTTGGTCCTCATCTGACACCCATCCTTGCAAGCTGATAACATGGAAGGAACTGGAGTCTGTCCTGCCCTTATACATATTAAAAAGCAGAGACATTACTTTGCCAACAAGGTCTGTCTAGTCAAAGCTATGGTTTTTTCCAGTAGTCATGTATGGATGTGAGAGTTGGACTATAAAGAAAGCTGAGTGCCGAAGAATTGATGCTTTTGAAGTGTGGTGTTGGAGAAGACTCTTGAGAATCTGTTGGACTGCAAGGAGATCTAACCAGTCCATCCTAAAAGAAATCAGTCTTGAATATTCATTGGAAGGACTGATGCTGATGCTGAAGCTGAAGCTCCAACACTTTGCCCACCTGATGTGAACTGACTCATTTGAAAAGACCCTGATGGTGGGAAGGAGTGAAGGGGGGAGAAGGGAACGAGAGAGGATGAGATAGTTGAATGGCATCACCGACGTGATGGACATGAGTTTGAGTAAGCTCCGGGAGTTGGTGATGGACAGGGAAGCATGGCACGCTTCAGTCCATGGGGTCACAAAGACTCAGGACTGAGTGACTGAACTGAACTATTGCCATTTCTCTTGTTGCCACATGGTGTCGCTGTTGGGGTAGACTCCTGCACAGTCTGGGTTTGCTAGTCTATCCTGCCCTGGAAATGGTCTCTATGGCTGTGTCTCATTTCTGTGTCTAGCAACTATTATGGAGGTAGTGGGCCTATGGTGTATGGGGTTACACTTCTTTTGGGGTAAAAGGAAAAAAGATTGAGTTAAGGGGCTTAGGCAAGAATGCGTGATTTCATGGCTAGTACGTTCGGTAAGGAGATGGTTGTAGGTGAAATAAATCCTAACAACAGTAAAAATAGACCATAAATTATCCGTGGGGTCAGGTTGGGTGTGTCTTTCTATTATTTCCCAGGATTACATAGATGGTTGACATATACATCTATCTGTATCTCTATCATCTCTAAGCTCCTGTTATTCTGTGCAGTTGGAATCCTCTCCCTGTTTGTGGGGCTAAGATATGATCATTACAGGAGCACAGAGGAAAATTATCTGTGACACAAGACCACTGGATCTGGGAAAGTTGGTCATCCTACCTAGCACCATCTCATCTGCCCCCCTTGGTTTTGATGTACTGAACGATCACATCACTAAAATATGACCTAAGTCCTTCTGAAATGTCTAAATGTCTCAGTCTGTATGCTGATATAGTAACCTCAGAAAAAACAGGGCCCTTGGAGAGATAGCCTGTTTCACTCTGGTGTATATGCCCTTGTCCTCATCCCCAGGAAGCCACTGACCACATATATGCTTTTTCCTACTAGAGCTTATTCCTAGAAAAGGGCCTAATCAACACATGCTTATGCTTATTAATAGAAAGGTTTAAATGACTGATGAAACTCTGTATCTCATGTATTTTAGGGACCTCTAACTTTAAGGGTAGCTGGCCCTTTAAGCAAAACAATCTGATTAATTTTGGAATTTCAGGCAGACATGAGATCATCATAGTTAGCCTCTTCAAGGGGTCTTGACGGAAGAACTTGGCCTTTCTGTAACAATGCCCTTTGGTTTCTCTTTGCTGAGAACCCACAACCAAACTGCAGTCCAGTTCTTCAGATCTGTTAATGTGAAGATTGACTACAAGTCTTGAAAATAATTAAAAAAGCTGCCATTCAGCACTCATGTTCTTACTTTTTAAGATTTCTTTCTCTTTTTTGGCATGGACTATTCTTGAAGTCTTTATTGCATTTTTTTTTTTTTTTTTTACCATATTGCTTCTGTTTTATGTTTTGGTCTTTTGGCCATGAGGCATGTAGGATCCTAGCTCTGGACCAGGAATGGAACCCACACTCCCCACATTTGCATGGTGAAGTCCTAACCACTGGACCACCAGGGAAGTCCCACTCACTACATTTCTGTTCTTTGCATTTGAGACTGTAAATTAGTGAGTAGAAATGGTTTGGTGGACGAGTTCACTCTACATACAGCCTTTAAACCCTATCCTTGGGCTTCCCTTATAGCTCAGTCAGTAAAGAATATGCCTGCAGTGCAAGAGACCCAGGCTTGATCCCTGGGTTGGAAAGATCCTCTGGAGAAAGAAATGGCAACCCACTCCAATATCCTTGCCTGGAAAATCTCATGGACAGAAGAGCCTGGTGGGCTGCAGTCCATGGGGTCACAGAGAGTCGGGTATGAGTGGGTGACTAACACTTACTTTGGGTGGAAACATTAGTTTTAGTTATGAACAATCAAAAAAGTGGTCAGATTTGTGTTACAAAAGGTTTTGGTCTCCTTTACACAGAAGCTGTAGCTATTTTTAGGAGAAGCCATGCCTTTCAAAGTCTCTGCTTGTATAATCTCCTCCCCCTTACAACAGTTATTTATTTTTAATCTATCTTTTGCATATTAGTTCTAGCATATTCAAAAGCAGAGACATTACTTTGCCGACTAAGGTCCGTCTAGTCAAGGCTACGGTTTTTCCAGTAGTCATGTATGGATACGAGAGCTGGACTGTGAAGAAGGCTGAGCGCCGAAGAATTGATGCTTTTGAACTGTGGTGTGGGAGAAGACTCTTGAGAGTCCCTTGGACTGCAAGGAGATCCAACCAGGCCATTCTGAAGGAGATCAATCCTGGGATTTCTTTGGAAGGAAAGATGCTGAAGCTGAAGCTCCAGTACTTTGGCCACCTCATGCGAAGAGTTGACTCATTGGAAAAGACTCTGATGCTGGGAGGGGTTGGGGGCAGGAGGAGAAGGGGACGACCTAGGATGAGATGGCTGGATGGCATCACGGACTCGATGGACGTGAGTCTGAGTGAACTCTGGGANAACTCCGGGGGTTGGTGATGGACAGGGAGGCCTGGCGTGCTGCGATTCATGGGGTCACAAAGAGTCGGACACGACTGAGCGATTGAACTGAACTGAACTCTCTGTCTTTTTGGTTCTATTTTCTCCAAATTTTTCTCCTCTATCCTGTTAGGTTGTCCAAAAAGTTCATTTGTATTTTCCCATAAGATGTTACAGAAAAACCCAAAGGAACTTTTTGGCCAACCTAATACTTTGTTGGCCAGCATTTTCCCCTTAATTTTTCTTTCTTTCTTTCTTTCTTCTTTTTTTAAAAGTATATTTGATTTGCATTCTCTTTTCAATGCCTTAGCTGGTAGGCATTGACCTGCCAATAGGTTTTTGTCCCTTCTATTGCCATCCAGCTAGGAGTCCACAAAAGGGCATCAGATGTGTTTCTACAATGCAGTTTCCAGTAGCTGGAAAATAGCACTGAATAGACTACACTTCAGTAATCTCCCAGTGGAATTTTAAAAGAGTTATTATGGCAGCAGTATGGTGAATGGAGTTTTGTATCATAGCAAGGTAAGTGCCAGCTGCAGAGTAAGGGCTGCTGTTCGGGCAGCAGGCTGGGTGCTGCAGGTGCTGGAAAAAGGCATCCTGCAAGCCATGGCTGAGTGTTGACCCGGTTCCAGATTCATCGCTGCAATCAGCTGTGCTTTGTGCTCCTCTGAGAGTCACTTTGGCCTGTCTGAAGGAGTCAGCTGTTGTAAATTATAAGTGTGGATCTAGGGGATAATTCTTGGCTTTCATCATGCTGTGAAGGCTCCAGCAATTAATTTCTTCTGTTCTTCTTGCAGCCAAGGATTCTCCACATAATTCATCTCTTTGGGCAAAAGCTATTGGTGGCTTCTGAGTTATTTTCTCATTAGGTGTTTGATGGGAATTACGTGATTGTGGATGGCTTGTACTTGTAGTTCATTTTGCAGGTAGATTCTGCTCAGGTAAGACCTCAGCAGTAGCTTAATTTGTCTTAAGCTCCCAAGGCACAGAGCTCAGTGTGGTATTTCCATTAGACACAAAGGTACCAGCTTGGCATTTTTGAATCCACAGATACAACTTGCTGATGCTTTCAAAGTGGCTGGTTTCCCCGTGTGCACATGACAGGACCCAGAGAGTTAAAACTGGGCTTTTTTTCTGTTACCTTATAGGAAAACAAAACCGAAAAAGGCCCCTGAATACAAAAAAAAAAAAAAAAAAAAAAAAAAACCCCNNNAAAAAAAAAAAAAAAAAAAAAAAAAAGCCCCTGAATAGCAACCTTTCCAGTCGGGAGATTTAACACTGAAACAAAACAAAGTCTGAAAGAGCCCTGGATCTGGCAAGCCACAGGGGAGGAACTGTGCAGGGCAGAGGATGGAATTTAGCCCACAGGAGTCTGTCTCTAGTCTCAGGAGCTCACAGAGAATTCAGAGGATGAAGATGGGGTCCCATTTAGCATGGTCCTGCTGATCGTTTACGTTTTTGTGTGTGGGAAGGGCTGATAGATTGACTTCATGGTACATGTAGTGATTTAGCCCTGTTTTTCTTGATTAGTAAGTAGTGTTCCTTCTTCAGGGTCTTTGTTAGGCCCATACTGCTGTCACATCACCAGGGTAAGGACATGAACACTGCTTAATGAAAAGGATACTTGGAGTTTTCACAGTCTCATGGAAACAGTTTCATTGAGAGGCCGGAGTAGAGAGGAACTGCATTCAGATAGCCAGAGTGTTGCTTGCTTCTCAGGAGGCCAGCTTGGGTATCTTGCAACCCCTAGGCATGGAAGCCAGGACTTTCCTCCTCCCAGAGAGGTACAGTTAAGGACTGCTGGCTTAATTATACCATGGACAAGTTGGTCTTTCCTGATCTTAGTCTTTTCTGTGATGAGAAACTCACTTCATAGTGTATCACCCACTCTTAGCACAGTTCATGGCAAAGTAGGCATTTAATAACTATTTGATGAATGAATGAATAGGTAATTGACCAGGGCTGGGGATCCGTCATTTTGGTGCCTTCACGTTGCCATGCAACCTGCCTCGCTTTTCTCATTTCTTTTGCATCCATAGCGCAATTGTCCTGCTTGCTGTTCTGCTGCTGCTGAAGTAGCCATCTCATTGGAATGTAATTGGAGCAGCTCATTCTCTCTGAGGTGTAACAGTAGATAATGAATAATGTAATGTGCTACCCTCGAAGGGTTATGCACATTTGAAGAGGTGACAGGTAACTGGAGACAGAGTCAATAATAAGAATAGATTTGTAGTAAAGGTGGAATTTCAAGTCAATGACAGGGCACTGACTTCAGGCAGAAGGGGGGGCCCTTCTGTGTTTTCCCCTCACACCACAAGGCGCCATAAACTCCCTATCCTCAACATAGATGATCTGACAGAGGTGCCCTGAACTGCCCCAGTCACCCTGAAGGAGTGTCTTTCTGTCTCCTCACTGGACAGGAATCCAGGTCTTCCTGAGGCCAGCCTGATCTCGTGTGGCATTGGGGACCAGAGGGAGCAGGGCAGGAAATAGGGGCAGGTTCACTACCTCCTTTTCAGATTTCTCCAGTCAAGCAAAACTCATGTGGGGCTAATGAGTGTTGAACATAATTTGCAGCTCTGACAGCCTCCTTTAATGCAAGTAGTGTGTTGAACATGAAGTCAAAGTCCATAACCATCAGTTCTTCTTCAGTGGGAGGGCACGAAGGGAAGGGGATGATTGTCTTTTTTTTTTTTTTTTTTTTTTAATTCAGTGAGGCAAGGACTGACTGATTTATTTACTTACTTCTTTGGCCACCCACAGCACATGGGACCTTAGTTTCCCGACCAGGGTTTGAACCCTCGCCCCTGCATTGGAAATGCGGAGTCTCAACCAAGGGACCACCAGAGAAATATGGGGCTGATTGCCTTTTGGCAGAGGTGAAGAAGCTGAGCTGCCTAGCCAAGGTCATTCAGCAAGTAGCCGAACTGCTTGGCTGCTACCAGCCCAGCTCACTGTTGCCCTGAAGACTCAGTATGGCAGTTGGAAAGCAGAGCAGCGTCTGAGTCAGTCTCCTTGGCGGGGCTGTGGGGAGAGTAGGTGTCAGCAGTCTAGGCTTGCAGAGGCTCTGAAACAATACCGAATATTTTGTAGCAGGTATGTGCTGAGTATTCTTCTCTCACTCCCTGCATTTGGGGCATTCAGCATATAATCCTACAATTAGTTCATTAAAAAAGTAAAAAATGACTTGCAGGTCACCTTTAAAACAAACGGAGAAGCAGTTTTGAATTTAGCAATTTTTCATTTTTGACATCCAGTACTACCTCAAGCTCTGCAGTTACAAATAATGCTTGTGGGGGACAGATCCTTTTATGCACATTGGAAGGAAGAAGGGTTATACATTATGAATAGAACAAGGATAAAGGAATTGGCTGTGTAGTGCAAGATATTTGGAGTGCATTAATCAGCCCATCTCTTTTAGAGCGAGAATCATTTTTAAAAATGGGTATTAAACAGAATGCAAACAATGTGTGCTATTCAGGTCTGCTTGATGTACAATGGATGAATGAGGGCAAAGGGAAGGTGAGGAAACACAGGGAGAAAGGCACTGAAGAGAGTGTTTCTCAGGGTAAAATGAAGTAAGGAAATGAGCCAGAGCTTGGGAGAACCACCAGGACGGCATCTAGTCTTACACAGCCCTTGACACATTGATTCGTTTACCACTTTACAAGCAGCAGTTGGCTGCCTGTCACATGCCATCCTTGATCCCATGAATGCCCATGCTAGGGGAGAAGACAGACGCCTACTCAGAGGTTACCAGTAGGACTTGCTATAAGGGAGGCAAGCACGAGGAAGCTGTATCAGTTAGGAATGCTTTCCTTTACAAAGTAATGAAAAAACTGACACTAGTGGTTTAAATAAATAGTCTTAGAGTTTTCTCACACCAAGAAGTCGGTAAGTAGGCAGCTGTGGGTCTAACCCCTCAAATCCGTGAGGGCTGGTATCTCTGATTTTCTTGAACCCTCTTTCAGTGTTTGAAGATGGCAGCTGTACATCTGCTTCCAGAACAAAGGAGAGGCTACTGGTAACTAACTAGCTTGTTCATCATGGCAGGAAAACCCTTTCTGTAAGCCCCAAGGCAGATTTCCACTGACATCACACAAGCCCCAACTGTGTTAGGTGGCATGCCTTCTTCTCACCAGCTACAAGGGGAACCAAGAAAGTGAGAACTTGGCTTTTCCAGGTCTCCTCTCTAAGCCTTGCTGTCTACCCCAGAAGGCTAACAGAGAGACACCAGAGGGCTCCCTTTCTTTTGGGTTTGGTTCATGGGCAGCGCTGGACAGATGGAGGGAAGGAGGAGAGCAAGAAAACGGTCTTGGAGAGGAGAGGATCTTTCCCCTTGGCTCCACCTCATGTGGCGGCTGCAGCAGGCAGGCAGCCTGTGCAGTTTCCATCAGGTGGTCGTCTCCTCCTCGGCAGGTGACAGCTGACTTTCCTTTCCGGTCTAGAGATGCCCTCCTGCCACTCGTACTCTTCATCTCCCATCCCCAGCGTATGCTGTAGTATTCATTAGACTTTCTCTCTTTCCAGTCCTTTGTAAATAGGCCCTTGGTGAAGCTCTTCTCAAATTACCCCGCATTGTTTCCTGTGTGCACCCTGACTGATGTAATAGTAGGGTTGGGAATTGGTGTTCTTGGAGCCACTCAGCATTGTCTGTCAGATGCACCCATTCCCTGGGTGGGGGAGTATGTGGGTGGTTGTGGGGTGTCTAGGAGGGTTCACAGAGGAGCTGATGTTTGAGGAAAATTTAAAAGAATAAGTAGAATAGCACCAGGTAGGGAAGGGATGGGAGATGGAGGGGATGTAGAACTTCGTGGCAAGAGGAATTAATATGTGCAAACCTGTAAAGGTGCAAGGAAGCATGGGATAGCCTAGCAGCAGTGTGGAGAACAGAAGGGTCTGTGAAGCACAGGACGGAGGAGTGGGTGTCGTGAACACCAGCAATGTTTGGAGTTTGATCCTGAGGGCAACAGGGTGCCTTAAATGATTTTGAGAAGGGTCTGGCTTAAACTGTGCTTTACAAAGCTGATGTAGAATTATTACAGTGGGTTGAAAAACTGTCTGAGAGAGGTTAAGGAAATTTCTCCAACTTTTTTCTATGAGATGATAAAACTCCAAATGAAGGCTAGCCTTCCCTGAAGACCTTCCCCACCCAAAGCAGTTGCTACATAGCCCTATTACACCCTGCATCACAGAGCATTGTGGTATTATTATATTATTATAATAGAGTGCTGTAGTTTGCTATGTTATTGACTTTTCCATTTATCTATACAACCCCATGGGGCTAGGGACCATGTCTCAAATTATCTTTGTGTTCCCAGCACAGTGTGGGACATGATACATCTCGCATAATTGTCTGTTGAATCAAATGGAGGAACTGCGATTGTCATCTACCGGCACAGACCTCCTTTATATGCAAAGCGGTTACCTGTGGTGACGACAGTAGAGCTTGATCTCACAGCCTATAGTTGTCCTCTTTCTGATTGAAAGACAGAAGGGAAAAAAGGAAGAGAGAGAAGGAAGAATGGTAGGAAGGAAGCAATGAAGTGAGGAAGTGTTATAAGTAACCCTGGTTTTCTGGGTGATGTGGATGAGAAGGGCAGGAATGGGGTGTTGGACCAGCTAGGGCATAGAAATCTACTGTGCATGACCCCCAAAATCCCAAACCAGAAGAAATCAAAGACAGTTCTACTTTGTTCAGTGAAATGCAAGAGGGGAAAACAGATTGGATAGCCAAAACTGTACCTTCCTTTTCTGCATGCAGGCTGAATTGTTCTTGCATGGGCTGGGGTTGCTGCCCAGAAGTCCTTTCTGGAACCACAGGAAAGGAACAGGGTTGCCTCAGATCCTGAATCATGTGCAGAAGTTATCTGTAAGAGTTGCTTCCCTTCAGTCATCTGTCAGGGGAAGAAAGGCCCTCTAACTCATTTCCTTGATAGTGTTAAAAAATGCAGTCTGACCAGATGCATCACTTGAAAAAAATTGGGTAGCAAGAGAAAAGATAGTAATACATTTTGAAGGGAGACTTGAAAACAGTTTTTGATAGTTAAGAAGAATACAGCCGCAGATTAGAAAACTTAGATATCTATAAAAACTCGATTAACTTGAATATTCTGGAAGAAGTGTCAGAGAACAGTGAAATGTGTCTTTAAAACCTATAAGGTTGTGTTGGCTGAGATAGTGTCTTAGGACTTCAGAAGGAAATTTTCCAGTGGTTTCTGTTCTACGCCAGGCACTTGCCACCTTATCTCATTTAAATCTTAGAAAACACAGAAGTTGATGTTATTGCATTCATTTTGCTGAAGAGGAAGCAAGCTTATGAAGCTTCAGTAACCCATTCAAGGGCACACAAAATGTGATGGAGCTGGGACTTCAATCCAGTGTCTGATTGCAGTGATTGCTAACTTGTCCAGCATGCAGCTCTTATGACATTTGTATCAGTCTGTACTTCCCCCTAGGTACCCATATTCTGTTATTTAGTATGATTCCAGATGTTTCTATGAGGGGGGTTAATTCTCAATCCTAATAAAAGTTTCAGTTGTAAAATTGCATCTTGAATCTTAATCTTTCCCTGCACAAGAAAAATAGGGATCATTAGGACTCTTGAATTAATCTTTCTAATAACACAGTTTTTCTTTCTCTCAGGGCTTTTTGTAAAGCTTTGATGATTTACTGTGTATTGGTCCTTCGGAGTATTTATTTCAGGAATAGTTCGTGACCATCGTTACCAGGCCTGTGGGTTCATTCATCTCTTTTTGCTCTAAAGTGAAGGCAGGTAACACATGCATCTTGGATGTGCTGGGCTCTGAGGGTGAACAAACCCCCCACCAGGTCGTGGTAAGAGCAACTACTTTTGGTCTT
Source organism: Redunca redunca (assembly GCA_006410935.1). Classification (NCBI taxonomy): domain Eukaryota; kingdom Metazoa; phylum Chordata; class Mammalia; order Artiodactyla; family Bovidae; genus Redunca; species Redunca redunca. The sequence continues at coordinate 332,229 of SJYQ01003250.1, forward strand.
TATCAGCAATTAGCTTGGAACCTGTTCACAGGATGATTGCAGTGAGATATGTCTCATATTTTCCTCACGTGCTGAAATGTGGGATTTCTTGCTGGTGTTAAATAATCTGGAGTGCACCATCTCAGTGGCGCCAGCCATCATGGCCTGTGGTGCTGGGCCTTTACATGTGTGACTGAAAGCTCCTTGGGAGAATGGGATCCTCTGGCTGTAGGAAAGTGATGACTTCTGTGTTTGGCTTGGAAAGCTTGTTCTTCCTGTGCCATGGTTGCGGCAGTTTCCCATCGGTGGAGGTCATACCTTATATACCATGACCCTTGGCCTGTCCTGTGGCTCTGGCTCTTGTGAACTCAAGGCATCTTTGCTTTTTTCATCAGCCTGAGATCTGAGCTCTGAGGAGGAATTCAGCACCTAAAGCTCAGAGAATGTCTTCAGAGGCTGCAAGTAGTCTTCACAATATGCATTTCCTTAATGATTCATTTCTTAGTGCTTGGTACTCTCTAGTTATGGGCACTCAATTTCTTATGTTACTTGTGTCAGACCCTGGGTCCATCGTGGTGATAACTAGAATGTAGCAGGAGGTTGATACATGTCTGCTAAATGAGTAGCCCCCCAGCACAAGTCAGCCTCCTTTCCTTTCTTTGCTTCCTTGCCTGTTAATGTGGTGAAGGGGATCTTGACTGCCATCACTGCCGCCAACTTAGGCATGAGTCACGTTGGAGACTCACATACTTATTCAGCCCAGCTAATGACTGACTCTGAGCCTTCGTGGAGCTGATTTTTCAGCTGTGGCCTTTAACTCTTTCAATAGTCCCATGAATAAGGTTATATCATCCGCTTCTGCTGCTCCCTGAATTTGGAGGAGGTTTGCTGTGCATGGTTTTGCATTAGTGAGACTTTGAGAGCAAGTACCAGCAGGACGGAGGGCTACATGGATAGTTGGCTGTATGTAGAATGGGGCTGAGAATTCAGCAGAAGGGGAAACAGAGCTGCGTGGGATAAATGGAAGCCTTCTCTCACCTCCACATCCTAACTCCCAGAGGCTTCAGGAGGTGGTGTGTTTCCCATATTATATAAAATGGAGAATTAAGCCAGTCTTGCTAAAATCTTGAATAATAATGGAAATTCTGAAAGCTCAAGCAAATTTAGCTGACATTTGGATTGTAACTATTAATATTATAATCAGAAAGTGAAACATTATTTTGACTCCAAAGGCATTAAAAAAAATTCTGTTGGCCGTGCTACACAGCATGTGGGATCTTAGCTCTGTGATCAGGGATTGAACCCACACCCTCTGCATTGGAAGCACACAGTCTTAACCATTGGACCATCATGAAAATCCCTTGACTCCAAAGGCATTTTCTTTCAGGGGTGGACAAAGAAACTTAGCAGCCAGGCATGCACAGCTGCGACTGACGGTGCCGCGCCGTTTCCCCCTATGGCCCAGGACGGGCATTTCTGATGTGCTCTTGTCACTTGTCACATCTGATACAACTGTTATCTCTGGGAAGCCCTGCCATCTTTTACTTCTTTCTTCTTCTTCTTTTTTTTTTTGCTATTCGGTTTCTTTTAGTTTGGTGGAGAGGAATTCAGAGAAGGATTAAGACAGTGTGTGGCTTCCTGAACCAAAAAGAAACCAAGCACCATATGTAAGTAGGTGGTGGCCTAAAAATCAGAAAACTAGAAGCTATATAAAGGAACGCCCCCCTTGTAAAAGCTTCAGTTTAGCAAAACAGTTGCCTTAGGGGGAAAAAAATATCACCTCCCTAATTATCCTAAGTCTTTATGAATGAGACATGCTATTCTCATCAGGGGGCTTGTTACTTAACTTTAATTCATTTTCTTTTTTTTTGCTCTGTGTTTTCTGGTCCTGGATTAAATTCAAATTGATAAAATGCTTTTGCTAGCCACATTAGTGCCATAAAGAAAGAGCTGTCTGCTGTCAGGACACACTTTTATTCTTTTAGAAAAACAAGCAGGAAATGATGAAAACCATTTGGAAACTGAAGTGGGGGGAAAAAAAGAAATAAATACAAATAATAAAAACATACTACTGCAGGCGATCCGTGAACAAGAAGGGGGGAAAACACCAAAAGATCCCTGGCTTTGATTCATACCTTCAGAGAGGTTTCCTTAATGACTGCTCTTTTGTGTCGCCAAAGCAGTGCTCATTTATCAGTCTGTGGTTTAATCCAAACCTATCAGGATGAAAATTCAAGGAGGATGAAGGTTAAATGACAGACATCCTGACTTGGAAACTCCAGAGTTGATAAATGTGTACAAAACTTGACAGAAAGGCTTAGAGGGAAAAACATCTCTCTTTGGAGTCACTGAAAAGGAAGAGGTACTTTGGGTGAGAGAATAGGGAGGCAGGTGGAGTCAGTTTCAGATATATGAGCACATTTTACTTAATTTAATTTTTGTTTCATATTGGGGTATAGTTGATTTACAATGCATTACTTTCAGGTGTACGGCAAAATTATTCAGTTATACATATACATATATTCATTCTTTTTCAGATTCTTTTCCTATATAGGTTATGACAGAGGTAACTTGACTCAATATTATTTTATTTTATTGTTTGTGTCAACTATCGAAGTTTAGTTGATTTATAACATTGTATTAGTTTCTGCTGCTAAGTCACTTCAGTCGTGTCCGACTCTGTGTGACCCCATAGACGGCAGCCCAACAGGCTCCCCTGTCCCTAGGATTCTCCAGCCAAGAACACTGGAGTGAGTTGCCATTTCCCTCTCCAGTGCATGAAAGTGAAAAGTGAAAGGGAAGTCGCTCAGTCGTGTCTGACTCTTCGAGACCCTGTGGACTGCAGCCTACCAGGCTCCTCCGTCCATGGGATTTTCCAGGCAAGAGTACTGGAGTGGGGTGCCATTGCATTCTCCTATTAGTTTCTAGTGTACAACAAATTAATTATATATGTGTGTGTGTATGTGTGTAGTCTTTTTCATAGTTTTTCCATTATGGTTTATCACAGGATATTGAATATAGGTCCCTGTGCTATACAATAGGACCTTGTTCTTTATCCATTCTGTATATAATGATTTGCATCTGCTAATCCCAAACTCCCAGTCCTACCCTTCCCAGCTTTCTCTCCACCTTGGCAATGACAGCGCTGTTTTCTATGTCTATGAGTCTAGTTCTGTTTCATAGATAAGTTCATTTCTGTCATATTTAAGATTTCACGTATAAGTGATATCATATGGTATTTGTCTTTCTAACTTTTTTCACTTAGTATGATAATGTCTAGGTCCATCCATGTAGCTGCAAGTGGGATTATTATACTTTATGGCTGAGTAATATTCTTCTGTGTGTGCACACACACACACACACACACACACACACACACACACCATATCTTCTGTATCCATTCATCTACTGATGGTCATTTAGGTTGTTGCTATGTCTTTACTATTGCAAATAGCGCTGCTGTGAACATAGGGGTGCATGTATTGTTTCAAATTACAATTTTGTCCAGATATATGCCGAGGAGTGGGATTGCTGGATTAGGATTATATAGTAACTACACTTTTAGTTTTTTGAAGAACCCTTCATACTGTTCTCCATGGTGGCTACAGCCATTTACATTCTCATCAACAATGTAAGAGGATTCCCTTTTCTCCACTCTCTCTCCAGCATTTGTTATTTGTAGATTTTTAAATGACAGCCATTCCGATTGGTGTGGGGTGGTACCTCATTGTAGTTTGGATTTGCATTTCTCTAATAATTAATGAGGCACTTCCCTGGTGGCTCAGAGGTTAAAGCGTCTGCCTGCAATGCAGAGACCTGGGTTCAATCCCTAGGTTAGGAAGATCCCCTGGAGAAGGAAATGACAACCCACTCCAGTATTCTTGCCTGGAGAATCCCATGGATGGAAGAGCCTGGTGGGCTACAGTCCATGGGATCGCAAAGAGTTGGACATGACTGAAGTAATGATGTTGAGCATCTTTTCATGTGACTGTTGGCCATCTGTGTCTTTTTTGGAGAAATGCTTATATAAGTCTTCTGCCTATGTTTTGATTGGGTTGTTTATTGTTGTTGTTATTATTGAGTTATATGAGCTGTTTATTTTGGAAATTAAACCCTTGTTGGTTGCATCATTTGCAAATATTTTCTCCCAGTCTGTAGGTATATATTTATTTTGCTTATGATTTCCTTTGCTGTGCAAAAGATTTTAAGTTTGATTAGTTCCCATTTTGGAGAAGACAATGGCAACCCACTCTAGTACTCTTGCCTGGAAAATCTCATGGGCAGAGGAGCCTGGAAAGCTGCAGTCCATGGGGTCGCTAAGAGTCGGACACGACTGAGCGACTTCCCTTTCACTTTTCACTTTCATGCATTGGAGAAGGAAATGGCATCCCACTCTAGAGTTCTTGCCTGGAGAATCCCAGGTACAGAGGAGCCTGGTGGGCTGCCGTCTATGGGGTTGCACAGAGTTGGACACGACTGAAGCCACTTAGCAGCAGCAGCAGCAGCAGCAGGTCCTGTTTGTTTATTTTTGCTTTTATTTCTATTGCTTTGGGAGACTGATATAAGAAAACTGTAGTATTATTTACATCAGAGAATGTTTTACCTATTTTCTCTTCTAGGAGTTTTATGGTCTTATATTTAAGTCTTTAAGCCATTTGGAATTTATTTTTGTGCATGGTGTGAGGGTATGTTCTAACTTCATTGATTTACATGTGGCTCTCCAATTTTCCCAACACCACTTGCTGAAGATGTTTCTTCATTGTATATTCTTGCCTCCTTTGATGAAAATTGACTGTAGATATATAGATTTATTTCTGGGCTCTCTATTCTGTTCCATTGATTCATATGTCTATTTGGGGGGCATTTTGTTTTTAACAGAGCATTTAATTGTTTGTGAGTCAGATGGAAATTTTGAGCTGTGTCTCTCTTATATATCAGTGCTGATAAACTTTTGTTGATAAGTGTATTGTAGCCCAAAGCAAAGGGATTAATCATGGAAAAATAAGTTTTAACAAAATAATAAGATGTTTGCATGTCTTTCTTTATGATCCCCAGGAGGCTTGTTGGATCCCACCATCTCCTCCCTTTCTCAAATGTAGTTAGTCTCTCCTCCCAAAGGCGTGCATGTGCTCAGTCATGTCTGACTCTTTGTGACTCCTTGGACTGTAGCCCACCAGGCTCCTCTGTCCATGGAATTTTCCAGGCAAGAATACTGGAATGGATTTCCTCTTCCAAGGGATCTTTCTGACCCAGGGATCAAACCAGTGTCTCTTGCCTCTGCCGCATTGGCAGTAGATTCTTTACCACTGTGTCACCTGGGAAGCCCCCATAAAATGCCCCTTGTCTATTACTTTTGCTTGTCCTGACATATAGTGCAATGTTTGGTATATAGTAGGTGCTCAATAAATGTTTGCTTAATTGACTCAAATTTTATTTGGAGATGCTTTTGTATATTGGTTGCCTCATAGGATATTGCACAATGATGAAAACTTTTCGTTAGACACAGCTCTTACCTGGCTATTGAAATTGGTGTAGTAGATAAGAATTTGACTCTAAATTCAATCTCAATTCCCCCTAAGATCAGGAACAAGATAAGCATGTCCACTTTCACCACTGTTATTCAACATAGTTTTGGAAGTCCTAGCTATAGAAATCAGAGAAGAAAAAGAAATAAAAGGAGTCCAGATCAGAAAAGAAGAAGTAAAGCTCTCACTGTCTGCAGATGACATGATACATAGAAAACCCTAAAAATAGTATCAGAAAATTACTAGAGCTAATCAGTGAATTTAGCAAAGTTGCAGGATACAAAATCAATACACAGAAATCACTTGCATTTCTATGTAATAATAATGAAAAATCAGAAAGAGAAATTAAAGAATCAGTCCCATTCACCATTGTAACAAAAAGAATTAAATATCTAGGAATAAATTTACCTAAGGAGACAAAAGGTCTATACACAGAAAGTTATAAGATGCTAATGAAATAAATCAAAGATGACATAAACAGATGGAGAGGTATTCCATGTTCCTGAGTAGGAAGAATCAATATTGTGAAAATGACTATACTACCAAACATGATCTACAGATTCAATACTATCCCTATCAAATTACCAATTTTTCACAGAACTAGAACAAAAAATTTCACAATTCATATGGAAACACAAAAGACCCTGAATATCCAAAGCAGTCTTGAGAAAGAAGAATGGAGCTGGAAGAATCAAGCTTCCTGATTTCAGATTATACTACAAAGCTACAGTCATCAAGACAGTATGGTACTGGCACAAAAACAGAAATATAGACCAATGCAACAAGATATAAAGCCAAGAAATAAACCCATGCATGTATGGGTACCTTATTTTTGACAAAGGAGGCAAGAATATACAATGGGGCAAAAACAGCCTCTTCAATAAATGGTGCTGGGAAAACTGGACAGCTACATTCTTTTACAGCTACATGTAAAAGAATGAAATTAGAACACTTCCTAACACCATACACAAAGATAAACTCAAAATGGATTAAAGACCTAAATGTAAGACTAGAAACTATAAAACTCTTACAGGAAAACATAGGCAGAACACTTGATGACATGAAATCAAAGCAAGATCCTCTATGACCCCTAGAGTAAGGGAAATAAAAACAAAAGTAAACAAGTGGGACCCTATTAAACTTAAAAGCTTCTGTACAGCAAAGGAAACTATAATCAAGGTGAAAAGACAACCCTCAGAATGGGAGAAAATAATAACAAAGGAAACAACTGACAAAGGATTAATTTCCAAAATATACAAGCAGCTCATACAGCTCAATGCCAGAAAAATAACCACCCAATCACAACAGTGGGAAAAAGACCTAAACAGACATTTCTCCAAAGAAGACATACAGATGACTAACACATGAAAAGGTGCTCAACATTGCTCATTATTGAGAAATGCAAATCAAAACTACGAGATATCACCTCACACCTGTCAGAATGGCCATCATCAAAAAGTCTACAAACAATAAATGCTGAAGAGGGTGTGGAGAAAAGGGAATGCCCTTGCACTGTTGGTGGGAATGTAAATTGATACAGCCACTATGGAAGACTGTATGGAGATTCCTTAAAAAACTAGGAATAAAACCACCATATGAACCAGCAATCCCACTCCTAGGCATATACCCCGAGGAAACCAAAATTGAAAAAGCCACATGTATCCCATTGTTCATTGCAGCACTATTTACAATAGCTAGAACATGGAAGCAACCTACATGTCTATCGACAGATGAATGGATAAAGAATTTGTGGTACATATACACAATGGAATATTACTCAGCCATAAAAAGTAACACATTTGAGTCAGTTCTAATGAGGTGGATGAACCTAGAACCTATTATACAGAGTGAAATAAGTCAGATAATAAATATCATATTCTGATGCATATATATGGAATCTAGAAAAATGGTACTGAAGAATTTATTTATAGGGAAACAATGGAGAAACGGACATAGAGAATAGACTTATGGGCATGGGGAGAGGCGAGGAGAGGGTAAGATGTATGGAAAGAGGAACACGGAAAGTTACACTACCATATGTAAAATAGATAGCCAACAGGAATTTGCTGTATGGCTCAGGAAACTCAAACAGGGGGCTCTGTATCCACATAGAGGCGTGGGATGGGGAGGAAGATGGAGGTGAGTTTCTAAAGGGAGGGGATATATGTATACCTATGGCTGATTCATGTTGAGGTTTGACAGAAAACAGCAAAATTCTGTAAAGCAATTATCCTTCAATAAAAAAATTAATTAATTAAAAGTAAATTCAGTCTCAGTGTGCTGTCAGGTAGTTACTTAATCCTTCTGGCTCTGTTTTCTCCATATATAGTAGTGCCAATCTCATGGGGTCTTTGTGAAGTCTGAGTTCCTATTTACAAAAGTGCTTAGAAAGAAGAAAAAAATGATTATTCTGGGAGAAAGGGCATGTGTGGATAAAGCTTTTTGGACTGTAAAAGAATAAAAATCTGAAATTCTTTAAAAGGTGAAATTTACAAGTCTCTGTAGAAGTAAGAAATAAGAAAAATGAAGAATTTGCCCTGAGTGATGCAGTCCTCTTCTCTGCCCGCCAAAAATTAATCTCAGAAAGTATACTAAAAACATACAAAAGTTACTTAATATTTAATATTCTAACATTTTGGCCAAGAAGGACTTCTCTAGGGTCTAGCATATCACCCACACATCATAACTGGTCCCCCAGCAAGACATATGTAAAAAGGATGACCTTCTGTTTGTAAAGGAGTGCATGGAGGAGGAGGTTTTCATAACCAGTTCCTTTTTAGAGCCAGTACTAATGTGTTTATCTGATTCATGGATTGGTTTCTTGATTGGCTCACATCTTGCCAGGGGATTCTCTCATTTTACCTTTCTCATATTAAGGAATATTTTGCCCAAGGGAAAGACTAGATCTTGAATCAGGATGATACTTCTTTAGCATTTAAAGCATGATAAACAAGATTTTCACTGCTAATATGCCACTGCTGCTGTTCCTTTTTTTTAATTGAGTAGGTCTTTGGGTCTGTCATTACTTCTGATTTATAGTAGGAACTTAGATGACAAGTCCTTTGAGAGAGTACGACATGTGCACAAGTTTGAGCAAGATGCTATGGTGATAGTTTGGAAGTGGTCACTGGGAAGAAAGAGTTGGAGAAGTGACTGACATTCATCTCTCTCCAGATTCCTAGCACCAAGGCTCTGCCATGGGGTTGGGCATGGTCCCAAGGGAGGTGTTGTAGAATCTCACTGGTCCTGAGCACTGGATTGCTGCAAGAAAAGCGAAGGCCTCCCCACTTGGTGATTTTCATGCCATCCCCAATGGCCAGGGTTTCCCTACAGACCATCAACAGGAAGGGAAACGCACTCAGCATCATGTTCAGTGGCTTTCCTGACCCTCACTTGCCAGTTTCCAGTCAAGGGAAGAGCATTACTTGAATTTGTCCTGTTTTTCTTCAACTGTGTCATGAGAATCTATTCCTTTAAGTCATTTTCAGGAACATAATGTCCTATATGATTTTCCAGTATTCTCTTTTCATTTCCTTTGGAAGCTTTATATTACTTTCCTGTATGCAATTCAGGATCTTAGTATTTAGCTTATTTAGAGAGAGAAACAAAATATTATGATAATGACAGCCACCAACGAACAAGTGATAATAACAGCAGAGGCCTAAATACAAAAATTAATTAACACAAAACAGGCAAGAGGCCCAGCTGTCGTGAGCAATTTTGAAGGCATAACTTGAAACATGAAAGATGTTCAAAGGAAGACTTCAGTGGAAGGGAAAACAACACATGCCGTTAACATATACACTGCAGATGTGAGCTTTGTTAGCCGCCTCTCTCTCTTCTTACCGTAAATCTGAGGTTAGTATTACAAGATCACATCAATTATGTCAAATTAAAAAGTGCCACGTGACCCAAGAGAGCTAGAGGGAGAAATTTCACTGGTAAAGGCATTGGGGATAATTTTATTAGCCTAATCTTGGTGTCATGTGATGTATTGTTCTGCTGTCCAGTTGTGAGGCTAAACCTATTTATTCTTTTATGTAACATGATTTTATATTTAGACGTTTTCTATTTACAGAGAAACTCCCTTTGCCTTTCAAATAAGGAGTAACAAAGCACTTATAATTCAGCAGAAACCCTTTATAAGTAATATGTCCATATAATTGTCCAAATGGGTCACTTTGGAGAATGAAAGAGAATGCTATTAATAATTATGCTGGGGCAATAGGCAGGAATGAAAACTGTCCCAGGTAAATCAGGAAGTGTGGTTATCTGACTCATATAGCCAAAGCACAGAGGCTAGATTTATATCAATCTTAGGAAGATAACGAAAAGGTCTATCAGATTTCTACTTTGTATCTTACTGTATTTTGGGAGAGATGAGTTGATTTATAGTAGAGCCAATTTATTATATTTCACTGTACTTAGCCACTTAATTGTAAGTAGATAATGGTATATTTCTTTCCACTGAGAACCTTTCCTTGGTTCTTAACCAATTTCTTAATCTTCTGGTGCATGTACACTTGATTTTACTTTCTTTCAATAATTTGTCCTCTCAGTAGAGAGTACTGGAATATTAATTTCCCCCATGATTCTCTAGCATGCCTGATGGTGTCTGAGGGTCTCACTGCAGCAGTCATGGGCCTCACACAGAGAACTTCTAGAATAATATTTGTAGTCTTCTAAGAATGACAACAGCTGATTTCTGTGAAGGTGAAAGTCTATAGTGCTCTGCTCTGTTTGACTGTCCGTCCAGCTGGTTCACTGATGAATGGGGTCATCAGCTCTCTCTCTCTTGGGCCCCTGAGAGCAATGTATTTTGGTCACAAGAGTTTGGCTTCTGTCTCAACTACCTGTAAATGCTGAATCCCCACCATCAGCACACGATGACCTTTGACCACTCAGGAGAATGTCACTGGATTAGGCTGAGACCCCGTCTGTGCCATCCACTTAATAAAGAAGTAGAAATCTTCCCGAGATGCTGAATGGCTCGATTTGACCTCTCTGTCTTGAACTTCGGTCTCTTTCATTATTTTGAATGGAGAGAGTGTGGTTGATTGCACACAACTGTTGACCATTTTATGAACTGCGAGACACCTGGCCTTGTGAAAATTGTGGGAGGACTGCCGAGGATGACAGACAATTCTCTGTTGGCTACTCTTGTTCCAGAGCGATTTGATAGTGCTGACTTTTCTGCCCACCTGGAAATACTTCTCATTTAAACTTCCACCCCAACTAACCCTGAGCTCTGTGCCGTACCTTGGAGACTTCTGGGGCTTCATCTCCAAGGGCCACTTTTTCAGAGGGGTTTCCATCTTGGCTGGGGGAAGGGAATTTTATGACTTTCTTTTTAGACTTCCTGACAGCTGAAAACAGCTAGGGAACATTTAAACTTAGACATAAATAACTCAGCACTGATTTTCCTTGAGTTTCATAACCAATATTAGTTTCTCTTTCTGGTTCTTACTCCCATGTCCTTTACTGGGAGGAATAACTTTCTGCTTGTACCCACCATAGAGTTGGGTGGGTGGCATATCTGGGGCAGTGGCAAGGAGAAATTGATGATTTTTGTCTACAACCTTTTGTGCTCCCCAAAATGTTCATAAGCTTCTTCCTCTGATTTTAAAGCTATATGTCAAAGGGTTTGATTTCTTTTTTTTTTTTACTTAAAGAAATTTTAATGTTTTATTATGGTATGTTGCAGGGCCATTTTTCCCCAACAAGAAATGCATTTGTAATAAAAAAAAGTCTGACATCGTTTTTATGGATACTCTTCTCTACTGGGGTTGGGACTTAGCTATTAGATTTCTGCCAGTTCATTCTTTGGTGGCATTAGTAACGTGGGTAACCAAATATGTTCTTTTTCACCTCTTGAATTTCCTTTTATAGTTAACTGATTTATGAAATATAAATAATTATGAAAATGTGGGCAAAAGAGCTAAGAGGAAGAAAAATGCTGCCTCCTTTTCATCAACCTGCAATGAACTCTTTCCTTTTATAGATTACCTGTCAGCTCAAAAAAATTATTTAAAAATTTCTGCATGACTCAGTGAGAAAGATGATTGAATTAATGCTTTAAAAGGAAGCTATGCTTTTCTTGGAAGGGGAAACTACAGTTCCAAGTTATTTTCTCTTTGAGAGAAGTCAGAGCTGTCTAATTTTTCTGTTTTCTTGAACCTTTCCCCACTGCTTTCCTAAGTTTTCTTCCTCCTCCTTCTTTCCCTTTTTGTTTTTTTAAAAAAATCATTTACTTATTTGGCTCTATCGAGTCTTAGTTACAGCATGCAGGTTCTTTGATCTTCACTGTGGCATGAGAAATCTTAGTTGCAGCATGTGGGATCTAGTTTCCTGACCAGGTACCAAACCTGGGCTCCCTGCATTGGAAGCGTGGAACCTTAGCCATTGGACCATCAGGGAAGTCCCTCCCTCCTTGCTTCTTATGATTATTGATGGACTTCTGAATGCCAGGAATTCTCCAAGTTATAGAGCAGCCTAGGATCAGGGATGTAGAGATGAGGATGAGAGAAACACAGTCCTCCCATTAAGTGGGTTGTCAGGAGAATGAGTGGAAAGCACTGCAGCTGTGGCAGATGTGAGCACTGAAGCACAGGGTGGGAGGAGGAGGGTGAGCTTTGCCTCAGATGGGGGAAGTTTTCATTGAGAAGGTGACGTTTGAGTTGGATTTCGACTAATGAGTAGGAACTACCTAAGGGTTGAGAGACATAGTTTAGAGGATAGAGACCTCATGGTCAACTAATACAGCAAGACATGGTATTGCTGAGTAAGAAGGTCTTCCATTTAAGAAAGGCATTGTGGCATGCAGAGGGAATCCTGGCTGAAAGGAGGAACAGGGGCAAAGGTGCAGTGCCTGGAGAGCACGTGGAATGTTTTTAGGCGTGACAGAAATGCTAGCAGACATTAGAAATTATTGCTAATGCTTGTGACAATCAGGAAAAGTTGCTCTAAATAGGCACATTTCAAACAAGAGAAAATGGAGGCTTAAGGAAGCCAAGTGATTCAGCCAGAGGGAAAGAGCTGCTAAATGGCAGAGTCAGGACTCAAATTTGGATCCATCTGACTCCAAAGCTAACCCTCCCTTCATGCACCAGTACGAGAGTAGGAACCTGGGAAAGGCAGAAGAGGCCGTTAAAAGTCACTTATTGCATCAGGGGACAGGCCAACTCCAAGCCACAGTGGCCCCGAGCTGCAAGAGCTTACTGTTTCTACAGAAACTCAAAGCTAATGGAATAGCCCCTCTGCAGCCTTGTCTCCCTGGCTTGTGTAGCGCACTTCTAGCTTTATTTGGCAGACTGTAGGCAAGGAGGCCAGGGACGGGTTTCTGAGGCTATTAAAAATGCTCTTTTAGGGAACTGTGCATGGCTAAGATAACTATCAAACACCAGTTCTTAAGACAAAAAATTTCACAAATCTCTCATGCCACAGGTCCATTTGGGGTTGGAGGAGTGCCTTCCTCTGTAAAGTTGTCAGTCAAGGGCTCAGATGGAGACAGGTGCCTCCATGATCTTCTAATGCTGACTCCTCAACATATAGGGTGTTGGGATTAGCCTGTGCTGGACAAGAGTGTGCTGGAGGGTTGAGGCACTGGTATGAATGAGCTTCAGCTTCTAAGTAAAACACATGATTTCTGCTCACATATTATTTTCCGAGACCAATCGGGTGGCTACACTTAACTTCTAAGGGCTGAGGGATCATAATCCTCCCTGTGCTGGAAAGGAGACAAGAACTAGATATTGGAGTGTATGAGTCATGCCTGCCACAGGGGTACAGAAGTGATAGCACACTCCAGGATACCTCCTCTAAGACTGAGGTATAATGAAAAATTAATTCTAGATGGCTCAAAAGCAGGCAGTTTTCTTATTTCTGTTTATTGTTCTTGTGTTCTCTACTGGCGAAGCCACTAGCTGTGTGCGGCTATTAAAATGAAAATTAAATTGAATATTTAGTTACTTAGTTGTACTAGCTATGTGTCAAGTTCTCAGTAGCCACATGTGGCTAATAGCTCCTGTGATAGAAAATGCAGATACAGAACATTTGCATCATTTCAGAAAATTCTAATGAACATTTCTGTCTTGACCAAGGATCTACAGGCTTACTCCGAAAAGGGCCAAATAGCAAATATTTTGGGCTTTGAAGGAGATATGGTCTCTGGAGCAACTACTTAAATTTGCTGTTGTAGTGTGAAAGTAGCCACAGGCAATATGTGAGCGAATAGGCAGAGTTCTTATAAAACTTTATTTAAAAAACAGGCAGCCGGCATGATTTGGTTCATGTTCTGTTTATTTTCCAACCCTGGCCTAGGCCAGTCATCTTCAGTAGGAAGAATAGCCATTTTTACATGACCAATGAATATGGTAAAAAAACAAAATATGAGAACTTAAGCTTCTATCTATATTCAAAATAAAATTTATTCATCTTTACTTATATCGTTATCCAGATTGGCATTGGCTCCTTCCTTCTTTCTTGGCCCATGTGTTGAGTGGTCACGTGTCATGTATGTCAGGTAGGAGTTTCGTATACTGTACTGCTCACAGGCATTTTTCTTCTTCTTCTAATACGTTGTGATGCAATGCAGACTTTGTAGCCTAGTTATGTGATGCTGTGAATTACATTGCTTCATTTTAAGTAAGATAACCCTCACAAAATGAACAAATGGTTTAAATATACTTCTGTACTCAGATCTATGGAGTGAACTTTTGGACTCTGGGGGAGAGAGAGAGGGAGAGGGTGGGATGAGATGGGAGAATGGCATTGAAACATGTATACTATTAAGTAAGAAAAAAAAAATAAGTAAAATCAAAAAAAAATATATACTTCTGTAGAGACACCAGTGGGTGTTATGCTATTGTTTCCTGCCTCACACTGCACCCTGCTTTGGACCATGGGAGCTGGGAGGCTGCAAATCACATTTCTGCTTTGTTAGTGTGCTGCTTCAGGTTTTCTGCCAGCTAGAAAGGCAGGAAGCAGGAGCAAGAACTTGCTCCTTCCAGTTTGTCTGCTGATTTTGCCATCACCACCCCAGTAGGTTCCAGTGGCAACTGGTTTCAGTTCCCAGCTTCTTTCCACACTCCCAAACTAGAAGCTTCATGCCCCTCATTATCATGCTGGTGGCAACACTAGCCAGGCAGCGCCTCTTCCTCAGGGGTGTGAGTCCTGACCTGTGGATCCTTCCTCCAGGCACCCGAGGACCAGCGAGCTGTCTCGGAAGTCTAGGTCCCCAGACTTCTGGGTCTGTTAAGCTCATTTTCTTCCCTTTGATCCCTGGCTCCAGGGGTGGATGGAAGCTGCTTCCTGAAGTTACTATTTCTGTGAGTAGAGTCTTGTTTTTCCTTTTCAGTCTTCCAATACCCCTTGAACCAATTTCTTCTATTAAATTCTCTGCTAGAATAACTAGAATGGTTTATTTATTGCTTTGACCCTAATTTATAGAGACATTACGAGTTAACTTCATCTTAATAATGCAAACGTATTAGTAAAGAAAATAGTAGTGTTGACAAAACAATGACCATCTAATCAGATAAGTAATAAACTGAAAAAAGGACGATTGAAAATGGATAGTCATCCACTACTGTTAATGATGAATCTCACCCCTAGGTTGTATTGTTCCCTGAGATATGAATTAATAGTAATAATTCAAAGCACTTAACAAGATGATTAAAAATAAAACAATAAAAACATGAAGAAAAACCTGTAGAATTTTTAGTGATATTTAAAATCAAGAGATACTTGATCTTTTACTAAAATTTACTTCATGTTAGATGTTTAGAAACATCTTTTGATGTTTAAAGAACAGTTTTCTGCATGCAGGCATTATTTATTATTCTACTTGGTTCACTGCTACACCCTCAGATCTTAGAGCAGTATATGGCATGTAGCAGTTAATAGATTTGTTAAATTAATAGTAAAAAATGAAAATTTCACATATTTCACTATTCTTGTAGTTGTGGTAAAAATGATTACTGTTATGTATGGCAAATAACATGGTGATAAACTAATATGCATTCCTTTGCCTTTGAAAACCCAGAGAAAACATTGCTGATCATTTGAAGAAACAAGTATTAGACCAAACGTGGGATGTCTATTATATGTAGCTGTTTCATAGTGCAAATGGCTTTATCCTGTCTCAGTTTATGGTATGTATTAGATTCTCTTTCAGGTAAAAAAAAATGACTTTGTGATCCATAGAATATATTCAGTAAGATATTTTGTATAGATTAACTGATTTCTTTAAAACAATTATTTTCTGGAAAAGCTGTTGCTGTTTTGATTAGAATTTTAGAAAAATAAAGGATTCTGAAGGTAAAATCCAGAGAAAGAACCACAGCTGAAACTCATTCTCTGCACCATTCATAAACAGAAACATTGCAGCAAAGACGTTGAAACTAGAAATGACCATGTTACTGCATTATGACATTGATGTGGCTACTTTTTTCTTTTAAGTAAGATTTTTAAATAGTGCACCTATCAGTGTAATTCTAATGAAATGGAGAGTGACTGTGAAAATACTTTAACCATATGGAAGTTTATTCTTGATTCTGTGGCAAATTGCCTAAAAGAAATGTAAAACTATAAGATGAGCTATGCTTTATTCTTTCACAAACACAAATGCTCCAGATTTGCTGACTTTTAATATGATAGGAAGTAGCTCTCCTCAGTGTGTTACTTAAAAGATATTTTAGAAATATGCACTCTTAATTGGTCCCTTCAATGGAAAGGTGCTGTTTTAATGGCAAATGCAGAGTTAAATGCTTTTCAAAACAAACTCATATTATGGGGAAAGAACACTTTTGAAAATGGCATTTGGGTAAGTTATAATTGTTATGTGATTTTGTTACTGAAATTGTCAAAATAGTCAGTATACTTAAAATTGGAAATAATGTTTTCTGATTTGTTGAACAATATCACATGTGTTCAAAACAATTCTTTAAAAATAAGAATGCAATACTTTTTAGTTTGTAAAAACTAATGATTGAATTCAGGTACTTGCTAAATGTTCACACAAATCTTTGCCTAATTGAAGGATGAGATNTTTCTCTCTCTGTTAGTATATCTCTTTCTATAATGTCTATCTATCTACCTACCTACCTACTTACTTGCCTAGCAAAGACAAATCCAACCTAGGAAATTTTAGCATACCTATCTCAGTAACTGAAAGAGAAAAATTCCAAAAATCAATAAAGTTGTAAGATTTGAACAACATGTGTAATATGCCTGATACATGTATGTAGAATCTTATACCTACAAATGACAGGATATAAGGTCAATTCAAGTGTTCATGGATCACTGACACAATTATAGATCAAGTCTCAACAGATTTCAAGGGATTTAAAACATTTAAATTCCACAGCAAAATTAGAAATCATGAAAAGATAACTAGAGAAATACTTGTATGTTAAGCACTTTTAATTATCTGTGGATCAAAAAGTAAGTCACAACATGAACTAGAAATATATTTTAAACTGAATGATAATAAAAATGACATATCAGAACTTGTGGAATATAGCTAGGCCCATATATGGAAAATGTATAGTCCTAAATGCATGTATTAGAAAAGAAGAATGGCTAATGATAAATTATCTAAGAGTGTTCTTTTAAGAAGTCAGCAAGAGAGTAGCAAAATAAAAGTTACTGAGTAGAGAGAATAATAAAGTTAAACTTAGAAAAATAGTAAAAACTAAAGTAATATACAATAGAGAATCACAAAGCCAGTTTTTTGAGGAGACTAATAATATTTGTAATTCCCCACCAGACTTTTCAGCTGTTAAAAGACAGAACAACAATTGAGGAATGAAAATGGTTCATCAGTATACAGTTTAATGCAGTAATTTGAAGATAGTGATATGATAGAAAAATCTGTTGAAAAATTCAACCTATAAAACTGACACTAGAGGAAATAGAAAGCTTCACACAGTCTGTTTTTAATAAAACATTGACAATATATGGAAGACCTCAATAAATGAAGGAATTGTTCTCATGAACTGGAAGACTCATGAGATGTCAGTCTCTCTAAGTTGATCTATAGATTCAAGTCTGTATTTGTCAAAACCCAGAATGTTTTTCTTTTTAATGTGTGCTTGTGTGAAAATTAAGAACCTAACCTAAAATCTTTGTGGAAATGCAAAGGACTGAAAACAGGGACTGTCTTGAGTAGTCTGAGATTATTTTATTCATATGAAGAAGTCTAATAATCAAGATAATGTGGTATTGACATACTGCTATATAAATATGTTAATGGACTAGAATAGAGTCCAGAATCAGATACATGAATAAATGTAGACTAATTTATTACAAAGTTTGCAGTTAAGGTCTGTGGGGAAAGGAGAGTTTTGTTTTCAATAAATGATGATTGTATCCAATAAATAACTTCTACCTCATACCAGTGCAAAAATCAATCCATGCAGATAATAGACATAAATAGTAAAGCAACAGTCAATAGCTTAAAAGAATAACTTCATGACCTGAGAGTAGGCAAAGATTTTTAAACATGATACCAAAGCACTGACTCTAAATGAAGAGATTGCCAAATTTGGTCATAGCACATCAATTTTAAGAATTTCTATGTATAAAAAGTTCCAATTTAGGGATTGAAAAACACCAGCCACATTTGGAAGGAGGTACTTGAAATGCAGATAACCAAACAAGGATTTGTATGATCAGTTCCTATAAATCAATAAGAAAAAGACAATCGAGTGGAAAAATGGCTCAGAGACCCATAGCAGCCCTTCACAAAAGATGATCTTCAGACAGAAAGTAAAGATACAGAAAGGTTCTGAATTTCTTTAGTAACTGGGAAAATGCAATTTAAAAATCACAGTATTAAAATACTGTGAATCTTGAAAATCTCAGTTCACAAGAAAGGCCAAATTTAGAGACTAACACTAATAAGAGTTGGAGAGGATGTAGAGCAGCCAGAGTTCCTATAAGTGCTGGTAGGAGTAGAACTTAGTCAACCACCCTGGAAATTATTTGGCAGTATCTACCTATATGTACATAATTGCTGACTGAGTAATTTCACTCTCAGGAATAAATGCAACAAAAAAGGATGCTTATGTTAGTAACGGGATATATAAGATATTCATAGCAATATTTTTTTATAATAGAAACTGAGATGGACTCATATTCATCAGTGGAAGAATAAATAAATACATAATCAAACAAATGTAAGGTTTGGCAAAAGGAATTAGAGTCAATATGTATTATATATTCAAAAGCAAGTCAATATTAATCTATGGCATCAAATGTCAGAATATTTATTATTTTGGAAAAGAAAATACAGAGGTTTCAAAGGGACACAAGCAAGGCTTCTGGGGAGGGGGCAGATACTATTATCTTTCTTGGTTAGGGCAGTAGTTATATGGATGTGTCCAATTTTTGATAATCAAATGATAGACTTGATATTACCATCTATATTCTTTAAAATATTGATTTCAAAAGTAGAGAAATGATAGAGCATTAGGCATTAGAGTGTGCATATGAATTCTTTCACATCCTTGCTTCTCTTTAAACAAACCTTCAATTTGTTCTAGTTGTTCAATGTGGGTTTGGGTTCTTGGAACAATGCTGTGTAGTGGTGGTTGGGTGTCCTTTGTGGCCTAATGAAGCCGTGACTCCTGTCAGGAGATCTGTTAAGAATTCTGCTGGGGAAATTCCCTGGTGGTCCAGTGGTGAAGACTCCATGCTCCCACTGTAAGGGGTGAGGGTTCCATCTCTGGTCCGAGAACTAAGATCCCACATGCCATGTGGCCCAACCAAAACAGAGAATTCTGCTGGGAGGTCTGCCGGGAGACATTAGAACTCGGTGCCAAAGGAAGTAAAACTTAACTTGGGGCTGGTCTTTGAGACCAGGTGGTTTTGGTAAAGTTGTCTAAAGACTTGAAATTGAGTTCTGGGGAGTAGTGGTAGGTATAGCAATCACTGCATTTTATATAATTCTCTTGTTCTTGTTCAGAAGGTTTTGATGAGTTAAATATAGGGTGTTATGTAAGAAGGAGAAAACAGTTTGCTATAAAAATTGCTGAAAAAATTGAAGAAAAATGTAAAATTATTGACAAGCTTAGCCTTTAAAAAAAATGAGAGTATGAAGTACTAGGATTATCTTTAAATGGTCTCAGCCTTGAGAGAGTATCATCAAAATTCCAAGTCTGAATGAAATTTAGGAAAACGTGGAATGATAAACTTTGTACTTAAGCATAAAACATACTTCCTTGAGAAAAGTTGAAAGAAGACAAATCCAAATTCTCAGAAAAAAGGTGAGTTGATGGAAGCCATTATAAACATGAAGAGGACATAAAACCCATCATTCAATGAGTGGCTTTCCAAATAGAGCATTTGGCAGCAAGCGTTTTGCCTATGGTCTCTCCCCAGTGAATGAGTTGATCTTCTGAAAGGCAGACTTCTCTTGGGCTCTCACTGTTGCATTCAGGGTATGTTCACTTGCCTCCCACTTTAATATGAGGTCCAGTGATGCCATTCCATCCAAAGAAACATCATAGGAAGGAGACTTGCTTTTGAGTTTTCTCCTCAAGGAGTATATTCAAGTCCTGAATCTGCCACCATTCAAGGCTGCTTTCCACTAACAGACTTCCTGGGGCATCTTATCCAGTCTAGCAGTGAGAGATGACTATCCAGCAAGAAGCTTTTCTCATCATTTTCCCCATTGGCTGGATCTTGCTCCACTGCTGTAATTTAAATTTGGAAGTGAATTATCAGCAGGGTTGACCTAACCTTCAAACAAACCAATTACAGAACATCAGAGCCCCATCAAGAAACTTAAAGACTTTCTTTCCCCTACCCTGTTTCAACGGGAATTTTAAATGGCTTCCTTTCATTGTCAGCTTATGCTACTGCTGTTATTTAAGTGATTTTTACTTTTTTCTAAACTAAGACCCTGACAGTTACATGAAACATACTACCTTGAGAAACAGTTATGGTTTTCAGGGTAGATATGCTTGTAAATATGCTTTATAAATGAATCTGATGAGTAAATTTCTGTGTATTTTATATTGTGGAAACATTTGACTTTAATTTAACCAGTTTATTATACTTTAAATATTAAATGAGCAAAACATACAGAATTCAACAGATATTTTAAACTCTAATGGCTGCTTTTGTATGTCAAGAGCTATATTTAACAAGTTCTAATATGAATGTGGAAGGAAATTATTCTTAAAAATCATATAATATAAATTGGAGGTACACATGTAAGAATTTTTTATTTTAATATTTGTTCGGTAAAGTATAGACGTTTGGAGATCATGGTCCACATATCATATGATATCTCCTTTAAAGCAGTATTTCTTAAAGTGAGTTTCAGAGGATACTGGGCCCAAATGATGTTCAGAGAGATTAAAAAAATGCTTTCTGGTCCAAAGAATGGTTTGCTGGAGCCAGCTCATATTAGATGAATCAGTCATTAAATATTCATGAATTTATTTTTATTTTCTTATTATATATATTTGATTTAACTTTTTCCAGTCTCATTGAGATATATAACTTTCTTAGGTAT
>SJYQ01003250.1:356227-370703 GCA_006410935.1 Redunca redunca
CAGGGCAAAGACTAATAGAGTTTTGCCAAGAAAATGCACTGGTCATAGCAAACACCCTCTTCCAATAACACAAGAGAAGACTCTACATATGGACATCACCAGATGGTCAACACCAAAATCAGATTGATTATATTCTTTGCAGCCAAAGATGGAGAAGCTCTATACAGTCAACAAAAACAAGACCAGGAGCTGACTGTGGCTCAGATCATGAACTCCTTATCACCAAATTCAGACTGAAATTGAAGAAAATAGGGAAAACTGCTAGACCATTCAGGTATGACCTAAATCAAATCCCTTATGATTATACAGTGGAAGTGAGAAATAGATTTAAGGGCCTAGATCTGATAGATAGAGTGCCTGATGAACTATGGACTGAGGTTCATGACATTGTACAGGAGAAAGGGATCAAGACCATCCCCATGGAAAAAAAATGATTAATAGAAACATTAAAATTGAAAAACTGTAATGATATTCTTTTCTTTCTCAGTTTTTATTAGTTGAAATTATAGAAGTATATTTATGTGGAACTTTTGCCGCCAGTTGTTTTTATTCTATTTTATGAGATTATATAGGAATTACATTAATAATTTAATGGTTTATGTATTTTGAACCCTTAATAACTTTTCAGTATAATGCCTCAAAATGCTAATCATTCATTAGTTCTACAATTTAAATACTGAACTTCCAAAAACTAAATGAAAATGAATAGGTCAAATATTTATTAACAAGTATTTAAAGAAGCATAATAGTTTGGAATCCACCTTTTTAAAATAAAGAATATTGAGTGAAATTTATAGTATCTTTGTCAGGCTGTTGATATTTCTTGGTAAAATTTGAATTTGAAGACCATCTTGATGGCCCTCTTGATTATGCATGGAAAACATGATAAGCTTTCCCTTTATGATTTCTTAAGCTTTGAAATCAATCTGGGAGAGAGGGCTTGGCAAAAGATCTAATGACACTGTGCTTTACAGTTTGGATTAAATGGATGGCGAGAAACACAGCGTGTTACTGGTCAAGGTTTTCACTTTTATTTTCCTCAAAATAAAAGGACAGTTCTTAGTGTATGAGGAACAAGAAGCAGACTCACTGATTGTGAAAACTCTATATGTTTTAGTTCATTTTTTTAAAAAAAACACAAGATCTGCTCAAGTTTTAGGATGAAGATTAAGTTTATCATGTTCTAGTAAGAAGTGAATCAGATCACATTGCTTCCTTACTTAAATCCTCTAGTGACTAGACACTTTGATAAGCAAGAAATGTAAACTCATCTTGACTTTCAGGAGCTAATAGTATCTGTCCTTATTTTTTTCTCTTAATTTCCTTTTCTCCCCTCTCCGTCAACCATGCCTCTCCTTCTGAACCTCAAACAGGATGAGTTCATTTTGTGCAAAGACTTGCATCAACTGCTAGTCTTACTGTAGACTAGAGTCTAGAGTTTTGAGTGGCCCCTTTTCACATTTTAGGACTCTGCTCAAAAGCCACCTCTTCAGAGAAGCCTTCCCTGACCCCTGTGTCAGAATAACTCTTCATTCCTCCTCAGTTGCTCTTTGTTATACTAATTGTTATTAGTATTATATGGACTACTGCAACAGGTGTCTTACTGGTCTCCCTGTCTATAGTATAAAACCTCCAGTCTGTTCTTTACATCAATATCAGAGTGACCTTTCTAAAACATTTTCCTTTAAAAAGACTTTTAGTGGTTTCCTTTTGGTCTCAGCATGTTTATAAAACCCTGCATGGTCTTATTCTTCACTGTCTTCTCTCATGAAATTCCATCTTGTACTTTACATTCCAGCAGCCAGAGTTTCTTTGACTCTGAAATATACCAAGTACGACCCTATCTTCCCCCACTCCCTTTATGAGGGCAGCAGTGTCTCCTGGGCCTTGCTTGAAAGTGACTGTCACTCAGTTGTGTTCAACTCTTTGCTACCCCATGGACTATACAGTCCATGGAATCCTCCAGGCCAGAATACTGGAGTGGGTAGCTGTTCCCTTCTCCAGGGGATCTTTCCAACCTGATCTTCGACTAGGGATTGAACCCAGGTCTCCCACATTGCAGGCAGACTCTTTATAGGTAAAGCTCAGCTTAGTGCTTCTATTGGAAATTAGGTATGTAGTAGAGTATGTAGGTTGCAAGCAAGAGAAACACACTCTGGCTTATCCACTAAGAAAAAATTGTTTGGATGGGCACAGGATATTATTGCAAAGAAACAAATGAAGAGCCAAAATCTCAGGACTTGAGAGGGACAGGAATGAAGGCAGCTCCAGGAACTTAGGTGATAGAAATCAATGTATTGTCTCTTTATGGTTCTGCCATTGGAAAAACTCCAACTATTTTTGATCTTGTATCACTCTACCCAAGATTAACAGTTCTGGGAGAAGACATCTGATGATTGGTCTACGTTGGGTCACAGATCCACTTCATGAGCAGAGGAATGCCCTGAGTAATTAATGGAGAGTTTTCCAACTGCAGGGAAATGGAGTTCTCCAAAAGGAAATTAGGTACTGGTGTTCAAAAAGAGAGGAAAGGATGCTGTATGATGAACATAGCAGAGGACCACTGTAGCCATGATTTATGACCCCTCAAATTTGAAATCAGTGGCCTTTCCACTCAGTCACAAAAGTGTCACTTGTTTCCCCACATCCCCATTTTTATAATGATCAATGGACTTCTTATTTGTTTGTTCTCCCACTGGGTGGTTGGCTTTGTTAATACAGTGACTGTCACTTAGCAGATAATGCGTAAACATCATTTCATATAGAATGGAGCAAATAAGTAGATTTAAGTAGGTAGATGAAACAGGCTCTGATGTGGCTTTTATGGCTGGCTGACTGTGTTACATAATTAAAAAGAGTGAAATTGGAAATTTTAGAAAGACTGTCATTGCCAAGTAAATACATATCCTTATGGACACGATATTGTGGAGAATCTACACTTCTTGAGGGCAAAGGAAGTATTTATTTTTTTATATTTTTGTATCTCATATCATGCTTAGTATAGAATTTATACAAAGAATTCTCTGAATAGGCCTTGGTTAAATTAGAGCTTTCCGTTGTCCTTTCTTTTGTATTCTTGTAGTACTATGTTAATCTCAGACATATCCTAATGCTTTCTTTTTTGTTTTTCCTTTGTGTGTATGTGCTGTTGGAGTTTTAAATACCACTAATGACTTTGAAATGGGACATTAACTCAGAATTAGTGACAATCAGGTGTTAATGGTCCTTGCCTCTGTGGCCTACCCAGAAGCTCATCTTAGCTGATCATTAGTTCCCAGAAAATAAGCTGGATGAGGCTTTCCCAAGATGTGGCTATTTAGAAAAGATTCCTGATTTTCATGGAGACCTCTCAGTCATCTATCCTCGTTTTTTGTATTTTTACATCTTCTTGACTTGGGCTTTTGATCAAAGGAGGAGCAATCTCTGCCGGTTACAATGGGGAGTTAATGAGAGGAATAAGTAAAACAAAGAGAAATAGAATAAAATATTCAAACTGAATTCACATACACCATCATAAAATTATGGAACTTAATTGCCAGAAACGACCTTCAGTTCAGTTCAGTTCAGTCGCGTCCAACTCTTCGCGACCCCATTATTTGCAGCACGCCAGGCCTCCCTGTCCATCACCAACTCCCGGAGTTCACTCAGACTCACGTCCATCAAGTCCGTGATGCCATCCAGCCATCTCATCCTCTGTCGTCCTCTTCTCCTCCTGCCCCAATCCCTCCCAGTCTTTTCCAATGAGTCAACTCTTAGAGATTATCTAATTAAACTCCCTCATTTCTCATTTTGCCAATGAGGAAACTGAGACCCAGGTAGTCTATGTGACTTTCCCAAGGCCTGTAAAAGAAAAAAAATAAACCATATGCAAATAACAGTTCACTTCTCTAGGCATTTATGAATCCTTTCTGTCATTGGACCTCCCACCATAGACTAACTTTAAACAAATTTATTCAAGTATAGTTGATTTGCAATGTTGTGTTAATTTCTGCTAGAAAACAAAGTGATTCATATATCTATATCTGTTTATATATATTCCTTTCATATTCTTTTCCATTATGGTTTATTACAGGATATTGACTAGTTCCTTGTGCTATACTGGAATCTTACTTCTCCATAGACTTATCACAATGAATCAGTTTGGGAAAAAATGTGCTAGTGAAAGTGATCAAAATGTTGTCAGTACCAGAAATCTCTGGTATACTTTGTACTTCTCGATCTGTGATGATCTGGAGATTGTCATCTTCAAAAGACAATAAAAAGGAAAAAAAAAGACAAAAATTGGAAATGACACATTGGGATTGGACAATACGGATTTTATCCTGGAAAGTATTCTGTGAGCTTAATTATGATTTGTCTAACTGCGGTTTAGCAAGGAGTCAGCTATAGAGATGCTAAATTCCTTCTTGTTGGAGAGATTTAAGTAATCCTTAATCTGTTTGCCTTTCATTGATTTATAATGTACTATTTCTGGATCTGTTTGCCCTCAGCTTCATTCCTTACTCTTCCTTGGCTCTGTTCTGTATCATAGTCAATGGACCACGTCTGGGTTTTTTTTTTTCCAGCCGTTGTTGTTAACTAGACCAGGTTTCCTGGACCTGGCTCTCATCAGTGTGAGTACCTAATGTTAAATGTTCAGAATCCTGTGAACTGGCTGTTAACACCAGTTAATTATCATCATTAAACATTCGACTATCAAGCTTGACTTATAGTTAAATTATATTTAAAAGCAGGGGTAATATACATCCCACAAACTCATCATTTCCTAATTATTTTACTACTGTTTTTTGACTGTGTATACACTTGAGGTTGGTTAGGGTTTTATATCTACATGGAGAAAACACTGTATTGGTGTGTGATTCACATTCAGTGACTGCACAAGTCACTACAAATTTGCCAGGTGAGAGTATGTACACTATAGAAGCTGGCAAATGCCACAAATAGGGTTTTGGTTTTGTTTCTTTTAGAATTAGTTGTTAACTTACTGTATTCTGGGAGGCACCTGGAGGAGTTTGGAGGGTGGGTGGAAGGGTGAAGTTAGGGCTTTTCATCTTTCGTTCTCTGGTCCAGGGACATCTCCTTTGCCTCCTCAAGTTGTGTCTGTCTTGGAAGATGCTGATGGCTTCCTGCTGTTGTTAATCATTGGGTTGCTTCATTGTCTGCCGTTCACCATTGAGTTTCTTAGCTCTTCTGTCCTCAGTGGAACCAGTTCCCTGCATTAAATTCCTCTTGCTTGAAATACTTGAATCGTTTCATTTTTTCGTTATGAGACCTTGTTTGATACACATAGCAAGTGCTTGCATAGTTAAAAATAATATGCAACATTAGACATGGAAGTACTCTCTTTATTCAGGTGAAAAACTAAAGATCTAGAAAGGCTAAGCAATTGCTAGGCATAAGCATTCACTCAAGGACCACAGTAAACTGTTAAGTAGTATGTGCTTCTTCAGTATATGCTAAGTTTTTTAAGCTACACATTAATATTTTTAACTAGAGATATAAAATATGGACTTCCCAGGTGGCACAGTGGTAAAGAATCCATCTGCCAATGCAGGAGACACAAGAGATGTGAGTTCAATCCCTGGGTCGGAAAGATTCCCTGAAGAAGGAAATTGCAAACTACTCTAGTATTCTTGCTTGGAAAAGTCGATGGGCAGAGGAGCCTGGCGGGCTATAGGCAACAGGGTTACAGAGACTCAGACACAACTGAGGGACGTGCAAAATATAAAATATATTAAAATTTCTGATTTATTCCAGTACTTTTTTTGAAAGATGATTTTTTCCCCACTAAACAAATGTAAATAAATTAGTATCAGTTTTTGACTTGATAGCTCACATGCTGCCTTCCTGAACTTTTTTGGGTTTATATTTGTTTATGGATTCCTAAAGGATGCCCAGAATGGGAAATTTGGTAAGATATGCATGATTTTAAAATGTTGAATTAATTTTTGAAAATTGAATGACAGCTAGCTGTTTTGCTGTCTTACAGAAATAGTCTTGGCTGTATAGCAGCTGTATCTCTTTTTATGAAGGCCCATTCACTCATTTCATATACTGACCAAATCCATATATGAGACAGAGAAGGAGGCAGGTGCCAGGAAAGGACAGCTTCTTCCTTTCCTTATGGATTTGGATAATAAAGAGAAAATGAATTTCAGTGAGAGAATGACTGAATGGTTTCATATTTCATCTCATAAGGAAGCACTGATTTTCAAATTCTGCTGAACTGGCTTAGATTACACACACTGCTCATGTAACTTTATATCTTGTCGGTCTTCTTTAATGCTCTGTTACTATCAATAAAATATTATGAAAGAGAAAGAACACTGATTAAATTTGCCTATATGGATACATTTATATTAAAGCGTGATGATTAATTATGTTAATGTGCTCATTCATAAGAAGTATTTTAAGGTGGCGTGATGATAAGGCTGCACTGATCACCTTGCATGGCCCTTATTAGCACCATCAAAAGCCAGAGGTGAGGCAGTTTTCAAGTGGCTTGCTGGCAAGCCAAGCTTTTTCTGTGGGTGTCATGTTCATGTTTAACCACAAGATGCCGCTCAATAATCCATTATGATTTAGGTCTTTTGTTACAAGCCAGATGACATTTCCATTTATTTTATATGCTCTCCAACTGCAGTTTAAAACTCGTAGTGGGGGGTTGACGGAGGAGGATACCCCGCCCTGAAGGCACTTTTTAACTTGTGTGTGGGAAATCTGTGAATAATGTCTTTAAGATACACAAATTCAGGCTGAGAGTTAAGACAACAGAGAATCGTTGGCATCCTCAGTTTTTGTGCTTGTTTGTGTACAGGTCTACACCTGCCCTGCAGCCCACCTAGTCATTTCTATCTAGTCACCAACACTATCTATCTCCAAGTGAAATATTTCCTGCTGGCCCCTGCTAGCAACACACAAAACAACCTATTTGTGTAGCTATTCAAAATGTCAAAGGAATACCTTAATACGAAAACACATGTCAGTTTTCTGCATTTCAGACGGCAATTAAGTAGTCACAACATGGCAGTCCATGGATGGAAGCTCCAGAAATTATAGTTTGCAGAAGTAATCACTGGAAGAAGATAATTTTATTTCCCAAGTTCTTATTTTAAGCTGGGGAAAAACAATCATGGTGTGAAGTTTCTCTTTGATGGATATCGGTAATACTTGTTCATATAAAACTTGCCCTAGATTTAAACTTATCCTTTTATTTTTTGAGATAAGAGCTTTTCCACAACTACTTTTTGGTTAATGAGCATTGTCAAAACAGAGACCTATGACCATAAGACAAGGGTGGCCATGTGATCAGATACATTCTCTGGGAAGTGGAAGGGGTCAGACTTAGAGAAGCAGCAGCTACATAACAAAATCTCCTCCATGATATCCTGTAAGAAGGTTACTTAGCACTTTTTTTTCTGGTATTAATTTAGCAATGGCAGAACTGATCTGACCCCTAGATCAAATCAACTGCCTGGGTGATGTGATATTTGTGATGCCAAGAAATAACCCTCAAAATATTAGGGCCTTAACAGTCACTTTTATTTCACTATGAGTTGATTTTCAGATACTTTGGTGTCTGTTGGTTGGGAATAGGGTTTTAGAAGATGGAAACTGATAATCAGTAGATGATGGGGAGAGAAGAGAAATAAGCAGCAGAAAGGGACAAGGAAGGAACAGAGCTAGACATGGACATAAGAGGAAATAAGAGGATTGTTTTCCCATCCTCTGGACAGGATCAGCTTGGTGGTGAGAGCATCTAAGTAAGGGAATGAAAAGTGAACGAGAGTCTTATTCCCTGATGAGTCCTAAGAGTCACTTTCCCCATTTTAAAAATCATTTTGTGTCAAGAATACCTGATTCCTTATATCACTGACAGAAACAGCACATTTCCATCTTCATTGCCATTCATTTGTTCATTCTTGTAAATCATTCATTCAACAACTGCTCATCTTGTGCTTACTGTGTACAAGGCACTGGGTGAGCAACTGCAGAAGTGAAGATGGAAAGCTTTCAGCTGTCAGATCTACAAGGAGAAGGTCACTGGAACTGATATGCACAAGAACTCATTTTTTTCTTAAAAATGTTCTAACCCATACACTGGAAATGTTAAATTTGGCTTTATTTGGTATAAGGCTTTATTTATTATGAAAATGTGACAGTGAAAAAAATAGCTTCTTTAAACCAGTGGTTTTCAAACATTTATGTGCATAGGAATCACCTATGAATTTGGTTAAAATATAGATTCTGATTCAATAGGTCTAGAGTGACACATGAAACAGTGTTTCTGCAAAGCTCTGAGGTGATGCTGGTTTGGGGACCACACTTTGAGTAACATAAGGCTTTAAGCTGAACCAACTGCAGGGTGATTAGATACCCAGAAAGAGAGAGCTTTCTTATAGCAAAATGAATCTCGCACCATCAAAGAGGGAGGGGGAGGAGGTGTTAAGACAATCCTATATAAGAGTAGGATGGGGAGAATCTGTACATGATGAACCATTATCAGACACCCAATTCTCTGTGCTGGTTTTCAGGTTCAGACATAATGTCCTGCACACCAGGATACAGATTTTCTTCTGGGAGGGGTACAGATCATCTCCTGCATCACTGTTTTGAAACATCACAACCGAAATGGCTTTTATGTTCCAAAAGGAATAAGAAGAAAAATGCACCGCTTTTGAAGGGAAAAAATAGTTTTCCGATAACCCCCATTAACTACAGGGGTCATTGTGGGCAAAATGAATGGGATTAGAAATCTGCTAAAAGCTGCAGTAGATGGTACACTGTGACTGACAAGCCTTTCGCTGAGTAGTTACAAATGGGACTAATGGTTTAAACTTGTTAGTCATTGTCAGAGGCTCTGATCCTTGAGTCAGCCATGGAAGCTATGGCAGAAATCGATAAGGCACCACTTTCTGCAGTGAACTGCTAGACCATATAGATTGCCTGGAGGGAAATGCTGTGTTCCCTCCCAGGCTGCCAGATGAAAGCAGGCAGCTAAATCTCCAGGAAGACTGACCACACTGCTCGGGGCAATTAGGCCTTTCACCACTTTGAACGATGATTATAAATGGGGGAGTGGCTTGGGAGAGTGAGGGAAGACAGCTCTGCATGACACACTGAAAGCCAGAAGCCAGTTTGGGGAGCCGTGTCAGTTTCATGGTCACTAAGGGCATTCCACACCACCCCCCACTTCCCTTGTTCAGATTGTTATACAATGAATGTTCTGGGGCTGCCGCTTTTCTTTCCTTTTTTTCTATTCCTTTATTTTTCTTTAGAAGCTGGAGAGGGGAGGGCTGGCAGCAAGAGCAATACTTGGTTGGTGATAAACTGTAAACTACAGCTGAACTCCATTCATCTAGCCAAGCCCCGAAGCCTGGCAGGGATTGTGGGGGATCTGAGAGCTGTCCGAGAAAGGCTTCCTGTTGGGCACATTTCAAAACAATCACATCCCATTGTTCAGTGCCTTTTTGGGTAGAGCCCCATGAGGGTGCCAAAATCATCAGCGAAAGAAAGTACACGTTCAAGCAACAATTACAGACAAGCTGCAGACTATCAGCAGGCTGCAAGGGGCGAGGTGCTGGGGCCCATTTGGCAGGGGCTCTGCTTTGGAGAGGAGCCTTGAGTCTGATGCATGCAAAGCTGCACCCGGCCTTGTTACTACAGGCGGCCAAGCGTCCTGGGCTGCCCAGATGGGCAAGAGGAAAGGACCTGCAGGGGACATGTAAGGCTTGTCCTGGTGCTCAGGCAGAAAGGAGGGACAGCTCAGCCTCCTACTGAAGAGTTTCTGGCCTCTTTCTGCTTCAGCAACTTGGCATTTCTGTTCAAATTTCAATGGGGGATGCATTGCCTTTCCATTGCTCTGGTTGTTGAATTCCATTCCCTTTCTATTATTGGCTTCATGACTGATTTGTTTAGTTTTTCTTTTTTTCCCTTTTTCTTACCAGGCTCTGGCTCCTGTTTTACTGTTGACTTTAAGTTATACTGTAAACCATGTTCTGCTAAGTATTGTTTAACTCTCAAGTAGTTGAAGAGGCAAGATGTGGGAATAATCCCAAATTGCTGCTCTGTGGGGGAGCTGTCAATCAGAAGTTCTGGACTGTTTCATCACCCTAGTGAATCCAGCCTTTAGTGGAGAACACTGAAAAGTCTTCTTTTTGAAATTTGCTTGGCTGCTGGTAACTGGGAAAATGTTTGCCTTTTAAAGATGGGTAGACCAAGAATTAAAATGCTGATTTTCATTAGAAAACAAGAGGAGGCTTGGAAGGCAAGAGAGAGCTCTAAGTCCTTAAAGGAGGCAGTCTCTTCCACTGGAGTGTGATTCAGGATAATTTTTTGTTGCTCTTTTCTGTTGCATGGAAAGCAGGGGCTCAGGCTCTAAATGCCTAGGTAATCAGGCTCTTCTTTCTCACCTTCAATACATTAAACATCTGTGGAACAATGCCTACTGTTAGAAACTTCAGCCAGTGGCTCCTAGGCAGACAGGAAACTTCACATTACCTGCTTGTGAACCCACAATGATGGATCAGCCACTTACGAAAACAAAGGGGAATTATAACTGCTACCCAAATCTTAATCACAATTAACAGAGAAGTAAAATGGAACAATTTGTTTGATTTGGAAAATTCTTTTATAAAGTAAGTGAATATGATCTTCAGCCTCTTTTATGGTGTGAAATGAGAATTCTTTCTGTGAATCAAGTACATTTAAAAGGAGATACTAACTCTTTTAGGCAAGCAGGAAATTACTTGTTGTTTCAAAAAAAAAAATTACTGAGAGAACAGTTAGGTCCTGGAAGAATTTATAGAATTCAGAAAATTCAGTCTTTGTAAGAGAATTGCTTTAGTTGCTAATATGCTTTTAGCTATGAAAGTGAAAGTGTTAGTTGCTCAGTTGTGTCTGACTCTTTGAGACCTCAAGGACTGTAGCCCGCCATACTCCTCTGTCCATGGAATTCTCCAGGCAAGAATACTGGAGTGGGTTGCTATGCTCTTCTCAGGGAGATCTTCTTGACCCAGGGATCGAACCTGAATCTCCTGCATTGCTGGAAGATGCTTTACCATCTGAGCTACCTTCTTATTAAATCATAGTTCTGCAGGTGACAGGTTGGTATTCTCTATCACTGGGATGGAAGCTGGGAGACATGGATTCTAGTTGTGATTGTACCCTGGGGCATTAGAGTGAACTAGTGCCTTCTTTTCCTTGCCCCTCTTTACCCATAAAATGGAGGACTTCATTAATCAACTCTAAGGTCCTGTGGTCAGCAAAATGATGGACCCTTCAAAGACCTCACGTCCTAATCTTAGGGACCTGTGAATAGGTTATGCTGTGGGGTAAAATAGACTTTCCAGATATGATTAAATTAAGGATCTTAAAATAGGGAGATTATCCTGGATTATTTGGGTGAGTCCAGGGTTAATCACAGGAGTCCTTAAATGAAGGAAGAGGGAAAAAGAAGACTCAGAGAGGGACAGGTGACCACTGAAGCAAGTTTGAAGTGATGCAGCGTGTGAAGGACTCAACCTGCTGTTGGAGGCTTTGAAGATGGATAGAAGCCCTGAGCCAAGGATGTTAGAACAAGCAAAGAAATGACGTCTTCTCTAGAATCTCCAGAAGGAAGGCAGTCCTGCCAATGCCCTGATTTTAGCCCAGTGAGACCCATTTTTAATTTCTTTTGTGGAGAGCTACAAGGTAATGAATTTGTGTTTCTTCAGGTGGCTTGATGGTAAAGAATCTGCCTGCCAACACAGGAGATGCAGGAGACATGGGGTTGATTCCTGAGTTGGGAAGATTTCCTGGAGAAGTAAATGGCAAACCCCTGTAGTATTCTTGGCTGTAAAGTCCCATGGATAGAGGACCCTGGAGTGCTACAGTCCAGGGGCTTGCAAAGAGTTGGACATAATTGAGCAACTGAATACAGAAGAAGAAAGCTACTAGATGTTTGGTAATTTGTTACAGTAGCAATAGTAAACTAATAAAGATCCCTTTCAGCAACAGCTGTCCATGAAATTATATACATATGCAGTGTATGGAGGGTCATTGGAAAATTCCCAGGTGGGTAGTGGTGTGTGCTGAAAGGTGGCTAACTAATGATGATTTGAGTGTGAAATCTAGGGCCTGCTAGAGAGAAGACCTGTAGGAGCAGATCCAGTAAGGAGGAGAGATGTGATACTGAAGCCTGTGGAGGAAAAGGACAGTGGAAAAGATGTGGAGGAGGAAGTATACTTCATCATTTGCTTAAGCCTGAGGTATTTGAAACAGCCCTAAGTATTTTTTCTTTGATTAGCAGAATGGAGAATGTTGACAGATATGGCTTTAGAAGGAACAGAATCTTAGAATCAGAAAGGGCCATTGAGACTGATCTCCTTGTAATGAATGTCGGAAGGCATCCTACTGCATCCCTGAAAAATATTAGAATAGAACGAGAGAAAAGGTCCTCACCGCTTCCCGGAACAGCCCTTCTATTATTGGAAGCCTTACTTCTTAAATAATTTTACCTGTATAAAACAAATTCAGTCTTCTCATAATGTGCGTTCTTTGATCTTGGTTTCCTTTTTAATGGATTTTTGATGCTCAGAAGACCTCAAGACCAACATCTGTTAATGAAGGGGATATGGGTATGGAATCTGGGGCAAAGTTCAGAACTAGAGAGAGATGGATCAAAAATTCCAAGTCATTTGCGTATAGACAGAGGCATTCAGATTGGGGTTGGGGGATTTAAAGTTACTCTAAAGACTGAAATATCCCTGAAATATTCTACTAGCATTTATACTGCTGTATTCCCAGGGCTACCAACAGTGCTAGATCATAGACGTCACTTAACAAACATTTGCTGATTCATTGAAGCTATTTCATTAATGACAAAGGACACAAGTGGTGAATAAATTAGAAATGAAAACCCAACCTGAATAATCAGTTCAGACTCATTAAACTGGGAACAAGGCACATGTGGGATATGACAATAAGCTTTTGCTTTTTTGTTTTCTGGTTTTAAAGTCTGCAAGCTGTGCCCCTTTAGTATATTTAAACGGACTTTCTGTTTTCCACTGGACTATGTATGAATTGCAGAAGTTCTTGTATACTTTCCTTTAAGAAACTTGTGAGGTCACCATGAAACCAGGAGATCAGTGTATTACTGAAGAGTATCCAACCCTTCTTCCTCTCAGGCGAATCTGATGAAGTCATGTGGGAAACTGCAGTTTCCCAGTAACACAGGATGTGGAGGTTACATTGGGCATTGAACAATTAATCAGCGTTATGGCATAACAGCTTGAATAGGGAAATTCTGAAGGTCCTACACACTGATTAATGGCCAATTTATGCTAAGATCCATCAAGTGTGTTGGGGCATTTGGAGTCATCACCGCACAATCATGACACGGTCGTTATCAGACTACAAATCGCCCAGAGAAATGACATGCCTCAGGAAGCAAGATTTGCCGGCAGAGCCTGCCTCTTTCTAAACTCAGTGTGAGGCTGGCTTGTTGTAAACGCAGCCATCCAGCATGTAGATGAGCTCATGTGCGGCAGCTGCATGGTGGAAAGCAATTATAACACAGAGGCAACTCCGCATGCAGGAACTAGCACCTCCTGAAATATGATCACCTCCGCTTTGCGACGGAAGGAGATGCCAAACTGAAATACACTCCCAGCCATAATGGAAGAGACCTGAATATATTAGAGCAGTGAGGAGAGGAGCTGGGGTGGAAGCGGAGGACTTGGCAGAGGTCGCGGTTGGAAACTCTTAGCTTCTCTGCCTTTGAAGTAGGATTCTTCAAGTGATACGGCAGTCCACTGTTTGCTTTGCTTCATGGGGAGGATGTTAAAGAGGGCATTGGGGGCTTTTCTTTCTGTTGATTGTCCTCGGCATGACAATTTCTTCCTCCCCATTGTCATACCTTGTTCCTAGTGGATCCCTCTCTCAGAAATGAGTGGGTGATGGGGCAGGAGGGCAGACCCAGTGGATTGGATGGTGGATTGACACTGGACCCAGGTTTGGACCAGTTCAAAGCCTTGTTCAGTGTTTGAGGATGTGGTGATGTAAACCTGGGCCTGGGATGGTCACTTCTGCCACATGCTCAGTGAAGCAGGAGAGGTCAGTTTGCAGACCGCGGAGGAGCCAGTAGATAGACAGACAGGTGGACTGGAAATAACATGGGCAGAAAGAGATCATTCAGTCATCTTCTGACTTTCCTTGTTAGTAGCCTCTTGTGAAGTCCTGCTATAATTCCTTTGCCTGGTTCCTATGAGACATTTGTATATCCTTTTGAAAGTGCTCCCTTTCTTGATTCTACTTTAAGTGGCTTTCCGTTTCTGAGGCTGTGATTAAATGAACCCTCCCCATCTCTTGTCGCCCTTGACTGAGCACTTACCTTGCACCCAGATTTGTTTTGGTGATTTAGGAGTAGCATCTTGTTAAATGCTTTCGCCAACACTCAAAGGCAGATACAGCTATTTCTTGTTTTTTTTTTTTTTTT
>SJYQ01003250.1:373212-394368 GCA_006410935.1 Redunca redunca
TTTTTTTTTTTTTTTTGATGGTCAAGAAGAGGAAAGAGGCGTACAAGGAGGACGATAGGGCAGGGATGTAGGGGTATAATTTCTTACCTTATAAGGGGTAAGAAATGAGAGTGTTTCAGATTTCAAGTTCTTTCCTTACATCACGGCTTGTCAAAGTCTAGAGAACAGGGTGCATGACATACACAGGAAACAATGGTCCTGACTGAACAGGCCTCGTGCCGCGGCAGACCTTACAATAACCATAGTCTGGGTCACGTTTATAGATTTAGTGTGTGCCCTGTGCTCACACATACTGAAGAAGAAAGAGGTGGGCTGGTGGTGGGAAGTTCCATTCTCATCCTTCAGCTGAGATCTAGCAGTCTCCTTTAAGAAGTGTGGTTTTTGCCCACATGCATTCTAGTAGGGTTTGGTTTTGTTTTGTTTTTCTGGCCCTCCGTGGAACAGCTCACCTTCTCTGGCTGTAGAAGATAGGAGAAACCTTTCGAATGCAGCTGCTTGTTTGGGCTGATAGGAGCCCTGAGCAGACATTTATTCATTTCTTTTAGAAGACAGACTCTTCCCTTCCCCCCTGGAGCTACCTCTTGCCAAAGTGGCTGCTGTCTGGCAACTGGGTGGTCCAGGATGGTCAAGTTTCAAATGTCACCACGCAAATGGCAGTTCCAGGGACTAAAGTCAAGGAGTGAAATGCCAAGCCTTTAATGTCCCTCAAATGCATGTTTTCCCAAGTAGTGATTTGCCACAGAAATAAACAGCAGTTATGCAAAAGTCCTCCTTCTCCACACCTCCGTTTCCCTCCCAGTGTTTCAAAACCATTATACAGAGTACTTTGCAATAAAAGATGTCTTGGTATGGTCCACTTAGTATTTTGAAGTGTAGAAATGGAAGATGGTAGGGCGCGTATGCCACAGAACCACTAAATGACAGAATCATTACTGGCCTAATTTTCTGAGTCACCTTGACAGACACAAGGGGATTGCTTTTAAAGCTACTGATGAAACATCAAGAAGAGAGAAGAGGATGTCTCTGCTTTAGAAAAGAGACTTACAAAATATTCTTCCTGATTTGGAAATAAGTTTTGAATTCAGACTTTTTTCTTTTCTTTAGGATGATGCACAGAGAATAAAAGGCAAATGACAGGGAACTTACCTGAAAACCCCGATGGAGACACCTTAACCAATAGCCTGTGAATGCACCAGCGGAGAGAATGGGTCACACTTTTTGCTATTTAGGGTGTGGGGGATGGCATCAGTTACTGCAGGGGAGATTTCACCACAGAGCAGTGAGCCAAAGAAAACATTACTATTTAACTATTGCAGGCTGCTATAATTCCGTCTCCTCGCCATGAACAGCAAATGAGTCAAGCTAACTAATGCACAGGGTTGGACTCATTTTCTTTTGAGCCACCCCAGGAGAATTTCCTTTGTGTCTTTTTGCTCACACAACCCATTTATTCTTTTCTTGCTTGTGAGGTTACTAATCCATCTCTGGATCTGGGTGGGATCAGGAGAAATGAGAGGACGAGCTCTCAAGAAGAGCTGGGCCAGCTTTTGATGATTCTGAGAGAGACAGGTGAACTTCTGGGGGACCACTAATGTCTTTAATATTTGCCCTTGGAGGAAGCTGGTAGCTCAAGTTGTTTTACCCTTACATACCAATCCCAGATGAAAGGAAAAAGAAAAAAACCCACCATCATTCAAGGTCTTTCATCAAAGCAAACAAATCAACAAACAGAAAATAAATCCACAGTATATTCCCTGATTGAATCATTGTATTGGTAAAAAGTCCCTGGAATAATTCCCTTTTGAGATCATTGCTTTATATCAGATTTTTTTTCTTTAGTTACTAAATTGTCTACTAAATTAGTTGATGCTTGTAGACTTTATTTTTTAAAGTACTCATTTATGTTTATTTTTTTGGCCACATGTGGGATTTTTGTTCCCTGACCAGGGATGGAACATGCACTCCCTGCATTAGGAGCATGGAGTTTTAACCACTGGACAATCAGGGAACTCCTGAAACATGAAGACTTTAAATGAAAAGGCAACAGTTGGAATTTTGATGCCATATGGAGTTGATAGCTTTAGGAACTAAAAATATAGGACTCCCTATTAAGGAATTCCAGATAAACTGAATAATAGTATAAGTATATCCCAAATATTATATGAGTCATACTTACACTAAAAATGTTCACTCTTCAGCTGAAATACTAAAAAGTTTTGTTCACCTGAAATTCATTTTCAGATTCTAACTCCCAGTTAAAACTGAGAGTTCAATATTTTATCTGGGAAACCTAGCGCTGTACTAAGTTAACATAGTAAGATTGTAATGGTCTTAGATGAATAATTTTAAGAGATGGATGGGAGTGTGTGGGGATGCATTTATTTGTGTCTGGGTGTCGTGACTCCTGATTGCCAGGCTATTCTTGTTAAGAAGGCCTCTCTCGTTGTCCTGGTTACAGAAGTGCCAGTGGCCATCCCTCCAGGGCAGCCTGAGGCCTGGGGGCCGCTGTTACCCCCAAAAAGATCTGATGAAGAGGAGCTGTGTCTCCCCAGGCCCCAGGGAGACTGGCAGACAGCTGAAACAATGCCCTCTCTCCTTCTGTCAGGGTGTAGTATGTTCTTCCAGGA
Organism: Redunca redunca; assembly: GCA_006410935.1. NCBI lineage: Eukaryota > Metazoa > Chordata > Mammalia > Artiodactyla > Bovidae > Redunca > Redunca redunca. The sequence continues at coordinate 375,840 of SJYQ01003250.1, forward strand.
GTGATGAGAACACCCCCTTTTTGATTAGGAAACTTTTTTCTCCCACTGGGACTAGAAAAAAAAGAAAGCCGTATCAGGACTTATTTTTGGATGTACTCACATACTGTGTTTTTCATTGTAATGGTGGCCAACTTTGCAACCTGGAGGTTCACCTTTAATTAGGTAAGTGCAGACATTGATGCACAGTGAGTAATGTAAGTACAGGAGTGAAAGGTGAAACTGGGCCATGGCAGACTTATTGAATATAACTGCTTTTGACTGTAAGGAGATTATTTTGTACAATTCTGAATGAATTTTTAAGAATAACTTGGGAAAGAAGACTTTTATACACTTTATTTTTTTTTAATTGAAGGATAGTTGCTTTACAGAATTATTTTCTGTCAAACATCAAGAATCAGCCATAGGTACACCCATGTCCCCTTCTTCGTGAATATCCCTCCCATCTCCCTCCCCATCCCACCCTTCTAGATAGACACAGAGCCCTTGTTTGAGTTCCCTGAGGCATACAGCAAGTTCCCTTTGGCTATCTATTTTACATATGGTATTGTAAACTTCCATGTTACTCTCTCCCTACACCTCACCCTCCTCCTCCTCCCATCCCTCCATGTCCATAGGTCTGCCCTCTAGGTCTTTTTCTCCATTGCTGCCCTGCAGATAAATTCATCAGTACAATTGTTCTAGATTCCACATGTATGTGTCAGTATATGATATTTATCTTTCTCTTTCTGAATTACTTCACTCTGTATAATAGGTTCTAGGTTTGTCCACCACATTAGAACTGACTCAAATGCATCCCTTTTTATGGCTGAGTAATATTCCATTGTATATGTGTACCACAGCTACTTTACCCATTCATCTGTTGATGGACATCTAGGTTGCTTCCATGTTCTAGCTATTGTAAATAGTGCTGCAATTAACATTGGGGTATACATGTATCTTTTTAAACTTTAATTTTCTCAGGAGTGGGATTGTTGGGTCATATGGTGGTTTTATTCCTAGTTTTTAAAGGAATCTCCATACCATCTTTCATAGTGGCTGTATCAATTTATGGTCCCACCAGCAATGCAAGAGGGTTCCCTTTCACACCCTTTCAGCGTTTATTGTTTGTAGACTTTTTGATGATGGCCATTCTGACCTGTGTGAGGTGGTATCTTATTGTAGTTTTTTTTTGCATTTCACTAATAATGAGTGAGCATTATTGTTGAGCATCTTTTCATGTGTTTGTCAGCCATCTGTATGAAGAAGACATTTTTGACAGGTCTTAAAGTGAAAAAATGAAGTTGAAAGTAGAAAGTTTCTAACTGTTCAATATTTTCTTCATTCACTAGCTCATTGATTCATTTTGAAAGAGTATACTGAGTATCTACTGTGTACTAAGCATGGCTCTGTGTACTTAGGGTGAACATGAGATGGCTCCTGATGACAATTGACTGTTGCAGTTGGTGGAAAGTCTGACAAAAGAGACATATAATTAGTTGAAGATAATGAGCTTCCCTGATGGCTCAGATGGTAAAGAATCTGCTTGCAGCGCAGGAGGCCCAGGTTTGACCCCTGAGTTGGGAAGATTCCCTGGAGAAGGAAACAGCAATCCACTCCAGTTCTTGCACGGAAAATCCCATGGACAAGGGAGCCAGGTAGGCTACATTCCATGGGGTCACAAAGATTTGTGTCTGACTGAGGGACTAATACTTTCAGTCTCAATGCATTATAACAAATGCTAAGAGAGAGGTAATTTGGAGTTGTTTTTCAGTGGTAGAGGAAGGACTGGTCACAGACTGGGTGGCAGGGGGAGAATAGAAGGTTTCTTGGAAAAGGTGGTAGGGAAATGGCCTTGGAAGAGAAATAAGGATTTATGCAGATGAGATTTGTGTGGAGGTTGTTCCAGGTAGAGAGAGTAGCATATGTGAAGGTCCCAACGGGAGGGCTAATTGTGGGGGAGGTGCTAGTGGTTTCTAGAAGTCTTGCAGTAATATGTGGGGAGGAGTAGGGTGGAGAAGAACGAGGCTGGAAAGATAAGATGGGTCAGATCTCCAAGGGCTGGAGATTTGCATGTCAACCTGAGAGCAGGGTAGTGCCAACAAGGGCTTCCAATGTTGGGAGCACCATGGCCAGATCTGCATTTTAGAGTTATCACTCTGAATGTGGGTTGGAGAAGACGAGCGGTGCGAGGCAAGACCTGAGTCAGGTGACTGGTTTGAAGACAGTGTCCAGTCATCCAAAATGGTCATGAGGCTGGCCAGAGCAAGGTGTCAGATGTGGAGAGGAAGAGAGGTGGGGGACTTTGGCTTGGGGAGTTTAGAATGGTTGGTCTTGTGTGGCAGTATGGATTGGAAGTGTGGAGCAGAGGAAGGGTGTCAGTGACTTGGGCAACTGGAAACTAGGAGGGCTGACCCAGAGATGGAAGGGAAGACAGGTAGGGACTATGTGTGAAGAAGCTGAGAAGTCATGGCATTGCTTTAGCACTTCCTCAAAGTAAGTGCAATGACCACCTATCCCTACAGCTTAATGTGGGCCAGAGATTGGGGTCACAGGGATTATGTCAGGGCTTTCCCCTGCTCTTTGGAAGCTCTTGGGAAACCATGAACATCATCGTCTGCTGAAGGAGAGGGACACACACACATACACTCACCATAACAGGGGATGTGGCTTAGGTATTGTATTTGTATCCATTAAAGTGGTTTTCCTTACTTCTAACAGAAAACCCAACTCCACTGGACTTGAGCAATAGAGATAACTTTTTTCTCTTAAATAAAATGTCCGTCTCACTTGATGGAGATCATGCTTGATGTGATTAGTGCCTCAGAGATGTCATTGAGAGCCTTGTCTCAGTCTTTCATGCTTCTCTTTTTAGTGTCAGTGTCCTTCTAAAACTGTCATCTTCTCATGTGTGCCAGAAGTTTTGTTCCTCTATTTCCTTCTCTAGCAGCTTTTTTTTACTTTGTTTATGATAGGTTTCTTTATCACCTGAAGGAAACTATTCTCTCAAAATCCATTCCTTGGAACAACTTTGTAGGTGTTGTAAATATAAAATTAGCATCACTTTTGGTACATGACAACAAAATGCCTTGGATAGAGGTCAAGGAAAAATCATCTTTTAAGAACAAAAATCTAAGAGGTCAGAGGAAAAGCAGTGGTACGAGGGGAAGAACACTACACTTACAGTCCAAATTCCTGGGTTCAAAGCCTGTCTTTATACACTAACTCTTTATGATGCACAAATCCTTTTTTTTCAAATATTTAAAATGTTTTATTGAAGTATATTTGATTTTACAATGTTGTATTAGTTTCCGGTATAAATCAGTGATGTATATGTATATATGTATAAATCATACATATATACAGACATATTTAATCTTTTTTCATATTATTTTTCATAATGGTATATTATAGGATACTGAATCTAGTTCTCTGTGCTATATAGTAGGACCTCATTGTTTATCTGTTTTGCAGATAGTAGCTTATATCTGCTAATCCAAAACTCCTCATTTATTCCTTCCCCTACCCTGTTTCCCCTTTGGTAACCATAAGTTTGTTTTCTATGTCTGTGAGTCTGCTTATGTTCCATAAATAAGTTCATTTGTATCGTATTTTAGGTTCCATGTATAAGTGATGTCCTATGGTATTTGTTTTTCTCTTTTTGACTGACTTCACTTAGTATGATCTCTAGATCCATCCATGTTGCTGAAAATGGCATCATTTCATTCTTTTCTATGATAACATTCCATTATATGCCACATCTTCTTCATCCATTCCTCTGTTGATGGACATTTAGGTTGCTTCCTTGTCTTGGCTATTGCAAACAATGCTGCTATGAACATTGGTGTGTTTCTTTTCAAATTAGCCTTTTCTCTAGACATATATCCAGGAGTGGGATTGCTGGATCATATGGCAACTTTATTTTTAGTTGTTTAGGAAACCACCATACTGTTCTCTATAGTGGCTGCACCAAGTTACATTCCCATCAACAATGTAGGAGGGTTCCCTTTTTTCCCACACCCTCTCCAGCATTTATGATTTGTAGAATTTTCTATGATAACCATTCTGACTGGTGTGAGGTGATACCTCATTGTAGTTTTTTAAAACTTAATTTGAGTAGTTTTGGCTTTGCTGGGTTTTCATTGCTCTGTGGGTGTTTCTCCAGCTGTGGCAATCTAGGACAACCCTATAGTTGCAATGTGCGAACTTCTCATTGTGGTGGCTTCTCTTGTTGTGGAGCAGGGGCTTTAGGGCATGTGGGGTTCTGTACTTGCGGGACATGGGCTCAGTAGTTGTGGCTTCCAGGCTGTAGAACACAAGCTCAATAGTTGTGATGCATGGGCTCAGTTGCTTCTTAGCATGGAAGCTCTTCTGGATCAGGGATTGAACCTGTTTCTCCTGCATTGGCAGGTGGATTCTTTACCACTGAGCCACCAGGGAAGCCCCTCATTGAAGTTTTGATTTGCATGTCTCTAATAATGGGGATTCCCTGGTAGCTCAGCTGGTAAAGAATCTGCCTGCAGTGCAGGAGACTCTGGTTTGATTCCTGGGTCAGGAGGATCCGCTGGAGAAGGGATAGGCTACCTATTCCAATATTCTTGGGCTTCCCTGGTGGCTCAGCTGGTAAAAAATCTTCCTGCAATGCAGGAGACCTGGGTTCTATCTCTGGGTTGGGGAGATCCTCTGGAGAATGGAACAGCTACCCACTCCAGTATTCTGGCCTGGATAATTCCATGGACTGTATAGTCCATGAGGTCGCAAAGAGTTGGACATGACTGAGTGACTTTTACTTTGTCTAATAATGAGCAATATTTAGCATCTTTTCATTTGGATGGGTGAATCTTATAATCTCTTTAAACGTCCATTCTGTCACTTGTGAAATGGTGACATCAAGATCCAGTGAGACTTAGGTGGTTGTAATGAAGATTGCGTGAAAATATTGGGCAATCTTCATATTGCTATAGAGATGTTGTTATTGGGATTATTGAAAAAGGGGGCTGTGCCTTCAGGTGATGCCCATCTAATTGACCATTTTATGAGCAGTAATATAATTATAGGTACTTAAATGTTTGAAAACTCAGTGCATGAAGTGATTTTTAACTAAGATCAAAGCATCAGGCAATTTCTGATACTGCTCTCATTTGGATTAATTGGTTAGAAATACCTCATCCTTTTGGGATCAGATTTTCTTTATCTGTAACTGGGGACCAGAATGCTGACCTGCCTTCTGAATACGTTGTATGCATTAATTAACTGCGTGTGATTGAGTAGCATCCTCAAGACGAGCATGTAAATGCCAAGTGTTCTCACTGATAATAAAGCAGATACTTTCTCGATGGGGTTGTCATTAGGATTAATGATTTAATTGTGACAGAGTGCTCTGATATTCTTAGATGAAAAGTGCCATATAACTTTGAGCAGGAATTTTATCAAATAGCTTCTGCTTTGGTTCATGAAAGAGTAACTGAAATTAAGGCAATGCTCATCTATACATGCCTGTCTAAATTTTTCCACCTCCTTTTAGAAGACCGAGAGTTTAGAAATGGGGTTCAGAAGAAGGTCTGTAAGACAATAATTAGGAATTTCTGATATTTTGTTCTTCAGAAGACTCATGGGGTGACTTCAAGATGATTTCTTCAAAGATATCGACAAAAATTATCACTGGGAATTCATCAGTGCAGACATTTTTCTATTGATGAAAACAAAATAGAATCATAATTTTTAATTATAATTCTCATAGTTCTGTGATTACAGGGTCCATGTGACTCTGTCATTTTCTAAATTCCAACTATACCGGCTTCCTTGCTTCTCATCCTAGTCGCTAAACTCTTATTTTGCATTGTGACTTTTGTATTGTGATCCCTAGCTTTTCAAAGGGCTGGGCATGGTCATCTTTGTCTTTCCAAAGCCAGATCATGTACCCTCCTAAAAGAGGCCACTCTCTAAGGACTCCCCTTTATCCCTGGACCCATTCCTGTCTGTCACACTACTCTGAATTGTCATTTATATGTACTGGTAAATTAATTTATCTTTTTCTTGACATGTTTAAGGATATACTGTTTCTTTCCCCAATGAAACATAAATGTGTGGAGGTGGGTTTTATGTATCCAGTGCTTTTTTTCCTGGTGTCTAGATCAGCTGGGTGTTTATGGAGTTTATTGAATGAATGAATGATTTATGCTATTTTTGATTTGAACAAAATTGTCCAATTGGTCATCAGCAAATTATGTTAACTTTGAATTATCTGTAATAGAGGCTTACGGTAAAAAACTAAAACTTCCTCTGGCAAATTTCTATAAAATTGTGTATATCAAAACAGTGAAAATAGATAAAATAGTAGGAGATACAGTATCCAATAATTTGAGACTTGCTCAATCTAAAGGGTCATATTGTTGACATTTCTTTTTCTGCACTTGATTTTGTGATTCTGTTCATTGGAACTTTTGGTCCTTGAGAAATGCAAACATTGTTATATTAATGTTATAAATCAGAGATTCATCTGCAAATTAAGGCCTGCAGCCAACTGTAGGTTTATTTATTTATTTTTTTAATTTTTATTCTATTTTATTTTTTATTCCTTTTAAAATTCTTATCCCATTTAGGTTATTATAGAATATTGAGTAGAATTCCCTGTGCTATGCAACAGGTCCTTGTTGGATATTTTAAACATAGCCGTGTGTACATGTTAATCCCAAACTGCCAGTCTTGCCTTTCCCCGTGCTTCCCCCTAATAACCTTAAGCTCATTCTTCAAGTCTGTGAATCTGCTCCTATTTTGTGGATAAGAAAACTGCTTGATTTTGTGAATAAAGTTTTATTGGAACATAATGATGATCATTCATTCCATATTTTCTATCTATTTTTATACAAACAATGATAGGATTGAGCCAGCAAAGCCAAAAACCTTTTTAGAAAAGATTGCTCACCCCTTTCCCAGCATGGTGTTTTCCCAACTCTCTTTTTAATGGAAATTTATTTGACATATAACATTGTGTAAATTTAAGATGTACTTGTTACTTTCATACATATATATTTTAATATGATTGCCATTTTAGTGATAATTTTCCCAACTCTTTGATAGCTAGCAAAGGTACTGGAATTTTCAAGTAGGTACATTGATCCAAGGAATCATAATGGCAGGTTCTGTTTAAAGGAGTTTAGTGCTATATCTTTCTACTCTTTTAAGAATAAAGTGTTAGTTGCTCGGTTGTGTCTGACTCTTTGTGACCCCATGGACTGTAGCCTGCCAGGCTCCTCTGCCCATGAAATTCTCCAGGTGCAAAAAGTCAGAGCAGACTGAGCAACTAACACTTTCACTTAAGAACAAGACAGTAAATAAACATAGGGGGAAAAATGAAGCCAGCAAGCCCCCCAAAACCTCTTCAAAATATCTTCAGGCAAAACTTGGAGAGTTTCACTCCAAAAGGAGCTTTATTGGAATAAACAAAATACTGTAATTGTTTGTGCTTTTATGCCAACTTTTATTTGTAGGAAGGAAGTTGTTTTATTAGTATGCAGATTGGAGTCTTCTTTTTAGATTGCAGAATTTGAAAGAGAGAGAGAAGAGATTGGGCACTTTTTTACTACAAAGCAAGTTGTTAATTGTAACAGATGATTGTCATTGTATGTCTACTATGTAATCTACAAATTGTGTTAGGTGCACTCATTATGATATCTTATTCTTGTAGAGACCCCCAAGGAAGAAACTAATAGCTCTGTTTCACAGGTAAGTGTTCTGGGGCTTAGAAAGTGAAAAGTGAAAAGTTAGTCACTCAGTCATCTGACTCTTTGTGACCCCATGGACTGTAGCCCACAAGGCTCCTCTGTCCATGGAATTCTTCAGGCAAGAATTCCAGAGTGGGTGGCCATTTCTTTCTCCAGGGGATCTTCCCAACCCAGGGATCAAACCCAGATCACCTACATTGCAGGCAGACTCTTTACCACTGAGCCACCAGGGAAGCCTTGGGCTCTGAGGCTACAGTAACTGTTCAGGATCCCATAGGTGATCAGAGGTGGCCTAGAATTAGAATCTGTGTCTACTTGCTCCTCCCCAGGAGAGCAGCAGAGAAAAAGGGGCTGGAATATAAATGCAGGAAAGGCCAATTGTACATTTTATTGCACTTTAGAAATACATAGATTTATTTCTCAATTATGCTTCAAGAAAGCTGGGGAAAACTACATATGTATATACATACAGGAAAAGCAGAGCTTCTACAGAGAAAATGTTAATTCTCACACCCTTCCCTGATGAGTGAGCCTAGACTAGGGACTCCCAGTGGGGTGTGGAGGCCAGCAGGCTGCTGACTGAGCCGCTTTGACTTGAAGGGGGGAAGGCAAAGTACCTTTCCCATGTTGACTCCCAGATCTTTCTTTTGGAGAAGGCGCTGCTTTGATAGAAGTGGGGACAGAACTAGAAGAAAGCACTCTCGCCAGCATTTACCTGTAAATTTGAAATGCCTTCAGCATTTCAAACTGACTACCTGCAAGTTTTTAAGGTGAAACACTTTCCTTTGCATTTTCTTTGCAAAGACAGCTTTTGAGAAAAAGTCTCTTTTTGAACATTTCATGACTTTGGTCAAAGAGCTGGGAACCTGGTATTAAAGGTTTCAGCACTGTCAGAAGCTTTCACCAATGAGAGAGCTTCTGCCATTCACACTGGGGCTTGCTCAATATTTCTTGTGTTCTTTGCTTTCACCCTGACAGCTCCTAAGTCTCAGGGGACTAGGGGATTTTTCTTTATCTTTTTATTTCCTCTCCAAAGTGTATATATTTATGGGGAGACCACTCTGAGGGGGTGAGGAGCAGGGGGAAGGTTAGGGAGAATAGGTAAAGGAAAGAACAAAGGTTGAACAATTTTTGTGCCTTTTTTGGGTTACTCTTGATGAAATTTTAAGTAAAAATACTGGCAATGTGTTCAGCCTTTCCCTTGTAGCTAATATTTAAAAGCATTCAATTAAGATTTTCTAATGTGTCCAATGAGTTAAACTGTCCTATGGTATTAGAAAAATATTACACATATAAATAAAATACGTCAAAGCATTAAAAAGCTATTACACACACTGAACATAAAATGGCAGAATAATGATGGATCCCGCCATGCAGGAAACATATTCAAAAATATTATCTTCCTGGTAATGAAATGCCATCCGTTTCATTTTAAGCTAAATACGTTAGACATATCAGTGGAGTCTGTGCTGACACAGCAGTGAGTTGAAATTGAAAATCTGAAATTATATATATGATTGGACACAGTGTTAAAGTAATTTATAGGAAAAACCACGAATGTGCTGGGTTTGCACCTTCTGGTGAACTCATTTTATAGAATCAGATAGAGGAAAACTCTACCATTTCTAATGTGCAGTTAGAATGGCAGGCCGCCAGGGCCCCAGTATATTCAGTATGAGAAGGGAGAAGAAAGTCAGAGACCGGGGTTGGGAGGGGCTGGAGGGGGAGCAGCCAAGCANNAAGCATGGGGGGGGGGTGAAAGGGGGTGGGGGATGGAGACAGGAGAAGAAGCAGGGCCAGAGAGGCTTGCTTCAAATTACATCAATTCTGCATAAGCCATCAAGAAAATGGCATTCATTTTCATTGCTCTGACCTAATGGGATGTAGCGACGCTGGGGAGCTGTATTAGTTAACAGGACTGGTGGGAGATAAAGGGAGGACTAGGTAGCAGCAGGTATCAGCCAGGCTGTGACCAGGTGCTCTGTGACACCACTCGCTGAGGTGACAGACAAGCCCCTGGTAGGGATCATCTGACCCCCTAAGTTCAGAGGGATCCCGCCTGCTAGTAGGGAGGGAGGCAATGGATGGCACTCAGAGCCCCACAAAGCTTACCTGTCTGGCTGGCTGGCAGCTCGCTCTCTTGCTCTCTCTGCCCCACTTTTAAAAATCTTTTCCAGGGTTGTGTATGTTTGGCCAGAAAGTGCAGTGGGAAGTGGGATAAGCTGGGGATAAGGAGAAAAACAAGGCTGTACTTTTGTGTGTAGATGTGTGTCGAATTGGTACCCTGATGTGCTTTTCGTCTTTCATTTATAGTCGTAATCCTGCTTGAAATGTGGATTATTTATTCATACCGGTCTGGTCTCCTCCTGGAACTCCAGGGGGCCGCCGCTCTGAATTTTCATTCGGTGGCTGCACTGTCTGAGGCAGGGGTGGTCTCGTTTCTCCAGAAGGGTCCTTTCCTACCTTCTCGGATTTGTAAAGAGAAGAAGGAAAGAGTTGAATATGGAAGCAAGAAGGAAGGGTGCTTTCCATCCTATAGCAGACAACTACCTCCAAGGAAGGAAAGGTAGAGTAGGAGAAGTGAGGCTACCCTCAAGTAGGATCAGGTGCTGCTACCCTTTTTGGCTGTCTTATCCATGCTCCCCAGCCCCAACCAAACAGCCTGGGGACTTTGGAAACCTGAGATAACTAGAAAAGTAAGAATAACAGATCTAGGATGCAAATGAAGTTTTTTTTCTTCTAAGTACTTAAGGCGTTTGCTGTTTATTTTAATAACACTAGTCGTCATTTCTGGAGGATTCACTCCAAGGCAGACCCTGGGCTCCCAAGCATGATCCCACAGCATCAGGATGTAGGGGCTAATATGCTTCCCTTTTGAGAAAGGAGGAAACTGAAATTTTCAGAGGGCAAATGACCTTCTCCAAGAGTACAAAGACAATGGGTCCCCAAGTTTACACACTAAATTCCTCAAAGTCATGGTGTCCTGTTTAATAGGAATCATTGCGGACGAACAGAAAGATTAAATGACTTGCATCAAGACAGACCTTTCTGAGCCCTCCAACTATCACAGCTGGTTCTTGTAGCATCCCACACCTTTCTTCATGGGTTGTAATTTCCATGTATGTGTGCTTATTACTACCTGTCTAGACACTAAGTTTATGAACACAAGAACTGGTCTATTTTGCTCAATGCTATATCTCTAAGACTGAGGACAGTGCCTGACCCTCAGCGGGTACTCATGAAATTTTGTTTTTATAAAGTCACATCCAACTCTTAATGTGACCCGTGGACTGCATAGCACGACAGGCTCCTCGGTCCATTGGATTTCCTAGGCAAGAATACTGGAGTGGGTTGCCACTTCCTTCTCCCAGGGATCTTCCCAATCCAGGGATTGAACCCACATCTCCTGCATTGGCAGGCAGGTTCTTAACCACTGAGCCACCAGGGAAGCCCACTGATGAAATTTAGTTGGTTGGATAAATGGATGGATAGACGTATTTTTAGTGATAATCTGTAGTAGATCTAAGGCTGGACACTTTCAGGTCATCTCCTGGAATAGTTGTCAGTTTTCAGTTGTGCTTATGGTTTTAGGGGTTCTCTCCAGAAAAGGAATTAATGTTGGTAGAGTTAGAGAACTTTAAAATTTCAGGAAGCCCAGTGGGACATGTAGTCTACCATTCTATCCAGTGCTGAGTAACTCTTAGTCATTATGGTTCTGCTGTGATATGCCCTTTGTTGGGATGCTCACAATATCACAAGACAGCATGTTCCATTGCCTTATAGCAGCGGTTTGTAAAGGCATTTTGTATAGAGAATCAAATCTGCTTCTGGAACTGTCATCAGACTGGTCTTTGCTTCTCTGGAACTTCATACATTGGGCCTTCTTACACCTTCAGAGATAGTCCTTCAGATGTGTGAAGACTGCTATCGTGTTTTTCACTTGCTTCTCTTTTTAAGGCTACATCTACTCAATTCTATCTGCCTTGCTCTATATTAATATGTTTCTGGGCCTAATACCATCCTGGTCATCTTGAGTGGTTAGTGTCCTCTTTAAAATATTTAACACAATTAGAAAACGTATGTTGTAGGGAATTCTCTGGTGATCCAGCAGTTAAGACTCTGAGCTTCCACTGCAGGGAGCATGGGTTTGATACCTGGTCAGGGAAATAAAATCCTGTGTGTCTCTTGGCTTGGCCAAAAAAAAAAAAAATTCTGTAATCCAAATGTCACTGAATCTTTCTGTGATTATTGCTTTCTGTAATCTGAACATCCTATAAAATGCAGTTAGTGCTGTATTATGTAAGTTTTTATAGCAGAGTGTCTAACCATAAACCATTTATAGCCAGCAAAAACCTTATGTGTTCAATTTGTTCATTCACTCCAGAGATATTTCTTGACCAGTATTATGTACTAGCCACTGGGCAAATGTTGGCAGTAAGATGAATGAAACATGATTCTTGCTGATGTCTGAGGACCTGCCAATCTAGTGGAACAAGGCATACAAGTTAACAATTATGGTATTCTTTGATCATGGGATGCATGTTTTTAAGTATTTTATTTAGAATCATTGTGTATTTTACAACTAATATGCAGTTAATATAGAATTTGGGTTTATAGCATATTTATATATCATTGATGTTTTTAAGAGCATAATTTTTAAACTGAGGGATTATAGTTGTTGCAATATTTTAACTTTATGTAATAGCAGGATATGTCATGTAAAGGTAAAGGTGTTATATGAAGTATAAAGGTCGTCGTTGCTGGGGATGGACACAAAAGCTTCACAGAGAAGAAAACAAATGTATTTTAGGTCTTAATGGATGGGCCATGGCTTGTCACGCTTTTGGCAGGAAGCTCACATGATTTGAGGGGAATGTGACTTCCAGTCTAATTAGTAAAGCTGGACATTCCCACCCCCCTCCTTTTTTTTTCCGGCTGTGGTGAGCAGTATGTAGGATCCTATTTCCCCAACTAGGGATTGAACTCATGCCCCCACCACAGCCCCTCATCCCCCATCTCCCACAGTGAAAGCATGAACCACTGGGCCACCAGGAAGTCCCTGGGCATTCACTTCTTGTGTGAGCAGCAGGAAGAAAACTGGGCCTCACTCTTTAGGAAGGCTTCCTCTGCAATAAAGAATGATTATCCCAAAGAAGCATACACAAGTGCTATATAAGTTCACAAATGAAAAAGAAAAGGGATTATCCATTTGTAGTTGTAAGATGAGAAATCTTGAAAGATATGTCTTCAGGGGCAGCGTTTGTAATGTGCCTTGAAGGGAGTAGGTTTTCAGAAAAGGTGGGAGAAGGGCATTCAAGGAAGAGGAATCAGCTGGAGCAAAGGAGGTGGGGGAGGTCAGGAAAGTTCAAGCAATTCCAAGTGATGCAATTGGAATGAAGTTTGACCTTGAATCAAAGAAGTGAGAAGGGGAAACTTGGAATGAATGGAAAAGACCTGAATGTCCATGACCCTTTCAAACTCTGTGCATGTGTGACAGTCCAGTATGTTTGGGCTCATAAACCTAGTTTCAGTCTGGAATATAATGTGAGGGGCAGGCTATTGTTTAGTTGCTGAATCATGTCCTTCTTTTGGACGTGGTCCCAACTCTTTTGGAACTCTATGGACTGAAGCCCACCAGGCTCCTCTATCTATGGGATTACCCTGGCAAGAATACTGGAGTGAGTTGCCATTTCATTCTCTAGGGGATCTTCCTGACCTAGGGATTGAACCTAAGTCTCCTGCATTGGCAGGGGGATTCTTTACCGCTGATTCACCGGGGAAGCCCTGAGGGACAGGCTGACCCTCTCTTTAGTCTTGCTGTTAGTTTGCTATAAACAGAAACAAATGGGATCATTGATGTTCCTCTTTATCAAAGCTAAGGAGCTGGGAGTGGGGAATAAATGAGGGAAATAGCTCATCATGCTGGGGATTTTGACTAGCTCTGATAGGTTCCTGCCTTGCATCATTTTCTTGTCTGAGGATTTCCATTGAGGACCCTGCTTTTGGCATGCCTTTCTTTCCATGATCTCCAATTTCAATGGATTTCCCCCACTTCTGTTACATAGGTTATTCTCGCCTCTCTCTGTGCACAGGATTCTTCCTCCAGTACAAAGCCTCTCGGTGAGCACAGTCACATTTAATTGTGTTGGCTTTGTTTGTACATGCCATCCTGTCAGGATTTCTTGAGATCTTGAACTTTCCATTCAGTATATCCATTATCTCTCCCAATGGTTTGTTACTAAAAATTTTATAATTATGTTTGAAATCTTTATTCAAATTAGTGATTTCAAATTTCAGAAGAGACAGAAGCAAGAGAAGAACTCTGTAGCACTCAACTAGGGACATGCTGGAGCCTGGCAGTGGCAATGAGGATAAGTGTTTGAGTGCTCTCACGGTAATCACAAAGTTACCATCATGGAGTCCTTCTGGAATGTTTTGCTGATATCAGGACAAACAATATTCATGGTAAATGTCTACACACCTTCAAAATTCTATCAAGAAGGAAAGTTAATGAGGCTTGGCAATATGACTGACAATTATTCTGTAAGATAAACCCTCTGCCTCCAGAAAAACTCTTTTCTCTGATTTAGCTCCTCTGGTGCCCCCCACACCAGTTCCTTTCTATGAACATCTCTAGAACCTCAGTTCCCTGTCTTCCCTGTGGCTGAACTTTGATGAACTGTGCACATTGGCCCTCAGCTGTCCAGGAAGTCACTCAATACTCAAGAAAAAGTGTTTTCCTGGGGAGGCAGAATCCTGTGTCCATTTTAGCTCTGCTTTTCTTTACTACTCTAGTAACCAGTTACAGACTGTGTGGTGTCCTCTCCCTCTGTTAACAAGTTCATATGTTGAAGCCCTAATCCCTAATGTAACATATTTAAAGATAGGTCTTTTAATTAGGGAAGAAAGAAAGTATAAAGTGAAGTCGCCCAGTTGTGTCTGACTCTTTGTGACCCTATGGACTGTAGCCTACCAGGTTCTACCATCCATGGGATTTTCCAGACAAGGATACTGGAGAGGGTTGCTATTTCCTTCTCCAGGAGATCTTCCTGACCCAGGGATTGAACCCAGGTCTCCCACATGGTAGGCATTGTAGGCAGACACTTTACAGTCTGAGCCACCAGGCAAGATCTTTTAATTAGGAAGTTGAGGTTAAATGAGGTCATATGAGTGGGGTCCTAATCCAAAGGAACCAATTTCCTTAAGAGGAAAAGACCTCAGAGACCTCTTTCTCCATATGCACACAGAGGAAAGGCCACATGAGGAAACAGCAAGAAGGTGGCTGGCTTCAAGCCAATGAGAAACCAAACATGAGGCCTTGGGAGAAACCCAACCTTACACCTTGCTTTTGGACTTTTGGCCTCCAGAACTCTGAGGAAACAAATTTATATTGTTTGTTACCCAGTCTGGTATTTTTTTTATGGTATCCCTAGCAGACTAAGACACCATATTACTATTTGAATGCTGAATACCACATTTCCTCCATCTATGGAACTAATCTTGCTTTAAAAACAGTTTTTTTTTTTTTTTTCAGAAAGAAAAGTCACCATATTTTAAGAGTATACACCATTTTTAAGACAATTCTTAAGTGCAAATATATTAAAATATTTAAAAAGCACTTAAAATTGTTGATAGGCAATGCTTCTGCATTTCTGCACATTCCTGTGCATTCTTACTTGGGGACAACTTGATTCAGAGAAATGGAGTTTTAAGCTGCCTCTCATTTTTTAAGCATGTGGCATTTAGTGTAACATTAACCATAGTGAGTTTCTTCCTAGTTAACAATCACCAAGCAGGCAGAAAGATCATTAAATTTGTTGAGTGTCATAGTTGATTTGCACCCTGTAAATCATCTCAGGATGATTACCTCATTCTACTCTAATGACAAAGTCTGTGAGAAGACACATAAGTAGAAGGAAATAATGTTAATTCCTGGTTTCCAGAAACATGGTTTTGTCTGGAGTTCAAGCATGTTAGAGAACACTGTAGCTTTATGATAGGGGTGCCCTCAAATCTCTGCTATTATTGTCCAGTCATGGACCTCCAGTTCTCTTTTTTCCAACATATCTCACCAAGCAAGAGTTTTAGGGTTAGGTAGTATAGTTTTCCATCACTGCCATAACATTTCCACAAACTGAGCAGCCTTCAACAGCACCATTTATTACCCCCCAGTTCAGCTAATGCATAGTGTGGCCTCGCTGGGTCCTGAACAGTCTCATAAGGACAAACTTCCTTTCTGGAAGCTCTAGGAGCAAATCTTCAGCTCATTCAAGTTGTTGGCTGAATTCCACTCTTTGTGGTTGTAGGGTGGAGGCCCCTGTTTGGTTACTGGCTCTTAGCCTGAGACTGGTCTCTGCACCCATAGGCTGCTTGCTTTCCAAGTGGCTTCTCCCCAGCAAAGGTGGATGGAGTCCCTCTCACTCAACAATGTCTCTGACTTCCGCTTCTGTAACTGGAGAACATTTCTTGGTTTTTAACGTGTCCCTTGGTTAGACTGGGCCCACTTGGATAATCCAGTCTTCTCTCTCTATTTTAATGTCTGTTACCTAATTACATATGCCATGTCCCTTTTGCCATATAAACTAATGTATCCACTGAAAGGTTTCAGGTGCCATTGTTCTGCCTACCTTAGAGTTTCTAACTTCCAATTGTCCCCCATTTTTTTTCTCCCTGGAGTTTTAGAAAAGCTATAGAGTTTTTGTGTTTTTTGAAAATCCTTTAAGGCTACATAGGTAGGTGGGACACATTCATTCATTCAACAAATATATACTTGGCCCCTGTGATGTGTCAAACACTATTTATATATGCTGCTGCTTAGTTGCTAGGTTGTGTTCGACTCTTTTTGACCCCATGGACTGTAGCCCATGGGCTGTAGCCAGGCTCCTCTGACCGTGAAATTTATAGTAGTGTGTATATGGTAATCTTAACCTTCTGATTTATCCTTGCCACCCACCTTTCCCGTTTGGTAACCATAAGTTTCTTTTCTATGTTGTGCAAAAGCGTACTCTTTAAATTTACAGTTGGAGCATATGTATATTAATATCAAACTGATTAAACTTCCCTCCAAAGTAAACACAAAGACTAAATGTATAAATGTTAGTTAATACCCTCATTTTTACTGCTATATTCTATTTTTTAATGAACCTACCATCTTTTGCTAACTATAAAAAACAGTGTAGTAGGGAACATAGCGTCACTATTTCTTCTAAAATATACATTTTTGTGTATATGTATTTAGTTTTACATATTATAGACATACTAACAGGCACATAGTTGTATACAGAAATAGGAAGATACCAAAATGCTACTAGTAGCTGTTTTGAGTTGGGGAGGAGATTGTCATTTATATATATATTTCTTCTCTCTACTATTTAGGGTTTTATAATCTTTATAGAATGAGCAGGAATACTTTACAAATCAATATTTTAATTTTATTATTATTTTCAGATNAACTTTGGAGTATAGTTAATTTACAATGTTGTGTTACTTTCTATTATAACTACTTTCTATTGTAGAGCAAACTGAAACCATAGTGGAAAAGAATAAGAATACCTTTTTAAAAAGCTGACTTGTCAGTCTACTTCTAATTTTTACGTATATATAAAACATTGAAGATGATTTTTTCAAAGTAAAATCCAATAGTATAATCACCATAATGGCTTTATTATAGTCTTTCTGAAAGTAAAGTCGCTCAGTCGTGTCTGACTCTTTGCGACGCCATGGACAGAGGAGTCCATGGGATTCTCCAGGCAAGAGTACTGAAGTGAATTGCCATTCCCTTCTCCAGGGGATCTTCCTGACCCAGGGATTGAACCCAGGTCTCCTGCATTGTAGACAGATGCTTTACCGTCTGAGCCACCAGAGAAGTCCATTATAGTCTTTATAGTATTGCATTCTATTTGCCATCTAACTACGAAATGCTGTAAATGCATGTGTAAGTTTTGGAATGAGTAATATATTCATGCAACACAAAATTAAAAAAAAAAAAAAACCAAAGGATTTATGATAAAAATATATATGTGTGTGTTTAGTCACTCAAACTGTAGTGACCCTTTGCACTGTAGCCCGCCAGGCTCCTCTGTCCATGGGATTTTTCAGGCAGGAATACTGGAGTGGGTTCTCATTTCCTTCATCTAGGGGTTATTCCTGACCCAGGGATTGAATGAACCTCTGTCTCCTGCACGGCAAGCAGATTCTTTACCCACTGAGCCATAAGGGAAGCCTTAAAAGTATCTGTATATGATACAATTAGAAACAACCCAAATGCCCATCAAGAGGGAACTTGATAACACAATGCTGCCATTAAAAGGAATGAGACAGACTTATATTGAGATATAGAATAATGTTCCAATTATATGAAATGTATGTATATATGATACAATTATTTTCACATAATTGGTACATTCTTCTGTATCTCAATGTAAGTCTGCCTGTATTCTTTTTAATGACAGCATTGTGTTATTAAATTCCCTATTGATGGGTATTTGGGTTGTTTCTAACTTGTGTTAATAATCGTATCATGTACATTCATTTACATGTTATCTTGCACACTTGTGACTATAACTGTAGCATAATTTCTTAGTGAAATCTCTGGGTCTTAATATGTATTGATAGATGTTACCAAATTGCTATTTTACTATTTTTACATTTTACAAAAAAGCTATGCTATTTTACACTCTCACAAAGAATATGTGAGAAGTTAAGTTTCCCCCATAGTCATAAAACTGTGTTATCAAACTGATCTGTCAGTTTTGAGAGGTTAAAAGTTGTATCTACATTTTATGTATGTTTATGTGATGATATATAGCTTCCCTGGTGGCTTAGATGGT
>SJYQ01003250.1:394791-424735 GCA_006410935.1 Redunca redunca
ACCAGTCCATCCTAAAGGAGATCAGTCCTGGTTGTTCATTGGAAGGACTGATGATAAAGCTGAAACTCCAATACTTTGGCCACCTCATGCATAGAGTTGACTCATTGGAAAAGATTCTGATGCTGGGAGGGATTGGGGGCAGGAGGAGAAGGGAACAACAGAGGATGAGATGGCTTGATGGCATCACTGACTCGATGGACATGAGTTTAGGTGAACTCCGGGAGTTGGTGATGGACAGGGAGGCCTGGCATGCTGCAGTTCATGGGGTTGCAAAGAGTCGGACACGACTGAGCGACTGAACTGAATTGAACTGAATATCAGCCCACCCCATACCACCCATTACTAAGATGCACATCACTTGAGATAATGAAGGTTGGAAGGTTTTGTTCATAAATTTGAGAAGAGTCTTTGTATAGGTTTAGAATCTAAGCTGAAAAGAGCGATTAGGGACAAGTATCAAAACAAGCAATAATTTGTAACTGATCAAAATAATCTTGGTTATGTTCTGAGCCCATGACTTCAGAAATGCTTAAGGATACTGTAATGCAGGCAAAGTGTATTCATGAGGAGCCTAGCCTTTACTTATGCACCTTTTTCACTAAGTTTCAGGTTTCTTTGACCCCAAGATGATTTGCATGTTGACCTTTGGCTCAGGAAAAACACCTATTATTCTCAAATCCCACTATCTAATCACCTCCTGAATACTCAGTTATTTTCCTTCCACTCTACACAGGCCAGAATTTTCTACTTCCCCTTCTGGTTGATCTTTCCTGGTGACCAAAATTATAAAATAAATAGATTCGCGCTAAAGGGTGGTTATAGTCACTTGTAAGCCCCCCACTCCATTCCATTTTCCTTCAAGAAAAACTGCATTGAAAATATTTGTAAATCCAATGGAATTTTGAAGTACTTTATAATTTCTGGAAACTGAACAAAGGGATCATTTTTCTATAAAATAATGAACTTGAATGAGGTTGGTAGGTAGAAGAACAATGTCAAAATATAACGTGGAAATCAATTGATTCATTTGTGATCTTTCCCATCATTAATATTTACCACCACCGGGTAGCAACCACCTAACACAAAGTACACAGACGCAACTAAATGCAGCTAGTCAGAGAGGAATGTATCACACCAAATATTATTGCTTTTGGCTCTGTTCAGTCACATGCTCTATGTCCTATAAATGTTTATTAAGCTTTCTGCCTATCTCTGTGCGTTTCGCTTTGTCTCTGTAACTTCCTTATGCTCTTTCATCAAGCTATCTTATTTACTGCAATGTTCATTCATTATGGTTAACATCTTTCTAAACTGCTAATATTTTTAATAGAATTAGTGTTAGTGCTCTTGGTTACAAAATTACATACATTATGAGGGTCTATCCAACCTAATTTTTCCTTAAGTTTGTTATTTTTAGTGTATAATATTTCAGAATGTGAAGTTTTTTGTTTTTTAAAAAATACATATCTCAGGTGATTGCAGGAATGCCTATAAAGCATTTAAAAACTTGAGGGGAGAATTTCTTTCCATCCCACTCTCCTTTCTCTGTTCTTTCCTTGCAGGGGACAGCCTATAGAAAGAGGAGTAATTCTGCCCTCCTCCCCGCCCCCAGCTCTCTGTATTTTAAATTTCTGTTGTAAGTAATTGTTTTTAGAGTTAAAAAGTTATCCAACTGAAATCTCACCAGTCTTTCCCCAAAGTTATTATTATCAATATGATGAATTTAATTATCAAAGCTCTCCAAGGAGCACAGTTCCAATGCCACTGTTGATATCTTAATTTTTGTTAAAATTCTGTTTAGTTAGGTTCAGATTCTTTGTTTTGAATCTTCTCCTACAAGCATGCATATTTGAGAAATAGTCTCATTATGTCACCTCCTTCCTTATCATCACTTTAAACTATTTTGAATCACTGTTGGAAGGAATTTGGCAATCTACAGGACTTCTCTGGTGGCTCAGATGGTAACGAATCTGTCTGCAGTGCAGGAGACCTGGGTTTGATTCCTGGGTTGGGAAGATCCCCTGGAAAAGGCAATGGCTACTCCTGTATTCTTCCTTGGAGAATTTTATGGACAGAGGAGCCTGATGGGCTACAGTCCATGGCATTGCAAGGAATCGGATACGACTGAGTGACTAACACAACAACAATCTACAGTGCCCCTTGGAAGAAAAGCTATGACAAATCTACACAACATATTATAAAACAGAAACATTACTTTGCCGAAAAAGGTCCATCTTGTCAAAGCTATGGTTTTTCCAGTAGTCATGTATGGATGTGAGAGTTGGACCGTAAAGAAAGCTGAGTGCTAAAGAATTGATGCTTTTGAACTGGTATTGGAGAAGACTGTTGAGAGCCCCTTGGACTGCAAGGAGATCAAACCAGTCAATCCTAAAGGAAATCAGTCCTGAATATTCTTTGGAGGGACTGATGCTGAAGCTGAAATTCCAATACTCTGGCCACCTGATGTGAAGAACTGACTCACTGGAAAAGACCCTGATGCCAGGAAAGATTGAGGCTAGGAGTGGAAGGGGACGACAGAGGATGAGATGGTTGGATGACATCACCGACTTGATGGACAGGAGTTTGAAGAAGCTTGGGGAGTTGGTGATGGACAGAGAGGCCTGGCATGCTGCAGTCCATGGGGTTGCAGAGTCAGACATGACTGAGCGACTGAACTGAACTGAGGGCCTGTTCTAAGCTTACAAAGAGCTGCAGAATATTCAAGGTGTCTTCAAGATTGTCTACATGTCTGAGTTTGTCACACATTCAGAAATCTTGATTCTACAAAATGTAAAATGCTGTAGATTGGCTACAAAGATGAGATCCAGTCAGCTCTACATCCATGTGAACAATTTTGGACACAATTCATAGAAAATAAAGGGGATATACCTCAGAGTCCTCTAGACTTTTCTATAACCTCCCACCCTCAGAATTTCTGCAGCTATCCCAAAACGTAGGGAAATATTTTCATGCCAAAATGTATTAAAGGAGGAAAAAAGATATATAAATTTCAACAAAACATTAATATTTATTATGAGAGGAGTAAATCAAGAAAAAAAAACTGGGTTATGGAAATGAAGCTAGATACAAAGTTAAAAAAAAAAAAATCACAAGTGAGCCATACATTTGGCTTAGCTTTCCAGTAGCCAGTGTGAGTATATATACCCAATATATTATGCCCATTAGCTGAAACAAATCAGTTATATAGAGGACACAGATTTATTTTTGGAATTAACACCATATAGCAATTTTTCATTGAGGAGTTCATAATCTATGTGATGATAAGAAGCATTTTTGCACTTGGGAAAAATTTTAAGGATGAAATTGTTAAGAGAGCTGGCCTCTCATCCTTCAGGAGGGGCAAGATTTAGTTGGAATAAAATGTTTCCAAGCTAAAGAATGACTGGAAATTATTGATGAAGGCAATTTCTATTCTCTGCTGCACCCCAGGTTTTTAAGTTAAGATCTGCTTGTTACAGAACTTAAATGTTAGATAGTTGGTGCTTATTAAATGAGTGACCTGGTCAGAGGTCTTTCTGCTCTCCAGCACCAAGTACCAAGTAGAATGGTAGAGTCTGTCTACCTCTGCTACTGTGTTGAGGATTCAACTTCCTGGGGGGACCACATTTGATTAGCTCTGTTAGGGAATGGGAAGCGGCTTCCCAAGTGGCTCTGCAGTAAAGAATCCACCTGCCATTGCAGGAGACACAGGTTTGATCTCTGGGTGGGGAAGATGCCCTGGAGGAGGAAAGAGCAACCCACTCCAGTATTCTTGCTTGGGCAGAGGAGCCTGGTAGGCTACAGTCCATGAGGTTGCAAAGTCAGACAGGATTGAGAACACACGGACACACATAAGGAAAGGGCAACAGGGAATCCTTTGTTGAGTGTCTAGGATCTGTCAAGCTGAAGATCCTATATAGTAAAGGTGGCTCTTTGAGGCCCATGAGATAGAGCTCCAGTGGGACTTCCTTAAACTTGGGATTGTTTGGGGGTTAGGAATTGAAAAACTTGTGTTCAATTGTCAAGAATTAGCTGTATAGTCTTACGCTAAATTCTTCAAACTGTTTCCTTTTTTCCTAGTATGTAAGGTGAAGATAATTACCTTCCCACCCTAACATCTACACCATCCTAGTCTTTTGCCCATTATTTTTTACTTACTGGTTTATTCTGTGACCATATTATACCTACTTGGAGATAGAAACTATGTTTTACTGGCTTCTATCCTAAGTGCTTATCACAATGATAACATACTGAATACTCAATAAATGTCCATTGGTCCAGTGAGTTAATGGAAATAGCTGGAAAGTTTCACTGTGCTAAATAAATGTAAGCTATTTGAGGGGAGCAGGTAAAACTTAATCTTGTTTTTCTCTCCTTAGGGTTGGTAGTTCCTTCATGTTGCCCAAATGACCCTAAGGATTCAGTACCAGTTCATACAGAGTTTGGACAGCGCCTGAATGTTGGTGCATCTCACAATCTCATCCTTCTTGAAGTATCATCACTTCCAGGGTCTGGGCGTCCCTTGGATCACGTGGTGTCCAGTGTCACATTGCTTATCGTATACAGCCATGCTCATACTTTCAAACACCTGTAAAAAAATCAAAACGTTGACTCGTTTATTCTGTGGTACATTTTCTGTGTGTCTGAGTGCTCCAGGTTTGTATATTACTTTTCTATAATTACAACAGCAGGGATTTATTATGTACCAGGTACTACGTGCTTATGTGTATTAACTCACTGTATCTTCACATTTCTATGGGACAAGTGTGATTGTTGCCCCATTTGCATGACAGCAGTGGAGAAAAAACAGATGTTAAGTATTTTGCCCAGTCACAGTTAAGAGCGGTGGAGCCTAGATTGCAGCATGAGATGTCTGGTTCCATAGTCCGTGACTTTTCACCACTGCACTGTTGCCTCTTAACTAATTGCTTTAGATGTATAGCTGTAATTTTATGATAATCCATCTTACTTGGGGGAAACAGCTACAAAAAGAATTTTTAATTCTAATTATAAAATACTTACCTTAACTTCTATAGTTAACCAGTTTTAACTAGTGTCCCTTTGTGTGCTTATACTGGTAACGAGAACTCTATAATACTTGTATAAGACATATATTAAAAAGTGGAATTTGGAAGAATGCTTTCAAGTACTCATACAACAAAGAGATTGTGGTAGGAAGTTAAACACTGGAAATTCACTCAAAACTGTACACTAAAATGCTAATGAATGTTCAATGTAAAATATAGTTGACTCTAACATAAGGAACCAATTTGTAACTCTAGTTTAAACCAGGCCTAAATTGCTATGACTGTACAATTTGCATGAGCTAACTATCCTAATACTAACAATGGTGACAACTATAAATGTATTGCAAGTCAAGGATCTTGTAAAGCTGATGATTTTGTACAGGTATAGTTCCCTTACTAATGGCAGATCTCATGTATTGATACCAAATTTTAGCAAATTATATTTAAGTATATTAATAAGTGATGAATAAAGAAGAAAAAACTGTTGCAACAAACAGAACTATGCTAGAGTGCTTCAGACCAGATTTTCACACCTGCTTTCTATTAGCATACTAAAGCTACTAGTGTAAAGAAATCATACATTAAGCATGGTTGATTATCCTTAAGCTAGGCTCTGTAGGGGTTATAAGACCATTTTTAAGAACAATATTAAAAAGGCAAAAGTTATAACTCAAACAGTACACAAGACTTCTTACTTCATCTATAAAAATAGAGAATGCCAGTGCTTTATTTGCCAGAGATAAGGAGGGAAACATGGGTAAAATAAATTTGATAACATAACTCACATTACAAATGATTTTCCTAAATTCACAACTTTCACATTTAGCTGACCTAAATAAAAAGAAAACAAGCAAAACACTAACAAAAACATTTTCACTTGATGTTAGTAGGCCAAATCACATGATCCCTCTGAATGAGGGATTTTAACTCTCGAGCTGGGAAAATATTTTCCTTACTTAAATAATTTACCCAAGGTGATAAATAAGCCCTTGGACCAAGTTCAGAAGAAATCAGTTTGTTTTAAAGAAGCACACAAAATTTTTACTGTGGAACTTACATGAAATTTTCTTGGTTAAATCTTAACAGTAAAGACAAAAAGTCCATACTACTTTACTGTATTTCAGGTCTTTTTCTCCCAAACGTGCCTTCTAGATTTCTTAGGTATGCTGTACTAGTACGTATGAAGTTTGTTTCACTTAATGGAGTAAGGTGTCATCAACTTTAGCATCCTAAGGAAGTAATAGGTGTTATTTAAACTTTATCCTCATTCACTTCCCCCACGTTATCAGTAGTAAAACTTATTAAAAAAAAAAAACGAGGACAAAACACTGTAGTCTAGAGGCACCTGGGAAGAGAGGGAATTCAGAAAATGAGAGAATATGGCTCTGGAGTGATATCCCGTCTTACTGGAAATACATGGAGTCTAACTATAAACCCCTTTCCCCTTTCCCTGGCTTTAGACTTAGGGTGTGAGGTGTCAGGGATGTGAATGGAACCTTCACAAACTGCTATTTTCATACCCCTTTTCCCCTTTTATTTGTAAGAAACAAAAGAAATAGAAAAAGGAGTGCTTGGTACCACGTGCTTTTGAGGTTTAAAGGGCCTTTAATAAACACGCTGTTTCGGTCGTGGCAGGGGATCGAAAACACTTTTTAATAAATATCGCCAGAAGAATCTCCTCGAAGGGAGACTGAAGTCACTCTCCCTCCCCAGGAGCCCTGGGGTAAAGAGAGACGGAAGATAATGCCCCCTACTTGCACGTGAAATCTCCCTTACTCCGCCGACNACTTAGCAGCAGCAGAATGCAAAAGTGTAAATGAAACAGAGTAAAAACCCAACAGTGTAAAACCCTGGTTTGGATTCCAGTGAGACCACAAATGAACGGAATGATTAGGGCAAGTTATGTAAGTACTCTTGTCTTCAATTACCCATGCACCTTCCAGCAACAAAGAATCTTCAAGACAGTTGAAAATTAAGTTTCTGGTCTCTATTTTAGAAGAATAGTTATTTGGCTCTTAGTTCTGACCCGGTAATTCTGTGACTCATTCAAGGGTTAAATCTTGGAAATTTCCAGTCTAAGGAATAGTTGAAAAGCAACTGTTGCTAGGCATATTCTGGTAGCTGATTTTTTTCCCTCCATAGGTAACTGAATCCTTGATCACCTGTGATCATTTCTCTGCTTCAACTCACTTTTTCCTGCCTGTTTCCATGTCTGGGCTAGATTGGTACTCCTTTCTTCCTCTTCTATGTTCCTTTCAGTCAACTATCAGCTGTTAACCTCTTCCCTCTGAGATGTTCATAGTAGAAATAAATGCATTTAAAAACACATGTGATGTCTATATGGGTGTCTGTGTTCTTCACAAGTAAGATGAGAAAAAAATTTTCTCCTAGCTTAAAAAAAAAATAACATGAAGAAAATTAACTTTTATTTTCTTGTAGTCTTAAACTGTTTCTTTTTAACAATGGGCCTGTATTCCTTATCTGGGGGAAGGTTCCTTCAGCCCATTCTCTATGAATCTGTCATTGAATGAAATAGGTTTATTGACCTGACATCCTCAGCTGTACTTCTTTACTACAATTTTTTCATTTATTTTTGGCAGGGCTGGATCTTTGTTGGGCTATTCTCTAGTTGTGGTGCCAAGGCTTCTCTTTGTGATGGCTTCTCGTGTCTCAGAGCAAAGGCTCTAGAGCGTGGGGGATTCAGTAGTTGAGATGCAATGGCTTAGTTGCTTGCCTCGCTGCATCTTCCAGGATGAGGAACTGACCCCAGGTCCCCTGCATTAGCAGGAAGACTCTTAACCACTGGACCACCAGGGCAGTCCCCTTAGCTGTACTTCTAACTCAGGGCTCAACTCTGGCCGCTCATCAGAATCCTCTGTGGAGCTTTTAAAAAATACCTGAGTCTCACCTCAAACTAATTAAATCAGAAGCATTCCAGTGGAGCCTGCGCATATAGTTTTAAAAGCTACGCAGGGAATTTGTGCAGCCAGAGTGAGAACTGTTTCTCAGTAAAATGAGGTTAGTTAAATTTTGCTTCATTAGTTTCATTGGGTAAATTATCTTTTTTCAGTGGTCTGGGCTGAACCACTTAAGGCTAAAAATCTTCAGAGCATTTCCTCTCTGCCTAGCTTGATACCTTTTTAAGAAAATAGAGGCCCAGAACAGGACATGTCATTAAAGTTATAAATGTAGCCACTTTAATATATTACTTCTAGGCTATTACTTAGTGTATATTTCTCTCATTCCTTCTGTCCTCAAAATCTTCTCCTTCCTCTTTTAAATGCATTCACTCACTACCTTATTTTCAATTTACTTACTTGCAATCTTTTTAAGGAAACATCTGAATATAAGTTTTGTTGGTTTTACCTCCAAAGTATATGAGTCCATCTTTTCTTCTCCACTGCCTACACCCTAATCTAATTTTCCATCTTTGTTTATGTGGAAATCAGTCTCCTAAGAAATCTCAATTTCCAGTCTTACCCCTGTCTAATCCATTCTCCACAGAGCCACAAGAATTAGTTGTTCAAAACCTCAATTGGAATATGTCATTCTCTAGTAACTTCTTCCAGGTACTGAAACAATCCAGTAACTCCAAGTAACTTCCCATCTTATCTCAACTACTCATCCCAACTCCTCCTTGGGCTTGAGATAGACTGGTCTTCCACCTTTTTCCTGTCTTAAGTCTTCACTTATGCTCTTGCAGAGGCTGGACATTGTTTTTCTTCTTAGGCACTTCACTATAGTGGCTCCTTTTCATCTGTCAGGTTTCAGCTTAAATATTGTTGCCAAAGAAAGTCCTTCCCTGGCTCTTCTAAGTACTATTTTCTGGGGCTTCCCTGGTGGTCTAGTGGTTAAGATTTCACCTTCCAAGGCAGGAGTTGTGGGTTTGATCCCTGGTTGGGGAGCCAAGATCCCACATGCCTTGGGGTCAAAATACTAAAACATACAACAGAAACAATATTGTTACAAATTCAATAGTCAATAAAGACTTTAAAAATGGACCACATCAAAAAGTCTTGAAAAGAAAAAAGGAAACCCTATTCAAAAAAACAACTCACTATTTTCTAACCCAAGGTATGGTTTATTTCTTTCATATCTTTTATTATTAGCTGAATTTCTAGCTGAATGTATATAATTTCTTAATTTGTTTTCTATAAAATATAAACTTCAGGAGACTTGGAGTTTTTTTCCCCACTATTGTATCAATAGTTCCTAGTACTAGAACAGAGCCTGACATAGAGTATTTAATAGTCTTCAGTGAAGACTTGTTGTGAAAACGGTTTTCAATAAAGTTGCCTGACTTATAGCAGAAATTTTTAAATTGTCATAACCAATATTTACACTTAAAATTGTTAAAATGCCATATTTAATACACTAAGAGGGCTCAATAAATTTAAATTGAATTGCTAGTTATGGATTAAGTTCATAATATCCCTGTTGTCACTACCTAAACAATCCAATACATACAATTTTCAAAAGAATTAGAACTACTCATAATATTATAGTCAGGGAACTATGAATTTGCTATTCATCTGTTTTAGTATTAGTTTTAATCATGGGCTGATACACTGTGGATCTAAAAGATACTATATACATTATGAGAGTTACATATACCTGGGCTTTCTATTTTTGATGTTCCAATTTGTTTAAATACAAAAATCACCACCTTTTGTGTTCATTTTCTATAAAAGATTTTTTTTTTTTGACAGCAGTGCCTCTATTTATGCTGGCAGCTTCCAAGTAACTGAAGCATGGCAAGAACTACATTTAATGAATATTCATATCAAAGAGATATTTATAACATTTTTGTGTCATTGTTCCTTTACCCTTCTCCAACATAAACTTTGAGAATTATAATTAATCCTTGAAATCCTAAAGAAACTACCTTCAATTCTTACACTGGAATTAAAAAAAATATATTTTTAAACAACAAACCTTCAAATTAAAGAGGAAAAGAATTTAAAAATAAGTATTTCTGGGAGGAAATCACATCAGAACCAAAGATAAACAACTAACACAAGAAAGAAAGTTGAAAGTTAAAAGTGGTATAATAATTTATCCAAGTAAAAAAAAGGTAAGAATAACAGATAACATTAACACAAAACATAAGCTTTTTAGGGGTAAGGGGTTTCGTCTTTTTGTTTATTAATGTGTCCCTTGTTTCTAAATACTTAGTGTAGAGTAGATGTCCAGAATGTTTGCTGAACGAATGAATGAATGGATAAATGCATGAATGTGTATGATGCAGAAATTTGAGAATTCCTGCGCTAGACAACCTGCAGACTTGCAGGCCATGCAGAGAATATGGGATGAAAGGTCTGTTATTCTTTCTGTTGTGATAAAACAAATTACTACAAACTTAGCAACTTAAAACTACAAACATTTTTTAATCTCATGGTGTCTGTGGGTCAGAAGTTCAGGCATGCCTCACTGGGACCTCTGCAAGGCTGCAATCATGGTGTCCATCTGG
Organism: Redunca redunca; assembly: GCA_006410935.1. Taxonomy (NCBI): domain Eukaryota; kingdom Metazoa; phylum Chordata; class Mammalia; order Artiodactyla; family Bovidae; genus Redunca; species Redunca redunca. The sequence goes on from SJYQ01003250.1 coordinate 405,289, forward strand.
CTACATTTGTTTCTCCATCTTGGGATTCTCTCCTCAAGCATGTAGTTGCTGTTCCTTGCAATTGTAGGACTGAGGTTTCCGTCTTTTCCCGACTTCCAGATGGAGGGTATTTTGGCCCTTAGAGGCTGCTGGAAGCTCCTTGCCACAGGGTCATTTCCCAGGTTTTCTCACAACACACAGCTTCTCCAAGGCCAGTAGAAAAAGCTTTCTTATCTCAGGGAGGGTCCTATTCCAAATAACTTCCCTGCCTCCCACCTAGCCAGGATGATGTCCCTTTTGATAAATTCAAAATAAACTGATTTGAGATTTCAATTACATCTGTTAAATAATGCTTTCTGCTGGAGAAAACAGCTCAGCATAGAGACCAATGTGTATTCCCACTGAAAGTTGCTAAATATTGCAAACTATCTCAAAATCAGTCTATGGCTCAGAGAACTATGGGTGTCGCTCATGGCAGTGGTAAAGAATCCTCCTGCCAATGCAGGAGATGCAAGAGCCGTAGGTTCGATTCCTGGGCCAGGAAGGTCCCCTGGAGTAGGAAATGGCAGCACTCTCCAGTATTCTTGCCTGGAAAATTCAATGGACAGAAGATCCTGGCAGGCTACAATCCATGGGGTCATGAAGAATTGGCTGCAACTGAGTACACACGACTCAAGGCATGGGGAGGTGACTGATCAGATAGATCAGAAACAAAGTTTTGAACAAGCTGTTCACCATATCTAAGCCAAGATTTTAATACAACAAAGTTTGCCTTAGTCACCCTTGAGTTTCTGAACCCAGCCATGTGAAAAAAAAAATCATGTATCAGTTCAGTTCAGTTCAGTCGCTCAGTCGTGTCTGACTCTTTGCGACCCCATGAATCGCAGCACTCCAGGCCTCCCTGTCCATCACCAACTCCCGGAGTTCGCTCAGACTCACGTCCATCAAGTCGGTGATGCCATGCAGCCATCTCATCCTCTGTCGTCCCCTTCTCCTCCTGCCCCCAATCCCTCCCAGCATCAGAGTCTTTTCCAATGAGTCAACTCTTCACATGAGGTGGCTAACCCCTTTAGAGATCAGCAAATAAGCAAAAAGAGGCTAACTGACTCATCATTGGTCTAGATTCCTTTGCTGTCTATATGTATTTAGAAATTAATCCACGTCATTGCATAAAACAGTACTTCCTCCTCTTATATTGCTGTACAGCATTCAGTTTTCAGCTTCCTCAAAGTCATTATGGATCATACTGTATCTGTGGATGACTTTGCATCAAGGAGGGACCCAAGCTTTTCTTTTCTTCCATCTCTGTTCTGCAGCTTTTCTTTTTCTATACATCAAAGGAAAAGGGAAAATTAGACATCATGTTTTTATTTAATCACTGCCTGTGTTTTACTCAGAAGAGTTGTGGTGTGGGAATTGTTAGTGATGCTATACTAGACTGGCTATATCTATGAAAACCTTAGTTGGTTTAATAAAAGTCAGCTATACTTCAATAAAGTGAGAAAAAAATAAAGTGAAATTTTTAAAGAAAAAGAATATTAGTTTATTCACTTAATATTGTTGAGCTCCCTCTACATATTTAGCACCATGCTGGGTTTTAAGAAAAAGAGGAGGAAGCAGTCTCGTGTTTCACCATAAGGAGGTCACAATTGTTGGAGGAGGACACTCAAAGGATTTTACTGCCTGTTGCTGGACCTGGGCAATCAGAGGCTCCCTGCACCCTCTCCGGCCCTTCGAATGTATGCTCTGCCCATTCTGTCCCATCAGTCAGTCAGTTCAGTCGCTCAGTCGTGTCCAGCTCTTTGCGACCCCATGGACAGCAGCACGCCAGGCCTCCCTGTCTATCACCAACTCCCAGAGTCTACCTAAACTTGTGTCCATTGAGTCGGTGATGCCATCCAAACATCTTATCCTCTGTCATCCCCTTTTCCTCCTGCCTTTAATCTTTCCCAGCATCAGGGTCTTTTCAAATGAATCAGCTCTTCGCATCAGGTGGCGAAAGTATCGGAGTTTCAGCTTCAACATCAGCCCTTCCAGTGAACACTCAGGACTGATCTCCTTTAGAATGGACTGGTTGGATCACCTTGCAGTCCAAGGGACTCTCAAGTCTTCTCCTACACCACAGTTCAAAAGTGCTCAGCTTTCTTCACAGTCCAAATTTCACCTCCATACATGACCACTGGAAAAACCATAGCCTTGACTAGACGGATCTTTGTTGGCAAAATAATGTCTCTGCTTTTTAATATGCTGTCTAGGTTGGTCATAACTTTCCTTCCAAGGAGCAAGTGTCTTTTAATTTCATGGCTGCAATCACCATCTGCAGTGATTTTGGAGCCCCTAAAAATAAAGCCAGCTACTGTTTCCCTATCTATTTACCATAAAGTGATGGGACTGGATGCCATGATCTTAGTTTTCTGAATGTTGAGCTTTAAGCCAACATTTTCACTCTCCTCTTTCACTTTCATCAGGAGGCTCTTTAGTTCTTCACTTTCTGCCATAAGGGTAGTATCATCTGCATATGTGAGGTTACTGGTATTTCTCCAGGCTGTCTTGATTCCAGCTTGTACTTCATCCAGCCCAGCATTTCTCATGATGTACTCTGCCAGAGCAATATCCAGGGTATATAGTTTTAAGAAAAGGTGCAGTTGAGACCATCTATATGTGTATATGACTGAACCCCATTAAAGTCTTTATATATAGTTTAAATAAGAGTGGCAAACAGGCATGGAGATCCACTCAGCTTTCTGTCACCCAAGAAAAGCCTTGTATGCAAGTTCCCTTGCTTATTAAACATGCCACCTACCAATTTGGATTGATCTTCCTGATTCTTTGGTCTCTCCTTGCTCTCTGTGTAGGAGGCTCGTTTCAGATTTTCTTCGGGTAGCTCCTAAATTTGATGAACCAACAATTGGTGAGCCAATCGGGAGACCAAAGAAATGAGCCTTGAGAAAGAGACATCAGCTGGGGAAGTCTGGAGCTGGCCACTGACCTCTGTGTGGGAAGGGGTGGCCCATATGTTAGTTGGATGATTATGGATTTCATGTGTGTACAGGATGCACAAACACAGCAAAGAAGGAAAGCACATGGCTATGCAGGGGGCCGGCCTCTACTGTGGGCTGGTTGCTGCCCACCAATGCCCGACTAGAGGCTGAAGCCCAAGTCAGAAAGCAGGAAGAAGGGCTGATGTTAGAGAACGGTGTGTGGATGTCCATTACTCTGTTAGCTGTAAGGCTGGCAGACAAGACGGGAGAGCAGGATAAGACGCTGGAGCTCTTAACGTGCCATTTGCAAAGACAGGAGTGCTCAACCTAGAGGCTAGGTGATGAACTCTCAAAAAACTAAAGGCACAGGCACTACCGTAAAGTTTTTGGTAGTCATATGATCAAGTAAAATCTGCATTGTCCCACAAACTCTGATTGACAAGATGCAAGCCTATCCAATCTGTAAGAGCACGCAGTGCAAGGCTTTGTGGATGTGGGGGTTTGGGAAGACTTTTACTCCCTACTGTTTTGATGCCTCCATCCCTCACACTGCCTGGTAAAGAAAGGGCATATGTGGGACTGGGGATCAGAGTGATAAATCACCTTTGACAAATGATAAATACTAACGAAATGGATAAAACTTCTAGGCATCTCCCAAGCCGGGCTACCGTTCAAATTAGATGTGTTTGTGATTTATAAAGGTATGGGTTGGACACTGAGATCCCGTAGTCCCACTGTAAGCTGGACCTACTGAAACATGCTATACCTGGAATAGAATATGCACCATTGAAAGATGGGAAAAAGGAGGGTACTGATCTAGAACATCCCACCTTCAGCATATCTCCACATGCCTGACAGTGCTGCCTCCCTTGGCCAATATGTATGGTATGTGCAACCAGGTCAAATTCTTAAAGCTGCAGTCACATTAAGGATCAGGCCACATGTGTAATTCTTAAAAGGAAAAGACTTTCCCATCAAGATTTCTCTTAAATATTGTCTTTTGCCCTTAGGCGTCTGCTGCTCCTCTGTTTACTGGTCACGGGATGAACAAAAAAAATGGAAATACTTTTATACAGTGAGCCCACTCATAGGCCCAACAAAGGAATCAATCCAACTGTTGGGTAGTGTGGGAAGGGGCCCCTTTCTAGCTAATTAGGATTACTGTGGTGGCAGTGCCATTCTGGGGAGAGATCTGGAAGGCCATAAAGCAGTACATAGGGTAGAACAAGCTAGGACCTGTACTCTTAATTCATCCGGCATCACCAATACGTGATCCGGAGACCTGGCCTGTGGCACGAATATCAACAGCTCTGGGCATGGGTATTCTTTTTCTGTCAGTCAAACTACACAGGCAACCCATCAAACTGCTGACCAGAAGTGTCCGAAAAATACCACCACTAGTGTCAGGGGTGACTAACACTCAGGTTTAGGATAGCTTCCTGTGGCTCACGCTGGGTTATTGACATTTGAACAGAATCACTCTCGCCGGAACCAACACTGTTGTACTAGGAATATGGGATGGATATCACCGGAACAGCGTGGTCATACCGTCGCATGGAAGGATAGTGACCTGACACCCAGCTGTTTGTTGGAGAGCCCGAAAGAAAACTGGTGGTTGTCTGGCACAAATCTTTGGACATGGCTTCCACCAGGGTGGTTGGGCCACTGTGCTCTATCCAGATCTTCCCTGGGGACTGGGGAGACTCCCTCCTCACCCAAAAGTAACAAAAATGGTCACCCTCATTCTCCCCTAGGCCAGATGAGCACATTCTGTTTTCCTCTGCTACAGTCCCTTGGCTACTGTCTTTGTTCCCTTCATTGGCCTGAGGATATTAGAGCACACATACAAAGCCCTCACTGAATTCACCCAGCAAACCTTAAATGATAGGCGCAAAGCTTGGCTTTACTGAACAGTGAAATGTCTCTATTGAAAAATACTGTCCTCCAAAACTGGATGGCCTTGGATATTATTACTGTCTGGAAAGGAGGCACCTTTGCCATTATAGGAACAGAATGTTGTTGTGTGTTCATACCTAATGAGTCTGATTATTTATTAAATCACATGAGGAAACACGTGAAATCTATGTGATCTACCATCCCCCTCCACTCCCATCCTATGGGGCTTAATAAATCAGTGGTCCAAATAATCATGGGGCTTTTGGTGAAATACAGTTACTTATTTGGGAAGCATTATCTCTTTTCCTGCATTTTCTCTTGCACGTGCCCATATGGCTTCTGTGGAATCTGCCTCCAATGCAGCCTGAGAGTTGCCTAATGAGCTACCTTCCTGCTAGTGAAACCCTTTACTGACCCCTCAGGGCACAGAAATGCAAAAAAGCCAAATGGCTGTCTAAGGAAGCCTTAGAAATAGCTGTGAAAAGAAGAGAAGCAAAAAGCAAAGGAGAAAAGGAAAGATATAAGCATTGGAATGCAAAGTTCCAAAGAATAGCAAGGAGAGATAAGAAAGCCTTACTCAGGGATCACGGCAAAGAAATAGAGGAAAACAACAGAATGGGAAAGACTAGAGATCTCTTCAAGAAAATTAGAGATAGCAAGGGAACATTTCATGCAAAGATGGGTTCAATAAAGGACAGAAGTGGTAGGGACCTAACAGAAGCAGAAAATATTAAGAAGAGGGGGCAAGAATACACAGAAGAACTGTACAAAAAAGAGCTTCACGACCCAGATAATCATGATGGTGTGATCACTCATCTAGAGCCAGACATCCTGGAATGTGAACTCAAGTGGGCCTTAGAAAGCATCACTATGAACAAAGCTAGTGGAGGTGATGGAATTCCAGTAGAGCTATTTCAAGTCCTGAAAGATGATGCTGTGAAAGTGCAACACTCAATATGCCAAGAAATTTGGAAAACTCAGCAGTGGCCACAGGACTGGAAAAGGTCAGTTTTCATTCCAATCCCAAAGAAAGGCAATGCCAAAGAATGCTCAAACTACTGCACAATTGCACTCATCTCACACGCTAGTAAAGTAATGCTCAAAATTCTCCAAGCCAGGCTTCAGCAATACGTGAACCGTGAACTTCCTGATGTTCAAGCTGGTTTTAGAAAAGGCAGAGGAACCAGAGATCAAATTGTCAACATCCGCTGGATCATGGAAAAAGCAAGAGAGTTCCAGAAAAACATCTATTTCTGCTTTAATGACTATGCCAAAGCCTTTGACTGTGTGGGTCACAATAAACTGTGGAAAATTCTGAAAGAAAGGGGAATACCAGACCACCTGACCTGCCTCTTGAGAAACCTGTATGCAAGTCAGGAACCAACAGTTAGAACTGGACATGGAACAACAGACTGGTTCCAAATAGGAAAAGGAGTACATCAAGGCTGTATATTGTTGCCCTGCTTATTTAACTTCTATGCAGAGGACATCATGAGAAACGCTGGACTGGAAAAAGGACAAGCTGGAATGAAGATTGCTGGGAGTAATATCAATAACCTCAGATATGCAGATGACACCACCCTTATGGCAGAAAGTGAAGAGGAACTAAAAAGCCTCTAGATGAAAGTGAAAGAGGAGAGTGAAAATGTTGGCTTAAAGCTCAACATTCAGAAAATGAAGATCATGGCATCCGGTCTCTTCACTTCATGGGAAATAGATGGGGAAATAGTGGAAATAGTGTCAGACTTTATTTTTTTGGGCTCCAAAATCAAGGCAGATTGTGATTGCAGCCATGAAATTAAAAGACGCTTACTCCTTGGAAGAAAAGTTATGACTAACCTAGATGGCATATTCAAAAGCAGAGACATTACTTTGCCAAAAAAGGTCCATCTAGTCAAGGCTATGGTTTTTCCAGTGGTCATGTATGGATGTGAGAGTTGGATGGACTGTGAAGAAAGCTGAGCGTTGGATGATTTGATGGTTTTGAACTGTGGTGTTGGAGAAGACTCTTGAGAGTCCCTTGGACTGCAAGGAGATCCAACCAGTCCATTCTAAAGGAGATCAGTCCTGGGTGTTCATTGGAAGGACTGATGCTGAAGCTAAAACTCCAATACTTTGGCCACCTCATGTAAAGAGTTGATTCATTGGAAAAGACCCTGATGCTGGGAGGGATTGGGGGCAGGAGGAGAAGGGGACAACGGAGGATGAGATGGCTGGATGGCATCACCGACTCAACGGACATGAGTTTGAGTGAACTCTGGGAGTTGGTGATGGACAGGGAGGCCTGGTGTGCTGCAATTCATGGCCTCGCAAAGAGTCTGACACGACTGAGCAACTGAACTGAACTGAACTGAACAGGGCACATTGCGGAGGATAGGTGGGTGTGAAATTTTAAGAGCTACGAAGTGTGGAGGGAGGTCATCGAGAGCATGTGACCACCTGTTGACCTATAAGCTGGATCCAGGCAACTGGACGCTCCTCACCCCTCCCCTGTCCTGGAAATGTGCATTTTGCCCTCCGTTACCACGCCTGTGTGCTCAGTCACTTCCGTTGTGTCCGACTCTTTGCGACCATATGGCTTGTAGCCCGCCAGATTCCTCTGTCCATGGGTGTCTCCAGGCAAGAACACTGGAGTGGATTATCATGCCCCTCTCCATATCCAGGGATCAAACCAGCGTCTCATGGGTCTCCTGCATTGGCAGGTGGATTCTTTACCCACTGAGCCATCTGGGAAGCCCCTCCGTTCCACAGCCCAAGCCATTTCATGGATGAAGCCTTGAGAGAGTAAGACGTTGTTGAGACCATCAGTCAGGTATTGTTGGACTTTGTACCTAATTGAACCCCATTAAAGCCTCTATACAAACTTAAGATCCTGCCAGACGGGTGGGGAGATCTTACCATCTTACCGCCACCCAAGACAATCCTCTTAGGTAAGTCCCCTTGCCTTTTAACCTGCCACCTACAGTCCACAGGGTGGAAAAGCGCCCAGCACGACTGAGCATGCGCGTGCATGCCACCAGTCTGGAGAGGTCTGTTTCTTTGTTAAATCGCCTGGAGCCAGTTTCAGATTGCAGTGGAGAGTCCAGAGGGTGCAAACCAACATGAGTACGAAGAGTTGAAAATCGACTATGCTAGTCCTTTAAACCAGGTTTGTATACTGTTTGGAAATAATGCTGAGTTTCTTTCTCGAAAACTTGAGGCTAATTCTTGTATTATTCAAATGTCTTTCTCACGTGGCTCTGCAGATATTTAATTCTCACTCTGAATTTTCTTGCTGGTTTGAGGCACTATGGTGTTACTCTTCTGATGAATACTGTTATGTTCTCCATTTACATGCCTTAGGATATCTGAATAGTGTAATGGCCATACTTAAGAATTCAGTTAATTTTCACTTTCATGTGTATTAAAGCTCTTTGTAAAGTGCTGTAAAATGATATTATAATTATTGTTGTTATTGGGTTTATGCTTTCTCAGCCTAGTTAACACGAGGAAATGCCTGGGTGATTAAATCTGCTTTTTTGTTTTTAAAATGTCTATCAGGTTGGAGACTTTCTTCAAGGACAGAAAGCTAAATTTAACAGATACTTGCAGGCTTCTCTTTATATTCTCAAGTATGGTTTACAGCCTCAAGCATGGTTGTCTTTAATGACAGAACTACCTTTTATCTTCTCTTTGTAAGATAAGATTGATCTATTTTTTAAGTTAATACACCACTGGCTTTATATCCTTGTATATAGGCTTTGGGAATAGGTTAAAGCCTCTTTCTGTTGTATTATTTACTGTGCAGCCCTATTCAAAAATACAATGAGTACAGTGAAATTAATAACTCTAGAAGGGTGCAAAGTGATAGTATTCACATTCAATTACAGAGCTCATCTATTACGTTAATATAATAGTGATGTGATTTGAATGTAATATTTTAGTGAATAAAAATAAAGTGACAGGCTAACAGAATTTTAGCTTCTGAGTTGAGAAAAAAGAAGGAAGATAAATGGTTAGCAGACGTGGCTAATAGCTGAAATACATGTGCTATAAGCCCTTATTTGAGTGTCAGCTCTTAGCAAAGGACACCAAAGAAATGAACTTGACTATCCATTTGATTAACTAGCTTCTTAAAAACTGAAATAGGCTTTTATATACTTTGGAGAGAATTGCTAGCAAAAAGGATAAGAAGGTGGGTTTTTAATGGAGTTAATCTTCTAAGAAATTACTCCTTAGGAGTTAGAAATACAGCAAAGCAAGATAAACTTGAAATAAGCCTGATAAATCCTATCTTACTCATTGTCTTCACTTAATAGATACTTTGGATCCGGATTAATGTTGCTCAAGCACCAGGAGAAATCCTATTCTTTATGTATCTTTATGTGTCTTCTACCCCTTTTACTGAGCTAATGATTACTTTTCCACTTACAAGTTATGAGTAAAGTCACTGAAAGCAATTACTGGGTGGAGTCCTAGTTCTTGCCTTAAGGCTCTAATGAGCCTTCATATGTTCTGTAAATGGCTATTGTCAGAACTGCCTGAGGACTGGAATCGTCTGTGTGGCTTGTAAGAAATATGCATGCCTGGGTCTCTTTTGGAAAAGACCCTGATGCTGAGAAAGATTGAAGGCAGGAAGAGAAGGGGATGACAGAGGATGAGATAGTTGGATGGCATCACTGACCTGATGGATGTGAGTTTGAGCGAGCTCTGGGAGTTGGTGATGGACAGAGAAGCCTGGAGTGCTGCAGTCCATGGGTTCGCAGAGTTGGACATGACTGAGCTATTGAACTGAACTGAAGTAATACCTGTACACTGTAAAAACATCAGAAAAGACAAGCAAAAAGAAGAAAATAACTTCAAATATGACCACTCTTTATATTTTAGAATACATAAATGGATATTTGGAGTTTAACTATAGTAATAGAGCATTTGCCTTTGCAATGAGAAGCGTAATTCCATAGGTGCTCCATAAAGTGGTTTTTTTTTTTGTATAAAATTATATATTATTTGTTTAATTGACCTTCTTTACTGAAGGGAAGATCCTGCTCATCCCTTCTTCCTCTTCTCAAACATTTTTCTGGTTCTTTCCCTAGTTAAGTGTCTTATCTGAGTTTACTGTGGGGGTCCAGCAGAGCTGATAATGGGTTTTTGGAATGATCAGCCCTGGGGACATACCAAACTGGTATGATGACAATTCCCCTATCCAATTACTTATCTGCTCAAAAAATTTACTGAGCACCTACTAATATGCCAGACACTATGCTATGTGTTGGTAACACCCACTCCCTTCCCTGGAGAAACTTTGCACTTGAATATGGAAGATTGACAACAAACAGAAATTAGGGTATATTCTGTATGAGATGTGAAAGATATATGCACATGGGGTTGAGCGCACAGATAAGGGATATCTAAATCAGAATAGGGAATTGGGGGCAGGGGGATGCATTTAAAAAAAGGATGTGAAATCTGGATGTGGGAGCCCCAAACACTCAAATGTGATTATTACTGATTCTGGAAATCCTTACCAAGGAGAGTACTCAGTCTTTATCTCCTGTGTAACAGAGGAGACTGGAAAGCTCTGTTTTATTTCCTGATGCTCATTTTTAAAAATAGCATTCTGTTCTCTTTTTCATGGATGCAGTATTTTTTATTTTATTTCTGATAGTCTTGGTAATATTTTGAAAATTTCTTCTCCCTGCTTTGGTGACTTTTATTTCTTCTGAGGTGACTTTTCCACTTACTTGTTTGTTTTGATCCCTATCTTTCAAGGTAGACATCATATTCTGCTGAGAAAGCTCTTCTAATCGCCTGACAAGTTATTTTTAAGCCCGACTTTCCACGTTTGTGAAGTACAAGGGTAAGCAGCCTGAAGTCTCAGCATTCAGGATGTGAATGCACCCTGGGGAGAAACCATCACCCAGGTGATCTGGTCTTATAATGGTGTTCTTTAAAAGACTTCTTACCAGACTTCTTGTTTTGGCTTTATTTTCACCTATACCTCAGATGGGGTGGGGTGGGGTGTGGGTATGGGCATGGGCACAGTTATATGTCTTAAATGGGGTTATTTTTCACTTCCTTCATTGCCTGCTTTGCCTTTTGCCTTCCTGGGTCTGCTGTCAAGTTCCAATTAGTCGGTTATCATTTACTTTTCTGATTTCTAAACTTTTCTTACTTTTCTCTGTTCTCTTTGTCCTTGTGGCTTTGTGCCTTAAAACAAAACTCCATTATGGTATGGTTTAGGAGGGAGAGAGAATGAATTCATGAAATCTGTCTCTTTTTGACCTGCCTTACGTGCCTTCTTTTTTGTTGGACATTGTACTAAGAGTTTAATTTATAGTAATTCTAGGAGACAGGCGTTATTATTGGGAAATGAAGATTTATCATTTGAAGATTAGGCAAGTGAAGTTCAGAGAGATCAAGGGGCCAAAGAGCTATAGTGGAGCTGTGGCAAGTAAGCGACTCAGTCTGTAGAGCGGTTCACAGAGGTTGTGGTTCTTCTTTGGGCCTAATGTAGCAAAGATAAGATCGTCCTGCAAAGATCAGATTCCTGGTTCCAAACCCAGCTTTAGATTTGAGGACAGTAAGGACCTGTGAAGGGAACATTAGGTTTGCAAAGCTATGAGAGACCCCATCTCTGGGCAGAGCAGTCTTGTATCAGCTCTATTACCAGTACGGGTTGGACCATATTCTGATATAGGAGCTTTTAGGAACTTAACAAAGTTGCATTTTGATGATCTATTTTAGTATTTGCTAATTATGAAACAAAAGCCACCTGCTTTCAAAACAAGCTGAAAGGAAGGATAATAGAGGTATAAATATGGTGACTTTCATGGGCAAAAGGAGATTTTTAGCAGCATGTTTTTAAAAATTAAGTATTTGACAGCTGTTTTGATAAATAAATAAAGGCTTCCATATTGTTGAAGAATGTGCACAGGTAGTTAATTTTAAAGTAGAACTTGTGACCTCATTTGACTATTTAACATCGCTTAATTAATTAACTAATTTAATATCTCAAATTATTGGCCAGATTCCAAGTCTCTGCTCACCAAAAATATTTATTTTTTATTTATTTATTTTTTTAATGGCAAATATAAATTAGCAGAACCAATTTTCTTATGTACTTTGTGAAATTGACTTTTATGCCCATAATTGGTATGGAACAGAATATATATTACCTTTTCTAGAAATATTTCAAGATGAGATTTTTGGTGGTATAATAGTTGTAAATTAGAGAGTGAAGTTTTGAGAGGAGACAGTTTTTTAAAAAAAATTTATTTATTTTGGGTGGTGTGGATCTTTGTTGCTGTGGGCAGACTTTCTCTAGTTGCACTGAGCAGGGTCTTCTTTATGGTGTGTGGGCTTCTCACTGCGGTGGCTTCTCTTGTTGAGAAGCAGGGCTTTAGGCATGAGAGCTCCAGTAGTTGCAGTACATGGGCCCAGTAGTTTTGACTCCCAGGCTCCAGAGCACAGACTCAACAGTTGTGCGTGGCCTTAGTTGCTCTGAGGCCTGTGGGATCTTCCTGGACCAGGGATTGAACCTGTGCGTCCTGCATTGGCAGGCAGATTCTTTACAAGGGAAATGCTGTGTGGAGAAAGATTTTTAACTACACTGAATTTGAAATGCAAAAGAGTGAAAGAGATAATTGAAATGCCATGTCTCATCTAACCACATTTCCATTAACTTTCAAATTTCTTACTCAGCAAATGGTTTACTTCTGCTCCTTTTATGGACCCAATGTTTGTGTCACCCCCATAAATTAATGGGCTTCCCAGGTGACTCAGTGGTAAAGAATCTGCCTGCAAATGCAGGAGACTCAAGAGAGTGGGGTTCAATCTCTGGGTTGGGAAGAGCCTCTGGAGTGGGAAATGGCAATTCACTCCAGTATTCTTGCCTGGAAAATCCCACGGAGAAGCCTGGAAGGCTACGGTCCACAAGGTCACAAAGAGTCAGACATGATGGAGCATGCACACACATACACAAATTCATATGTTGAAGCCTTACCCCTGCCATCCATGTGGCTGCAGTTGAAGGTGGGGCCTTTGGGAGGTAAATAGGCTTAGATTTGGTCATGAAGGTCTTGGGACTCTTATGATAGGATTAATGGCTTTATAAGCACAGGAAGAGAGAGAAGAGAGATAGCCGACTGTCCCCCATGTGTGTTCACAGCAAGAAGGGCTCCCTGCAAAGCAGGAAAACACCTCTTACCAGAACCTGAACATGCTGGCGCCCTGTTCTTGGACTTCTAGCGTTCAGAATTGTAGGAAGATAAATTTCTGTTGTTTGAGCCCCTCAGCCCATGGTATTTTGTGATGGCTGCCCAAGCTGTTTAATATAGCCCTCAACACTGTGCTTCATCTTGTTGTAAGCTTTATAGGCTCCAGGCCCCTGGTGGTTTCTCTCACATGGTGCTTCCTCTGTTCTCAGCATAAAATACATCCCAGGGTTCCTTAAACACTTCTACCTCTCAACACTTGGTGGTCCTCTGTGCCCTAGTTTTGAAAAGAAACTGAAAATCCAGATTTTTATATGAAAGTGCCTAGCATATTTAGTATTGACATAGCATTCCATAATAAAATATATTTCTGTGCTGGACTGACTCTCAAGCAACAAATTTATAAACTTGGTTTTGATGTGCATGTACCATCTCCAAAGCTCCCTGGAGGGAGTGTTTGTTTTTTTAAATTCTCTGATTCCCAAGGTCCGAAAGGCTTGGTAATTAAATAATATGTTCTTATTGATGCTGATTCTACTCACCTTTTTTCTTGCCCTTCTTTTTTTTAGGTAGAATACTCCCAATTCCATTCATTCTTACATATGTCTTCAATTACATTTTTAGTTCATTTGGTTACACCCCTTTGATCTCCCAGTTTTTGGCAAAGACTATTGTTAGAGCCATTAGTGGGAGAAGTCTATTTGTCTGTACTTGTACTCATCAGTTTTGAACAAGATACTTTTGTACCCAAAGGTGGGAGCATTGGCATCAGAGTCTTCCTTCAGCTGAGGACCTTGAACTGTACATTTAAAGGAATTAATAGATGCAAAATATAAGGAGGATTGCCGTCAGTTTCTGTGTTTTCCTTCTGTTTTCCTCACCCACTATCTTGATTGTTATTTTAACAATAGTGCTGTGCTCTGTGGTCCAATTTTTCTTGGTCTCAGTGGGAAGGCCTCTCTTTTATTTATCTGTTTGTTCCTATTATGTGGAAATTAAACTTTAAGTGGCTATACACCTGTTTATTCATTCTGCAAGTGGTATTGCTCACTGTCAGTGGTTGTTTTTGATGCTAATACTGCTTCTTGCCTTGTTTTATTTGGATTCCTGACATGTTTTCAGGCCTGCAGTATCTAATAAATAACAGTAATGAATTCTTTACCAGTTCCTGTTCTTCCCTCGCCACACTCATCCTGTAGTCAAAATGGAGAAATGTTCTTTTTGTCTGTTTTCATATTTGGTATACATAAAGTGTTTAGTCAAGGTATTTATAAAAGTAAGTTAGTTGGAATTTCAATGATATAGCATTGATATGATTTTCTTATAAGCTATTTTCTGCAACTATTTTTAACATGTGTTTGTTAGGATAGATAATACATTATCATAGTTCAAAAATAATATACAAAGTGCGGAAAGATACACAGTGAAAAGTTTCCTTGGTGGCTCAGATGGTAAAGAATCTGCCTGCAATGCTGGACACCTGAGTTCAATCCTGGGTTGTGAATAACCCTTAGAGAAGGGAATGGCAACCCACTCTAGTATTCTTTCCTAGAGAGTCCCCTGGACAAAGGAGCTTGATGGACTACAGTCCTTGGGGTTGCAAAGAGTCAGACACAACTGAGCGACTAACATTCACCTCTTTATTCCAACAGGTAACACTATTATTAATCTGAGGAAGTCCCCAACATATGAACAAGTTCCATTCTGGGAATGCATTTGTAAATTCGGTTTGTTCAGAAGTCCAACAAAGTTAGCCTAGGCACCCAACTAACACAACTGGCTATATAGCCATGTACCGTGATAGTTTACACCACTTTTCACCTAAATAATATATGAAAAATAAAGAAAACATTTTTAAATCTTACAACACAGTGCTTTGAAAAGTGCAATAGTACATGACAACAGCTGGCATACAGGGGCTAGCATGGAGTAACAGGCAAGAAGAGTTACTGACTGGAGGAGGGAGGGTTTCTTGCTGGAACCATATGCATGTTCACATCTTTGAAAGTTCTCAACTTGGAGATTCATATGTAGGGGACTTACTGGATATGCTTCTAGTGTTTGTTTTTATACATGTAAGCAGATACCAGTATTTATATATATTCTTATTTCTCTGTTTTTTAAACATAAGATACTGTTGTTCTGCTTGATGCAGTATTCACTTAACATTGTATCTTAGAGTTTCTGTCACATCAAAATGTAAAGTTTTACATTCTTTTATACAGTTGAATAGTATTTCAGTTGGTGGAGATGTTATTTATTTAACCAAAGTCTTACTGATGAACACTTTCCAGCATTTTAATAATGCACGGTGTATTACAATGAATTATCTTTTACAGAACTCATAATATGCAAATAGATTCATACAGAATAAATTCCAGAAGTGGTATCATTAATTCAGAAGGTCTATTCATTTGTGATTTTGTCAGATTTTGATAAATTGCTTTACAAAGAACTTGTACCAATTTATACTTTCAGCAGCAATATATGAGCACATCTATAAAATGCTTTTGGATTTTATCAATCTGATTCAGAAATATAGTATCTCATGGTAGTTTTAATTTGTATTATGAGAGCAGTTGGGCATATTTTTCATATGATTAAAAACCATTATTATTTCCATTCCTGTATAAATTATATATGTGAATCAAGATTTCTGGGAGAAATATCAATAACCTCAGATATGCAGATGATGCCACTCTTATGGCAGAAAGTGAAGAGGAACTGAAGAGCCTCTTGATGAAAGTGAAAGAGGAGAATGAAAAAGCTGGCTTAAAATTCAACATTCAAAGAATGAAGATCATGGCATCCAGTCCCATCACCTCAACCCAAATAAATGGGGAAACAATGGAAACACTGACAGACTTTGTTTTCTTGGGCTCCAAAATTACTGCATATGGTGACTGAAGCCATGAAATTAAAAGATGCTTGCTCCTTAGAAGAAAAGTTATGACCAACCTAGACAGCATATTAAAGAGCAGAGACATTACTTTGCCAACAAAGGTCCATCTAGTCAAGGCTATGGTTTTTCCAGTAGTCATGTATGGATGTGAGAGTTGGACCATAAAGAAAGCTGAGCGCTGAAGAACTGATGCTTTTGAGCTGTGGTGTTGGAAGACTGTTGAGAGTCCCTTGGACTGCAAGGAGATCCAACCAGTCCATTCTGAAGGAGATCAGCTCTGGGATTTCTTTGGAAGGTATGATGCTAAAGCTGAAACCCCAGTATTTTGGCCACTTCATGTGAAGAGTTGACTGATTGGAAAAGACTCTGATGCTGGGAGGGATTGGGGACAGGAGGAGAAGGGGACGACAGAGGATGAGATGGCTGGATGGCATCACCGACTCGATGGACATGAATTTGAGTGAACTCTGGGAGATGGTGATGGACAGGGAGGCTTGGCGTGCTGCAATTCATGGGGTCACAAGGAGTCAGACATGACTGAGTGACTGAATTGAAATGAAGATGCTTTGTTGGGCAATTTTTTTTTAATTTAATATATTTTTATTTATCTTTTTGTGGATTTAGGGTTTTGAGATACAATAGTGAGGTCTTTTCTGTACAAGTCCCCTACCCACCATCCCCTTACTCAACACACAATTTTCTTCCAGCGTTTGATAATTTTATCTTTTTAACATCTAAATTTTTCTTGAATTTGTTCATCCATTTATTGAACACATATTTATTGAGTGTCTCTCATGTACTAGGAACTATTTTAAGTACCTGGGATGTATCACTGATCAAGACAAATATCCTTCCCATTGTGGAGTTTACACACTAGTCGAAGGAGATAGATTTAAAAACCAAACCAAAGCAGAAATCCCCCAAACAGTGTAATACATAAGTTATGTAGTTTGCCAAAAGTGATGACGGCTATTAAAGTTAAGGTAGAGGAAGTCAGTGAAGGGGAACTGGAATACCAAATGGTAGGCATATGCTGCAGTTTAAAATAAGGTGATTGCTGTAGACCTCATTGAGAAGATAACATCTGAGAAAGATCAAGAGCCATGGGGCTGGAGTGCAATGAATGACAGTTTAGAGAAATCTCGAGATATTTTGTTAGAAGGGAAGAACAAAATGAGATGGTATCTGGTAGAGAAAGTGAGGCTGAAATAAAGTTTAAAGAATTGTTGTTTTACTTTGAGAGAAATTAAATGCTCACACAAGCTATGCTGATGGACATGGGACAGAAGGAAACAACAATTTGATGATAAAGGAGAAAGTGACGGAAAATGTTAAATATTGGCTTGCTAAAGTGAGAGGGGTGGGGTCTAATGTACAAGATTATAAAGATGGATGGTTTATCTATGCCCACAGGAAGGAAGACAGACTCTACCTGAGTCTAGATGGACACAGGTACACAGATGTCATGGTGCCAGGACTTTGTGAATCCTTTAATTATCTCAGTGAGGTTAGTAGCAAGGGCTCTAACAGTGAGGAGGTATTGGAGGGTGGGAAGAGAGAACAGTGATCATGGTCATCTTGGAGTGGGGGAGAGTCAATATATGTGAATCATAACTGTTCTGGTAGCAGCAAGTGCCCTCTTGAAGGATTTAGAGTGAGACTAGTTTTGTTCAGCTGTAAGGTATGCAGGAACAGAATGGTGAGAGTTGGATTTAATCAGGGCTATGGCATTTCCAAATTAGTTCAATGAAGGGAGAGGAGGGGAAGAGAAACCATGTAATGTAAGCAGTTAAAAGAGGGGAATCGGGATATCAAAGGGCAGGGGGAGGTGATAGGAATCTTTTTACTGGGACTGAAGAGTTACTGTGACTGAAATATTTTTAGGAGTAGGCTGGGAAGAGGAATCACCAGAGGTTGGGAAGCAATAAATTGAAATCATGAAAGAGTTGACGTTATAGCAAAGCCTCTATGCAGTCTTGATAATGAGTAGCTCAGATAGGTGAATGACATAATATGACGTAAATATTTAAAGGATCTATCTTTAGTGACAGGATCATTAAAAGACATGAAAGCAAACAAAAGAGGACAGTATGAAATGGATCATCCATAACACATGGGCTGAATTGTGTTCCCTCAAAATTCATGTCTTGAAGCTGTAACTCCCTGAACTTCAGAATCTGACTGTATTTGGATGTAGAGTCTTTAAAGAGATAATTAAGTTCAAATGAGGTCATCAGGGATGTTAGGACATACAGAGACCTTAGAGAGGTTTGTGTATATAGAAAAACCATGTGGAAGGGGACAGCAGGTGGGCGGCCATCTGTAAGCCAAAGAGAGGTCTCAGAGGAAATAAATTTTGTAAGCACCTTGATCTTGGACTTTCAGCCTCCTGAACTGTGAGAAAATAATTCTGCTTACTGAGCTACCCAGTCCTATGTATTTTGTTATGGCAGTCCTAGCAAACTCTTTTAGCACATTTACTGTTGATGTTGTTCAGTCACTCTGTTGTGTCTGACTCTTTGCAACCCCATGGACTGCAGCATGCCAGGCTTCCCTGCCCTTCACTATCTCCTGAAGTTCGCTCAAACTCATATCCAGTGAGTCTATGATGCCATCCAACCATCTCATCCTCTGTCACACCCTTCTCCTCCTGCCCTCAATCTTTCCCAGCATCAACGTCTTTTCCACTGAGTCTGCTCTTTGCATCAAGTGGCCAAAGTATTGGAGCTTGAGCTTGAGCTTCAGCATCAGTCCTTCCAATGAATATTCAGGATTGATTTCCTTTAGGATTGACTGGTTTGATCTAGTTGCTGACCAAGGTACTCTCAAGAGTCTTCTTCAGCACCATAGTTTGAAAGCATCAATTGTTTGTTGCTTACTGTTCTTTATGGTCCAACTCTCATATCCATGCATGACTACTGGCAAGAAGGTATAGTATTGTGAAGAGAGACTCAGGGGCTGGAGTTTCTGAAAAATTAGCAAAAATGATCAGAATATTTGATATGTCAGAAAAATAGGGAATATTTAGTGATGTAATCTGGTGACAGTGTATTCAAAGCAGGTTATTTTAGGGAGGGAACTGTCTGAAAAGAGCAATGAGGACTGAGGCTGATATCTACCTCACTTGTAGCTTAGTGACATTCAGGTTAAGGGTCAATAAACAGCTGCCACTTGAAAGAGCTGCAGGAGAAGGAGGGTCCATGGGGAGAATCAGACTTCTAGAAGATGACGGGAAGATGATCTTGCTGATCATGGCACCATGAATTGCAGAGAGTAGAGTGGCAGATGAAAGTGAAGTGAAGTAGCTCAGTCCCGGCCAACTCTTTGCAACCTCATGGACTGTAGCCTACCAGGCTTCTCCATCACCATTTCCTTCTCCAGGAGATCTTCCGGACCCAGGGACTGAACCTGGTCTCCTGCATTGTAAGCAGATGCTTTACTGTATGAGCCACCAGGGAAGTCCCTGGTGGAAGATGCAAAGATGGGCTCAATAA
>SJYQ01003252.1:0-15653 GCA_006410935.1 Redunca redunca
CAGAGGCTGAGATGGCTGGATGGCATCACCAACTCAATGGACATGGGTTAGGGTGAACTCCGGGAGTTGGTGATGGACAGGGCGGCCTGGCGTGCTGTGATTCATGGGGTCGCAAAGAGTTGGACATGACTGAGTAATTGAACTGAACTGAACTGATGTATTATTTTTCTTTTGAATGATAGAAAGCAATTTGTTGGATAAAAGTTAATAATGGAAAATAATTTTAATTCTGATAACAGATATCAGCCAAATTTAAGAATATGCTCTGAGAAAAGTATGTTACGATTTTTCTTCTCATCTAGAAGATGCTTTTGGCCTCTTCTTCATTAGAAAGTTCTGAAGATCCTGTTCCCATTTTGTTCTTTGTCCCATAGCTTCTCTATCACTTTTCTTCTAATAATGGAGAAAAATAAATCTTTTATTTTGGTTGTTTTGCTGAAGAGGGCCAAGTGTCTCCCTGTAACTTCAGAAAAGAATATTTCTAAAGGGAAAAGCCCATAATTACCATTATTTGAGACAAAATAATTCTCTTACCTTGTAATCCATATACCTAAGTATATACTAAGAGCATGCTCCAGTGCTCTAAACCCATGCAGATACATGATTTGTGTTTATCAGGGTTATGGAAGAAAGTTACATGGTATGACCATTATACACTAAATCTTTTTTCTTACCATTTTTTTTTTGACATGAATAGTTTGAAAAATGATCTCAAGTTGCATGGTATGACCATTATACACTAAATCTTTTTTCTTACCATTTTTTTTGAGATGACTAGTTTGAAAAATGATCTCAATCTTTGTTTCTATATATTGATATATGGCAATCTAATAAGTAAAATCAAATAGAGTTTTATATTGTTGAGGACATGAAAAATCAACTACAATCTATGTAGTAAAATCAAATAGGGTTTTGGCAAAATCAAATAGGATTTTATATTGTTGAGGACATCAAAAATCAACTATAATCTATGTAGTAAAATCTAGACTGTAAACCTTAGGCTATTAATATTTTAGCATATCAACACACAAATTATCTTTGATATGTATATTTCTTATGTATCAGTATAGGTATACACACAAATACTTAGATTACTATTTTTGTGTTAGTCATTATATTTTTTCTCTTTTTCAGGTAATGTTTCAAGGACTCTACAACAATCTTTGGTGTTGGACATATTCAAAATCTCTTCAGCTTTTTCTTTCCTGGTTCACTGTTCTACTGCTTTAACTTGTTTGAGATCCCATCACGCATTTTACATGGTTTGCAATGGTTACATGAACATTTGGGAAGTGGCATTTGTACCATCTCATACTTTATTCATGATGGCACTTTAGGAAAGTAGTTTGGAAAAAGCTTCCAAAGCCACATTTAAAAAAAAAATGAATCTTATTGTGAAGCTTCGGAGAAGTTTTCGAACATTGATTGTTCTCTTAGCTACCTTTTGCTTGGTGAGCATTGTCATCTCTGCCTATTTCCTCTACTCTGGCTATAAACAGGAAATGACACTTATTGAGACTACTGCAGAAGCAGGATGCACTGATGTTAAAATCCTACCATACCGGTCAGTGGAGCTGAAGACAGTTAAACCTATTGATACATCCAAAACTGACCCTATTGTCCTCCTGTTTGTGGAGAGCCAATACTCTCAACTTGGGCAAGATATTATTGCTATCTTGGAGTCCAGCCGATTTCAGCACCACATGGTCATTGCCCCTGGCAAGGGAGATATACCTCCTCTAACAGACAATGGCAAAGGGAAATATATTTTAGTTATTTATGAAAATATTCTGAAGTATGTCAGCATGGACTCATGGAATCGAGAGCTCTTAGAAAAATACTGTGTGGAATACAGTGTTAGTATAATTGGTTTTCATAAAGCCAATGAAAATAGCTCACCAAGCACACAATTAAAAGGTTTTCCATTAAACCTTTTCAATAATCTGGCTCTAAAGGACTGTTTCGTCAACCCTCATTCTCCTTTGCTGCATATTACCAAAGCCCCCAAGGTTGAGAAAGGCCCTCTTCCTGGGGAAGACTGGACAATTTTCCAATATAATCATTCAACCTACCAGCCTGTGCTTTTAACTGAATTACAGACAGAAAAATCCCTTTCATCCTTGTCCAGCAAACAACTCTATGCGACGGTGATTCAGGATCTGGGTCTGCATGATGGAATTCAGCGAGTTCTTTTTGGCAACAACTTAAACTTTTGGCTGCACAAGCTCATCTTCATAGATGCCATCTCCTTCCTGTCAGGGAAGAGGCTGACCTTGTCTTTGGACAGGTATATCCTTGTCGACATTGATGATATCTTTGTTGGGAAGGAAGGAACAAGGATGAATGTCAAAGATGTGAAGGTAAGAACATTTATAAATAGCATCATTATTTTTCTTTCACTAACTCTGTGGTATTGATAAAATACCATTTTGAATATTTTAGATTCCAAATTACTCAAAAATTTAAGATGCAGTAAGTCTGAGAGAAAGTAAACATTAAAACAAAACAAAACAAAACCTTGAACTAAACGTTAACCATTCCTCCATTCCTTACCCACTCCTGAAATGCTTCTGAGGGGCATAAAACTCAAATACCCCAAAGTTTCTTTGATCTTAATCACTTGGTCTCTTAGCCTTTGCCTGTTGGAGCTAGTACCCCATAGAAAGCCTTCTTTACTCCACACATGTTGCAGTTTGTAGCAATGAGATTAATAAAAGTCATGAAAATCCATCACTGGATGGATTCTCCCACCCTACATGGGTTTGACAAAGGTGCTTGAAATATAGGATAGAGAAGCAGTCCAAGTCTTTTCTATAACAAGTAAGCTTAGCACTTGCCTATATGAAGTGTGCATATACGTAAATATAGATATGCACAAAAATAGTTTTACAGGGAATGTGGTATTAAACTCAGCTTCAGGAGGCTACCCTCTATTATCACATCACTTTAGGTAACAGTGTTACTGGGAGTACTTCTAAGTTATGGTCAAGTTGACTGCAGTATAACAAATTCACCCGGTGATTGCTATCAGATAAAGAAAAAGCCAAACATGTTTTACTAGTTTGGGCAAGTAATTCTGAGAAAAATTCCTTTTTGTTTATTATCTTGATTCAATATTCTCACTTGTGCCTATCTTGTTTTATATATAATTATTTTTTTTTAATTTTTATTTTTACTTTGGTTTACTTTACATTACTGTATTGGTTTTGCCAAACATTGACATTAATTCACCACGAGTGTACATGCGTTCCCAAACACGAATCCCCTCCCATCTCCCACCCCATACCATCCCTCTGGGTCCTCTCCTTGCACCAGTCCAAAGCATCCTGCATCCTGCATCGGACATTGACTGGCGATTCGTTTCTTACATGATAGTATACATGTTTCAATGCCATTCTCCCATCTCATCCCACCCTCTCCCTCCCTCCCTCCCCCAGAGTCCAACAGTTCATTCTATAGATCTGAGTCTCTTTTGTTGTCTCGCATACAGGGTCATCATCACTATCTTTCTATATTCCATATATATGCGTTAGTATACTGTATTGGTGTTTTTCTTTCTGGCTTACTTCACTCTGTATAATCGGTTCCAGCTCCAACCATCTCTGAGCAAATGATTTTAGCAAACATATAAACAAAAATAACAGGGCACAGTTTAGAATAATAAACTAACTAGAGATTGTTAAGACCATGTCATCTTTTTTTGAATTTCTGCTATTAGGCATTTTATCCTTCAAAGATGAAACCTCAATACTACTTCAAAACAACAGCTTTTCTACCCATCCTAATACTTTATGACCATTATAATGAAATATCTCACTTTGGACATTGTTATAAAGAGATTAAATGATCCCTCTTGAATCCTGGCTAGATTTTCTGTTTGGGGGTTTTTTTTGTTTGTTTGTTTTGTTTTTTCTTTTTACATTTTGAGTCTTTACTATGTCTTTTAGTTAGTATAAATTCTACTTTTATTTTAATTTTAAAATCATAAACTTAAGGCAAGTTCATGTGATGCAAATAGTTTTCTGAGTGATTCCTTTTCTGAAATCCTGAAAACATTTTCCTAATTTTAATCTAATAAGCTATATGAATGGAAAAACTTCTTTATCACTCTTAACAAATTTTTCAGCTGTAATTCAACTATATCACTTATTCTCAATAGAAAAACAGATAGCTGTTTACAACTGCTCATATAATTTTCAAGGATTACTGATGACTTTTTGAGTGACATAACCCCAAACAAAATAACAGAGTACTGAAATTTGACGAAGTCTGGACAATGCCACAGGCAGATGTGTATAACTGTGCATTTGTTTACTATTTTTATATCCTACACACACACACACTCACACTCACAAGTGCCCAGGGTAAGTGTCACTTTGAAGAAATTCCTCTTTTTTGCCCCTTTGGGTGTTGTATCTGGTTCTCTCTCAGAACTATTAATCAAAGAATACCAGAAACTTGATTGGACTGAAGTAACATGTTGGGTTACTTATAAGTCAATAAGGAAATGCTGTCTTTCAATATAAAAGTGATACTTTTACTCCTGGGCATTTGATTTCTTCTTTGACTATTATTTTTTGGGTAAAAATGATTTTGTGGCAAATAATCTCGAACTGTCCATAGAAAAGTTCTGCATTCTCCCAGTACTTCCTCCTCATGTTCCTTTTCTGGCAGTATAACAATTCATTACACCCTAATATGTGAGGAGAAGTCCATTCTCCCTGAAAATCTCCCTGAATTTTCCAGAGCGAGGGTATTGGATGGCTGGTGAGATTGTTCTATATTATTCCAAATTAGAGAGTAGAGCTCTTCTGTTCCTCCACAGCACAGTTTGAGGAAAGCTGGAGGGTTTCGTTTGAAAACTGTTGGTTATGGTGCGTGATAGGAGCCTCCCCGGCCACTCTCACAATTAGACTGGGGCATAAAGCTGGGAGTAATTAAGAGCAAATTCGAACACAGCCTTGTCTGTAGCACCACCTCACTCTATGGACAAAAAATATATTAGCATATTATTATGTGAGCCATTTTTCTCACTTTGAGATAGAGATTCTGGATCAAACTGCTGAAGAGTTAGTATTTTTATGGCATAGAATTTGGTGCAGTGAAAACAAGGCAGGTTTTTCAGTCTATATTCTTTCTACTAAATGGTTCTGCCAGATAAATGAGATAAACTAGGTAAACTACAGTATATCTAGTTGTTTTTTTTTAGAAATTTGCATCTCATTGTGCCCTTATCTGGCCAAAGTCACTGAGATAGAAATTAATATGTCCTTTTCTAAGCTAAGCAAAATCAAGCTCAGACAGTTAGAGTAACTGTCATCTGATTGTCATCTGATTGTTAATAAAATTTCATTGTGTATCTAAAAACTCAAGATATCAGATAAATTTAATCTATAGAAACTTCCAGAAACTTGTATTTCTAAAGATTGTGAAATATTACCTGTGGATGAAGTCAGAAAATATTGTCATGGTTTGTTTGTGTATGGTCCTCAAGGCAATCACAAAGGACTTCCTGTAAATCTAAAGCACTCTTAGCACACTGACCTTAGGCTTTAGAGGATGATATCTTATACACTTGAACTTATTGTTTCTTGCTTATGTTTAGTTTCACTGAACCAGGGTCTCCTGCATTTCAGGCAGACTCTACCATCTGAGCCATCAGGAAAGCCCTTAATTATATGTAGATAATGTTCATTACCAAAGTGATATCAGTTAGATGATAATGCAGTTTTTAGAGAAAGGTAAAATAATAAAGGGCCATTCTGATTATTAAACATTTAATTTTCAGTCTTCTTGCAGCCTGCTAACTGGTTTCTATGAATAATATTTTATCCTTGGTTATAATACTTGATATAATCATAGAAGGGCTTCCCAGATGGCACTGGTGGTAAAGAACCGGTCTGCCAATGCAGGAGACGTAAGAGATGTGGGTTTGATCCTTTGGTTGGGAAGATCCCCTGGAGGAGGGCATGGCAACCCACTCCAGTATTCTTGCCGGAAGAATCCCATGGACAGAGGAACCTGGAGGGCTACAGTCCATTGGATTGCAAAGAGTCAGACAAGTGAAGTGAAATGAAGTGAAAGTCGCTCAGTACTGTCTGACTCTCTGCAACCCTGTGGGCTATACAGTCCATGGATTTCTCCAGGCCAGAATACTGGATTGGGTAACCTTTCCCTTCGCCAGGGTATCTTCCCAACCCAGGGACTGGACCTAGGTCTCCTGCATTGCAGGCAGATTCTTTTCTAGCTGAGCCACAAGGGACGCCCAAGAATACTGTAGAGGGTAGCCTATCCCTTCTCTAGCAGATCTTCTTGACCCAGGAATCAAACCCGGATCTCCTGCATTGCAGGTGGATTCTTTACCAACTGAACTATCAGGGAAGCCCAGATAAAATTGAAGCAAATTAGCGCACACACATACCCATAGAAATTTGAGAATTGAGAAGATATGTTCTTTTTTCATAGTTTCCTTAAGACAGAATAATTGTTCTTTCTTGATGCAGGTTTTTAAAATCATGAACATGGTGAATGTAGGCTTTCACACTGGCAACAAAATGAAACTTATTATTGATGCTACCAATAGTTCTGTTGCTTTCATCAATTCTGTTGACCTTACATTATTTTCTCTGTTGGCAAGCAAACGTCATTATTAGCATTTTTATATGTCTTTACATTTATTGAGAAAATGCATCCATTTAGTCACTGGATATTTACTGTATATAAGTTCTAAGTTCAGTCGTGTCCGACTCTTTGCTAGCCCATGGACTGCAGCACACCAGGCCTCCCTGTCCATCACCAACTCAATAGAGTTCATGTCTATTGAGTTGGTGATGCCATCCAACCATCTCATCCTCTGTTGCCCACTTCTCCCCCTGCCTTTGATTTTTACCAGCATCAGGGTCTTTTCCAATGAGTCAGTTGGCCTCAGGTGGCCAAAATATTGGAGTTTCAGCTTCAGCATCAGTCTTTCCAATGAATGTTCAGGACTGATTTCCTTTAGGATTGACTGGTTGGATCTCCTTGCAGTCCAAGGGACTCTCAAGAGTCTTCTCCAACACCACAGTTCAAAAGCATCAATTCTTCAGCGCTCAGCTTTCTTTATAGCCCAGCTCTCTCACCCATACATGGCTACTGGAGTATATTTAAGAAACTCTCTGTCTGAGAAATCCAAATTTATTTTAAAGTCATATGTGATCCAGCTCAATTTACCTTTACAACACATGTGTTCTTGCTACTTCTCAAAATACACTGTTAGGCTAGTCCACTGTTTCTTCCACTGTGGATTGCTTATGTGTAGTTTTTATCTGGAGAAGGCAATGGCACCCCACTCCAGTACTCTTGACTGGAAAATCCCATGGATGGAGGAGCCTGGTGGGCTGCGGTCCATGGGGTCGCTACGAGTCATGCACCACTGAGCGACTTCACTTTCACTTTTCACTTTCATGCAATGGAGAAGGAAATGGCAACCCACTCCAGTGTTCTTGCCTGGAGAATCCCAGGGACGGGGGAGCCTGGTGGCCTTCCGTCTATGAGGTCGCACAGAGTCGGACACAACTGAAGAGACTTAGCAGCAGCAGCAGTTTTCACCTCTTTTCCCAGCTTCGAAGCCTTGACTAAAATACTTTTCTTGAATCTACTCATATTTCAAAAGTTATCTCAAGTGCAACTTCTCTTTTTTACATAATTATTATTTATTTGATTAATTAATTAATTTGGTTGTGCTAGATGGCACCCCACTCCAATACTCTTGCCTGGAAAATCCCATGGACGGAGGAGCCTGGAAGGCTGCAGTCCACGGGGTCGCTGAGGGTCGGACACAACTGAGCGACTTCACTTTCACTTTTCACTTTGATGCATTGGAGAAGGAGATGGCAACCCACTCCGGTGTTCTTGCCTGGAGAATCCTAGAGACGGGGGAGCCTTGTTGGCTGCCGTCTATGGGGTCGCACAGAGTCGGACACGACTGAAGCGACTCAGCAGCAGCAGCAGGTCTTTGTTGCTGGCTTTTCTCTAGTTGTGGCAAGTGGGGGCTGCCCTGTAGTTGTGGTGCATGGGCTTCTCGCTCCAATGCCCCTCTTGCTGTGGAGCGCAGGCTCCAGAGCACCTGGGCTTCAGTAGCTGTGCCAGGCAGGCTCAGTAGTTGCAGCTCCCAGGCTCTAGAGCACAGGCTTAAGAGGCGCGGCGCACAGGCTTAGTTGTTCCATGGCACGTGGGATCCTCTCTGACTGGGATCAAACTCCTGTCCCCTACATCGGCAGGTGGGTGTTTTACCAGTGAGCCACCAGGAAAGTCCCTCAAGTTCCACTTCTTTTGAGAAAGTGACACATGGCCTAACGACCCCAGTAGATGGTGACCTTAAGCTGAAACTGAGTCCCTGAATAATCATCTAACCTTAACTGTCACTTACCACTTTTGTGTACATGAGTCAAAAATTAGGTGGTGAAGCAAATTTTCTGATACATCTAATTATGTCCCAAAATACAGAAGAGGAAACCTTAGACATAATGTAAAAATATTATACTGACAATTATTATATTGTTTTTTAACTGATAAGTACAGAACTAATTAGTCTCAGAACTGACTATTTAAGACCTTAAAAAACAATAATTTAAGGATAGATATGAGTTTTGTCTCTAAACAAGTTATATGTATATTTTTAATGAGAGACAAAACTAGTGGAAAAAAAAAATCTCTGTTGTAAACCTGAAGTCCAAAATAAGTGGTTAATAGGCTGATTCACTTTACTTTTTCCCCCACATAATACTTTTAATAGATCTGTACCTAGACTGTTGTTAAAGTTTGATCCAGATAAAGCAATTTACTAATGTCTTAATTTAGATTTTTTACACATTTAAATGACTATATATTTCCTACATTGAAAACCCTATGTTCAAAGATTTATAGTACAAAGGTAATAAATTGTGCAAATGAATGACTAAAATGGAGAAGTTAAATTAATAAATATAAAGGAACCACTTAATAGAGGGTCTTGAAGTTCAGGGAAATGAGTTTTGATTCGTTCCAATACCTACTTGAAAGCCCTCTTTCAATAAGA
The DNA here is from genome assembly GCA_006410935.1 of Redunca redunca. Taxonomy (NCBI): domain Eukaryota; kingdom Metazoa; phylum Chordata; class Mammalia; order Artiodactyla; family Bovidae; genus Redunca; species Redunca redunca. The sequence goes on from SJYQ01003252.1 coordinate 9,056, forward strand.
AAATGACCTCATAAAAATATTTGAGGTTTCCATTTTAATGTAAATATCTAAATAAAATCCTAGTTGAAACTTTTGTAAGAATTACAATGTTTAACAGAAGGCAGATTACTATGAGTAGGAAAGAAGAATTCTATCCTAGAATTTGAAACTTTTGTTATTGTTTTTAATAAGGGTTAGATGAGATGCAGGGAAAAAAATCCCATGATACCTAAAGAAGTGATGTAAGAAAATAGAAAATTATTGATGTTATGAACATCTACACAGGTTATGAGGACGCTACATTGGTAATCGAAAAAATTAGCTTACTAACATTCAACTAACATTGAATTGGGTTTGTTATATTTGACAAATTAATAGAAAAGCATTTTTAAAAGAATCCTTGATATCTCTGGAGTCACAGTTATAAAGAGGAGGCTGAAAGAAAATGTTGGTATGTGGTAGATGGAATCCAGATATGATACATCATCAGGCAGTATAAATTTAGCAAAGCAAAACAGTCCAGGCAGCAGGAACTGGGTGGATGGCCCGTTGGAATCAAGCAAGCATCATTTCAAAGTTCCTGGGCAGTTTCTAGGCAGGTGAGTCAGTGTGCACTCAGCAAGTGTAGCATCAGACCTAGGCAGTGGCTCAGGCAGATGGGGGCAGGCAGTTCTCAAGATACGTCATGGCAAGAATGAATGGGTCAGGGTTTGTGGGCATGTCTTCTTTCCGAGAAAAGGAAAAAAAAAAAAAAAGCACATAGGCCCAGGCATAGAGGAAGCGCAGCCCTGACACTGACTCAGACTGTAAATCTCCAGGGAAGAATTGCATTTAGAACTTACTTAAGATGCCCAGGTGCAAAAGAGTCAGCTCAAAAGGAAAAGCAGATACTACCAAAGGTTTATAATAGGAATGATCCATTTTCTACATAAACATAGACAAAATTACTGTCAATTCAAATGTTTTATTTATTTTTCAGCTGGGTACTTTTATATTTTGTTTTTTTAAAATGCTTATACAGCTTTTAAAAGTTTACTTTCCCTTTACAGGAATTATAAAATTTTGGTTCTGTTTCCCATGTTGTACAGTAGATCCTTGAGCCTACCTTATGACCAACAGTTTATACTTCCCACTCCCCACCATTATTGTCCCTCACTCCCCTCCCCACTGTAAACCACTAATTTGTTCTCTTTATCTGTATCTGCTTCTTTATTTTATATTCACATTTGTTGTATATTTTAGATTCCACATATACATGATATCATAAAGTATCTGTCTTTTTCTGACTAATTTCAATTATCATAATAACATCCAAGTCCATTCATGTTGCTGCAAATGGAAAAATTCCATTCTTTCTTGTGGCTGAGTAGTTTCCCACTGTGTGTATGTGTCTATATATATATATATATATACACATCACATCTACTTTATTCATTCATCTGTTGATAGACATTTAGGACATTTAGGTAGCTTCCATATCTTGGAAGTTATAAATAATGCTGCTATGAATATTAAAGAAAGAAAGGGAAGTCGCTCAGTCATGTCTGACTCTTGTGACCCCATGGACTTCAGCCTACCAGGCTCCTCCGTCCTTGGGATTTTCCAGGCAAGAGTACTGGAGTGGGTTGCTATTTCCTTCTCCAGGGGATCTTCCCAACCCAGGGATTGAACCTGGGTCTCCCGCATTGTAGGCAGACACTTTACTGTCTGAGATGCATTTAAAATGTTTTTGTAAGTAGAGTTTGACTTGACTGGAAAGAGAAGCTACCTATGAATATTTTGGCAAAGTCAATAATGACTTCAGTACACTCAGAAGAAGGCAGCCACTGTACAGTATATATGTAATAATAATTTTTCTTCCTTCATTTAAAATCTCAATATAAATATCCTACATTTTTTTCCTTCTGAATTCTTTCAAGTGGCCATACATTTAACTTTGGCAATGGAAGGAAAAAGTATTATTCCAAAAAAAATTCCTTTATGGAAGCAAATAGGGTTTGTCTCCACTTTAAAAAAAATCACCCTAATTATGTAAAAGTACATATTTAAGTGATATGAATGAAAAAAAGGATAACAATATACACCAGTAATATCTCTTCAAAATTGAGTATTCAATTAAACACACTTGCAGTTTGTGTATTAGCTTAATAAACTATAATTCAGTGCTCACATCATTTATTTCTCACCCATGAGCTCTGTATATTATTCTTCATTATAGAATTTACACAAATATGTGAAATATCTGGCTCTTGATTTCAGTAGTATAAGACATTCATAATTATCAACATTACAAGGCAAAATACAATATATGCCATGATAAAATTACTATGGACAATGAGAACAAAGAGCAACAATATTTCTTCCAGGAATTAGGGAGATTTCTTGGAGGAGGTGACTCTTGAGTCTTCTGTGATGGTTTGACAGAACTGTAGCAAATCAAGATTGGGGAAGTAGATTCTTGGCCAGTAGGTCAGCCCAAGCTAAGATACGGCTGAAACTATCAGGGCAAATGGCATGTTGCTTGTGTCAGTTGGATGATAAAGTAAATGAGAAACAGTAGTGGAACTAAATGCTGAAGATTTTTTGTGGCCATAATATGGAGCTCTCTGGGCAGGATGCCATTTGAATCATGGAAGATTTTAAGCCAGAAAGTGACATGATCAGATCTAGGGTTGAAGAAAAAATATATTATTTGAGTCAGGGAGATGCTTTTGAGAAGATCTGTAAAAGAGCCTATTACAGCAAGATGGACATAATAATTATTATGCATGTTTTAAAATAGCATTTATTGAAGATATTAAAAGACACTGAGCACTGGGCTAATCATGAACAGGCAGTATGTCATTTAACAGGGCCTTCCCTGGTAGCTCAGAGGCAAAGAATCCACATGCAGTGTAGAAGACGCAAGAGACACGAGTGGGATTCCTGGATAGGGAAGATCTCCTGGAGTAGGAGATGGCAACCTGCTTCAAAATTCTTGCTGGGAAATCCCACGGACAGAGGAGCCTGGCAGGCTTCTGTCCATGGGGTCACAAAGAGTTGGACACCTCTGGGCAACTGAGCACAAATCACATATCACCTAATAAAACAACATTGAGAAGAAATATTTTGTATATTTTCTGAATGAATAAAATGAGGCTTAGCAGTATCAATACTCTTCTACCTAATAAGTGGCAGAGTAAACACAGACTATTTTATCCTGAACGTTTAAGCTTCCTTTTAGAATCCAATGCCTTGTTTGGGTTTCATTCTGGGCATCTATTCTTACTAGTCAACCTTGAACATGTTTGAAAACTTATCCAGTTCTCGAATTGCAGATCTGTGTAAACAATGTAAACCAACACAATTCTCAGAGTTGTCACAAGCACTGAATGAGATAAGGATGGGAAAGTTGCTAGGACAGAGCTTGGCTGGTTAGATTGACACAGCTTGGTGACAGTCAGGGTGAAAAGGGGAGAATGGGAGAGACCATGTAGAATTGACAGGTCTTGGGCATATGCTCAATGAAGGAGCAGAAAAGAAGGTGCAAATGCTATAGTATCATGGGTTTTAGCCTGGGTGTGTCCATAAACATGCAGAATTGGACAGAGGAAATGGTGCTAGGAAGATAAGGAGTTTGGTTTAAGGTCTAGTGACTTAACATGAGACATTCAGATATAAGAGTCCACTCAACCTCTCACTTGGTACCGGGAAGAAAGCCTAAAACAGTAAATATTGGTAGTCCTCAGAAAAATTAAAAGAATGCCTAACTGGGAACAACACTGTTCATGCAGCAGAGAAAACACAATCTTTTTTGAGAATTTGGTATTTTGAAATTGTTTCCTTCTTATTTATGAACCTTTAATTAACAAGAGTTGGAATAGGATCCCCTCCTAACTTGATTGTGACATGTACCAGATGATGCTGTCTCATAAATATCCCTTGTAAACATATCATGTACAATGATATGTAGGAGTTGAGCATTAAATGAACAAAGAAACTAAAGCTTCATTTTTAGTTATTGTACCCAGAAATTATAGTCTACTCAGAGCATTTTACTTATTTTTTACATATTTATTTTCTTGGTGACATCATTTATTGTGTACATGGCTCTTTTTTGTTAGAAACAAGGCTTTTAGAAGCATACTTTCATTTAAACCTATTTTCAGCATATCAATCAATTATCATTACTTTAAAAAGCATATTTAAAAAAAAAGATTTATTACCAAGTATAATAATTTTCTGTTCAGGACATTTTAAAAGCTTTTCATATATAAATTCAATTTTAATTTAAAATTAGACATGTCCCAAATTCATTCACACTCAAAACAAGCTAGATTGTAATGGATCTAACACTAACTTGAGTGCTCATTTTGTTAGTTCACAGTGTAAAATAATTACTGAGCAGACAGCAGTCTCTTGACACACCAGGAAAGTACACAATTACAGTTCATGCGGCTCCATTTTGATGCTTCAGATGTAACAACTGTCTCCATGGGAAAGAGGAGATGTTAGAAAATAGTTTGGTGAGGGCAACCAAACTGGACACCTCCCAACAAAGTAGAAAACAACCTCTATTAGAGCCCTTCAGTCTTATGGTTAATGCCTTAAAAGCCCCAGGGGTAAACACAGGGAATGTTTTCTGATTGGTTTTATATATTTTGTCATTCTCTGTGAGTATCTAAATAATGATTAATTAATTAGCCAATTAATTGGCTCAGAGTATAATAAGCCTCTTTAGCCTAGGCCACAGTGCTGTTAATAATCACTGAAATATACTACAAATGGTTCCATATCTGAAGAATGACTGACAAGAAAAGCAAAGTAAAAACTTGCTCCTTTTATACTCCCTGTAGAAATACTCAGTACATTTGGAAATATATCAAATTATCATGGAGAAAAGCACCTTGGTTATAAAGTCTTGTAGTAGGTAGAATATATTGTTGTTGTTGTTGTTGTTGTTGTTATTATTCAGATAACAGATTAAGCTGTTAAGGCAGTCACAGGCATTGTGTTTTATTTTCATTCAACCGATCACTGTTTATGAATACTCTGAGTTTTGCTCTCTAGCTCTTTGCTGAGATTGATAATTTCTACCCACTACTCTTTTGTTCTTTTAATTCAAATATAGTTGATATACAATATTATGTGAGTTTCAGGTATACTACCTTGCAATTTGATATTTGCATGCTTTACAAAATGATCACCACAATAAGTCTAGTAACCATCATTAAAGTTATGCTTTGCTGTGGTACACGAGCTTTTTATTGAAGTGGCTTCACTTCTTGTGCAGTGTGTATTCCAGGCACACAAGCTTCAGTAGTTCTGGTACACAGGCTTAGTTCCTCGGCAATATAATGGATCTTCCTGGACCAGTAATTGAACCCATGTCCCCTGCATTGGCAGGCGGATTCTTAACCACTGGACCACCACAGGGAAGTCCTCACATATTCTTAAAGCATAATATTCCAAAATCTTATTTCAGTATGAAGAACGAAAGTCACTCAGTCACATCCTGCCAGGCTCCTCTCTCCATGGAGTTCTCCAGGCCAGAATACTGGAGTGGGTAGTTGTTCCCTTCTTCAGGGGATATTCTCAAAGGGATTGAACCCTGGTCTCCCACATTGTAGGTGGATTCTTTACCAGCTGAGCCATCAGGGAAGCTCAAGAATACTGGAGTGTGTAGCCTATTCCTTCTCCAGCAGATCTACCCAACCCAGGAATTGAACCGGGGTCTCCTGCATTATAGGCAGATTTTTTACCAGCTGAGCTACACACAACTGAAAATCACTTAAAATACTAACTTAAAGGATAAAATTTGCTCACTTTGTTTATAAGTTATAGTTTCCCTAATTTGCTTAATTATTTTAAGGAATTCTCGCTTTTATACATGCTGTATTTGATGTACAATTAAAGGAAAAGTAACATTTTGAGGGTCTGAGGAGACATGTTCATATGAAATATTGCTTCTGTAAAAAAAAAAGTATTAGTCCTTGTCACACAAAATCCCAAATATATACTAGCCCGTGAAACAATATAGTATATAAGATGGACCCTCATGATTTGTTCTCTGTTTCTCTCCACAGTCAAGACATAAAATTTATTTTTAATATAAATTTATTATTTTAATTGGAGGTTAATTACTTTACAATTTTGTATTGGTTTTGCCATATATCAACATGAATCCGCCACAGATATACACGTGTTCCCCATCCTGAACCCGCCTCCCTCCTCCCTCCCTGTACCATCCCTCTGGGTCGTCTCAGTGCACGAGCCCCAAGCATCCAGTATCATGCATGGAACCTGGACTGGTGATTTGTTTCATATATGATATTATACATGTTTCAATGACATTCTCCCAAATCATCCCACCCTCTCCCTCTCCCACGGAGTCCAAAAGACTGTTCTATACATCTGTGTCTCTTTTGCTGTTTCACATACAGGGTTATCCTTATATCTTTCTAAATTCCATATATATATACATTAGTATATTGTATTGGTGTTTTTCTTTCTGGCTTACTTCACCCTGTATAATCGGCTCCAGTGTTATCCACCTCATTAGAACTGATTCAAATGTATTCTTTTTAATGGCTGAGTAATACTCCATTGTGTATATGTACCACAGCCTTCTTATCCATTC
>SJYQ01003252.1:39031-66315 GCA_006410935.1 Redunca redunca
AGTGATAACTTTGACTCACCTTTAGTTTGCTTTTAAAATGTGCATCACTCATTGGAATTTTGTTTTGATTTTTAGCTATAATTTTGTTTCTATCTTGCCTTTATTTTTAAAAGTAATTTTTAAATTGATAGAATGTCTCCGGTTTCCTCTTGGTCAGAGTCTGAACAAAGATTAGGTACTGTTTTTAGTGTGTAAGCAATATGTGTAGTGATTAAACAAGCAAATTTGTATTTCCCAAACTTTGTACCTAAGCTCCTGGGGAATGCAGTAAATGCCCACGAGTGTCCCAAGATCTTTAACTATCTGAGAGAAACACAGGGGCATCTGTCAGGTACCACACATGCTGTTAAGTTCAGGAAGCCAAATATGTAATAATGGAACCATAAGGTATTTCTTTTGGCCTAGGAATACCATGAAATAAATTAGTAAGACACTAAAAATGCTGTGAATGGAAAAAATTGGGGAACCTCTGACACAGATTCTGAAACCACCCTCTCTATGGTAGACTCACAAGTCTACCAGTGCTAAACATGTCCAGCATATAATGAGTACTATAAACTGTTTGTTAAATAAATTTAATAAGAAAATCATTTTCTCTCTAGCACCACCCTCAGATGTTGGCAAACAATAGGTACTTAATATTTGATGGCAATGACGATGAATAAATGACTGAATAACTAAGATTTTTCACAGTAAGGCATCCCTTCATAAGGAAAAGCATTACCACCTTTTTCTTTTTAATTTCTCAAGTGATTTCCACAAATATTGAGGGGTGAAGTCTTTGCTGAGTGTATGCTGAGAAACTTCAAACCTATAGGCAGGGACTCAGACATCTCACAAGTATATAATGTGATTTGTCAGGAAAAAAAAAAAGAAAGAAAAACACCAAATTTTGTTGATAATGATCAGGAACATCCTTGGAGTGAAAAGGAGATAGATAGCAAAGCTCTGTGATTAAATTAACTTCAAAACAAGACATGTAATCTTTTCCCTTTGCACTCATATTTCAGTGATATACTTTTTTATTCAGAGGTAATCCTTCTCAGAGAATGCCATTAGCCAGCCTGTCAGCACGGAGCTAACCAGAAACCACCTAGTACTGTATTTAATATTGAGCGTTTTTAAAACCTGTTTGAATTTCCCTTAAGTGATCTGGGAGAGTTTTTCTGAAAGGCTGAGATACTTGATATATAATTATATATTTTAAAAAATTATATTTAGTAAATAATAGATGCCTGGATGGCATCACTGACTCGATGGACGTGAGTCTGAGTGAACTCCGGGAGTTGGTGATGGACAGGGAGGCCTGGCGAGCTGCAGTTCATGAGGTCACAAAGAGTTGGACACGACTGAGCAACTGAACTGAACTGAACTGAATGATACCCAAGTAAAAACGCAATCATTCATTAAATATGTTTGTCTAAAAGCTATTTTGTCTAAAAACTACTAACATTTTCTATGTTTTCTATAAGTTGAGAATTGGCTCTAGAGACTAAATGAGATTGAAGCTCAATATTTAAATAAAACTCCATCACAAAGGGAATTGTCTTCTTTCATCAGGAGACATATAATATCTGGTTGTCTCTATTTGGTTTTCAGTTCAGTTCAGTCATGAACTGTCATGTCCGACTCTCAGTCATGTCCGACTCTCCATGACCTCATGAATCACAGCATGCCAGGCTTCCCTGACCATCACCAACTCCCGGAGTTGACCCAAACTTACGTCCATTGAGTCAGTGAAGCCATCCAGCCATCTCATCCTCTGTCATCCTCCTTTCCTCCTGCCCCCAATCCCTCCCAGCATCAGTGTCTTTTCCAATGAGTCAACTCTTCGCATGAGGTGGCCAAAGTATTAGAGTTTCAACCTCAGCATCAGTCCTTCCAATGAACACCCAGGACTGGTCTCCTTTAGGATAGACTAGTTGGATCTCCTTGCAGTCCAAAGGACTCTCAAGAGTCTTCTCCAACACCACAGTTCAAAAGCATCAATTCTTTGGTGTTCAGCTTTCTTCACAGTCCAACTCTCACATCCATACATGACCACTGGAAAAGCCATAGCCTTGACTAGACGGACCTTTGTTAGCAAAGTAATGTCTCTGCTTTTTAATATGCTATCTAGGTTGGTCATAACTTTCCTTCCTTTAGCAACCATTAATGATCAATGCCTAGATCCATTAATTTATTAATAATTATGAAATGGTGATATTGTAATTCCTTCTCTTTTCATGATCTAGGGTACCTCTTCAAAGGGAAATTTCATCATTTGGATATTCGTGGTACAGTTCATAAAGCAAAGGTGAAGTACATGCTAGTTTGTTTTTTGACCCTCAAGTTTTCAAAAGGGTGTGTGTGTTATTAACTGAGTCATGTCCACCTCTTTGCAACCCCATGGACTGTAGCCCTGCCAGGCTCCTCTGTCCTTGGAATTCTCCAGACAGGAACACTGGAGGGGGCAGCCATACCCTTCTCCAGGGGAGCTTCCCAGCACAGGATCGAACCTTGTCTCCTGCATCGCAGGCAGACTCTTTCCCATTCTGAGCCACCAGGATGTTGGTTAACTGGCATTCTCCAACTGTGAATAATTATTTTCTTTTTGGTTTCTCTATCCTTATGAGCTATATAAACTGTATAAATATATACATGTATATATTTAAATCCATTGACAAGTTCTTATTCATTATTGATACTCAAATTATTCCCACTTGATTTTTGGGAAACAGTTCAATTCACTATGTAGTTTAACAAGATGTTCCAGCTTCATCTTTTTCATTTTCTGGTCTAGAGCTGGATCCAACTATTTTGCCATAAAGCCCTGGTTCTTGTAAGACATATTTCATGGCCACCAACCATGCCTAAAGATGCTTATCATTTTCATATAAAATACATTATCCATTTAAGTGTCATACTCATGCTCATGATACAAACTGGACCACAAAGTTTCATTTCTGTCTTACATGTATATCTCATTTCTCCAGTGCTGAGACGTGTTTCATACACTGAGAATACTTGAAGAGGATAACTGACTTATTTCCCATATCTCACAATAACAACTGAACATTCCTGAGGTAATAATACTAGTAGGATTATTGATAACACAGAATTTTTTGTGCTTCCTTTAGTTCTTAAGGTATCTTCCAGTAGAAAAGTACAAAAAATTACTTTGATTAAAAGCTTCATGGCTAGTACCCTACTATACACTTAACATTCACTAGTGTGACGCTTACTCCTTGGAAGGAAAGTTATGACCAACCTGGATAGTATATTCAAAAGCAGAGACATTACTTTGCCAACAAAGGTCCATCTAGTCAAGGCTATGGTTTTTCCTGTGGTCATGTATGGATGTGAGAGTTGGACTGTGAAGAAAGCTGAGCACCGAAGAATTGATGCTTTTGAACTGTTGTGTTGGAGAAGACTCTTGACAGTCCCTTGGACTGCAAGGAGATCCAACCAGTCCATACTAAAGGAGATCAGTCTTGGGTGTTCTTTGGAAGGAATGATGCTAAAGCTGNTTGGCCACCTCATGCGAAGAGTTGACTCATTGGAAAAGACCCTGATGCTGGGAGGGATTGGGGGCAGGAGGAGAAGGGGATGACAGAGGATGAGATAGCTGGATGGCATCACCAACTATATGGACGTGAGTGTGAGTGAACTCTGGAAGTTGGTGATGGACAGGGAGGCCTGGCGTGCTGCGATTCATGGGGTCGCAAATAGTCGGACACAACTGAGCGACTGAACTGAACTGAAGTTTGATCTAGTTGGATTCACATTTATCTTCAATTCTTTCATCTTTAAAAATATTAATGGAATGCTTTTTAAAAATTAATTTTAAAATTATATTAAATTGCTATATGATTCCAAAGAAAAAATCACCAAACAAGGTATATTCAAAGAAGTCTAGCTTTTAGATCTTTCATTCTATTCCATCAATCCCAAGTAGGTTACCTTTTCAAAACCTGGCTTTGACCTATCCTTTTTTTTTTTTTATTTTAAGTGGACACATATGTACTACTCATATGCCCCTCTTTCCTTAGATACATGATACTACACACTACAAGTTCTTCTCTACATTGATATTTCTTTTTTCCTTAACAAAAAGAAGTTGGAGGTCAGTTCATAGCAGTATAGTGAGATATACAGCACAGTATTAAACTTAGGATCATTGGGCATTGTGGATATATTTTCTTTTAATAAATGAATTAAGCCATTTATATTTATTGATTAATCAATATGGATGACTTTGATTTTGTTATATTATGCACATATGTGTGCATACACACACACACATTTTGTATCAATGTGTTTGCCCTGCTTTCATTCCTTGCTTAATTTAGTTCTGCTATTAATAGTTTTTTCCCCCTCTGTATAGAATTTGTCCACAGTGGAAGCTTCCATTATTAGTTATGAGGTTCATATGGCCAGATCTCTCTAATTGCTGCAAGTGTTCAGTGTTTCCTTGACTTATCTTCGGAAGATATGTCTGTTCTCAGGTTTTTCCTATACCCTCTTGCTCCCTTTCACTTTCTCCTCTACAGATGCTGCAACTACATTAATCTTTTACCTGAAGGCAGTTTGATCCTACACACTCATTTTGTGGGTTTCATTGGGAATACCTGTTGACCTACTTCTGTTTTAGATGCAGTCTGTAGTTTCTGGTTTCCCTATATTTTTATGTCTGTGGGATATTCAGAGAGGTGTGCTGCTGCATGTTCCCACAGTATTTCTTATAATTTAATTTTTAAAGGGGAAAAGTCACACATTTAAAAAATAGGGCTTCCCTGGTGTCTCAGTGGTAAAGAATATTCCTGCCAATGCAGGAGACACAGGTCTGATCCCTGGGTCACGAAGATTCCCTGGAGTAGGAAATGGTAACCCATTCCAGTATTGTTGCCTGGGAAATTCCATGGACGGAGGAGCCTGCCAAGCTAAAATCCATGGGAACACGAAGAGTTGGACATGACTGAGCTACTGAGCATGAACACATGCTTAATAACAGGTTATTTAATGCTTTGAAAATAGATGACCATAAGTCTTTATAAGAAGATACAATATTGATATTAGAGATGGGGTACCTCAGGATCTTTCATTTGTTGAATGTAAAATTTAATAAATGGATTTTAAGTTCTTGGACTCTTTTTTCAGACCTAGGTTTGCTTCTCTGGCTTTCTTTTTGCCGAACATCAGAGAAATTTATGACTTCTTTGGTATCATTCATCACCTCTACTCTTGCACAGAGTTCCCTTTTCCATTGTCTTATCCTTTCCCCAGTTTTCCTCTTTGTGTTGCCTCTGAAGTTAAAGACAAATCAAACTATAATGATTTTTCTAGCGAATAACCACATAAACAAGACACAGGGTAGCAAAAGAAAAAAGGAACGTTAGAAAGGATATTGGACTTCCTAAAATTTATTGCAGGTGTTCCTGTTTATAGTTTCTCACTCTTTTATGAAATGGTATAGAAAAGCCCACTTGAGTCCATTCAGCCACTAAACAAATATTAATTGAACGGGTATAATGTGTCAGGCACTGTGCTTGATTCTAGGTGCACACAATGTACAATCCATTCTACCTACATGCAGTTTTGACTTCTGATTTTACCCTTACTTTCTGATTTTAGCCTCAGATGCAAAGTCAAAATATGTATGTAATACAGAAGTCACCTGCGAACTTAACTGAAGTTCCTATCTTTGATGGCACATCTATTCCTAAGATATTCTCCCATCCTCTAGATGACCCCTTCAGATATTTCCTCATAAACTTATTTCTTCTAATTTAAATGTAGGGTTCTGAAGCTGGCATAATATTGATGGTTTATTTTGTTGAGTACCTAAATCAATAATGATGATTCAGAACTGGCACCGGCTAGAATTACTAGGATCCTAAATTTGACTTTCAGCATTAGCTATTTATTAAGAGTTATTTAAACCAATTATTTATCCCTTAATTCAAAGATATTTTTTAACACATGTGATGTGATGTTCCAGACACTAAATTTAGCCCTAGAGATATTTAAAAACTCCCTGATCACAGAGAACATTCTGGAGAAAAAAGCATATACACCATGTTAATATATATATAAATGCATATATACACACACATAACACTAGTAAGGAAAACCAAAAATTTTGTTACTGCTGAGGATTCACATGATGATAGATAGATACTTTAAAAGATAAAATTACATCTTTTTCATTTTGCTATAGATTTACAAATTCAACTCTTGATCCATAGATTATCAATTTGTAAGTTCAATTCCAAATTCAAAAGTCACCCATATCTTCTGCTCTTTGGTAGTACATTTTGCTTCTTTACCTTGACTTGTCTTGCTTGGACTCTATTTCCATGGGTCACTAATCTCTAGCAGTGTTCACGGTGTTACATATTACTCTTGCCTCTCCATCTTTTTCTCTTTCTGGAAGGCTCATTAATGGCCACCATCCTTTGAAAAGAAAAATAACCTTCGGCCACAACCTTGTTGATCTTAATTAAATCATTCTATTTCTCTTCATGAAAGCGCTTGTAACATATACAGTCTCCATATTCCCCCTACCTTTTTCTCTCTCTTAAAATACAACATAATTTACTAAGTGAGAGCATAAAAAGTTCCTTCCTTTCACACATTATTGAAGTTTTATTCTTATATTTTAACTAACTTTTGTTTCATACTTAGCATCTTCCATTTGCTGATGAAAATATTATAACTATGAAAATAAATATAAAAATATTATATAATTGTGCTCCTTATTTAACATCAAAATAATGTCTGAAAAATTTTGTTACTATTGAATAAGGTACTATTTGCCCGTGGGATTTCCCAGGCAAGAATATTGCAGTGTGTTGCCATTTCTTTTTTTTTTTTTAATTTTATTTTTTTACTTTACAATACTGTATTAGTTTTGCCATACGTTGACATGAATCCACCACAGGTGTACATGAGTTCTCAACCCTGAACCCCCCTCCCACCTCCCTCCCCATATCATCTCTCTGGGTCATCCCAGTGCACCAGCCCCAAGCATCCTGTATCCTGTATCGAACCTAGACTGGCGATTCGTTTCTTACATGATAGTATACAAGTTTCAATGCCATTCTCCCAAATCATGCTACCCTCTCCCTCTCCCAGAGTCCAAAAGTCTGTTCTTTACATCTGTGTCTCTTTTGCTGTCTTGCATACAGGGTTATCATTACCATCTTTCTAAATTCCATATATATGTGTTAGTATACTGTATTGGTGTTTTTCTTTCTGGCTTACTTCACTCTGTATAATCGGCTCCAGTTTCATCCATGGGATCTTTCTGACCCAGGGACTGAATCTGTATCTCCAGCATTGCAGGCAGATTCTTTACTGAGTGAGTCACCAGAGAATCCCAGAGAAATACCTATTTTATATTAAATCAGTATTTAAAAGCTAATAGTGTAAAGCTATAAACTATTGTGAATAGAGATGTTTTATATTTAAACAATGAGAAGATAAACAGAAAGATCATAGCTTCTTTTAATCTTGTGTTGTAAATATTTGTTAAAGGAAAAGCTCTGTTAAGAAATATTATGTGGTAGTCAACTTAGAGGAGAAAATTTTCTAACCCTTTTCTCCTTTGAGAAGATTTTTGAAATAAGAAACACAGTTAACATTTACATTTTTATTAATTCTGTGTTCCCCACTACCTGTTAAAACTATGTCTTAGTAATCAAATAAAGCAGTCTAACCAGTCATTTACTTGAATCTTTGTTTCCAAAGATAACTACTCAAAAGCTTTACAGTCCCAATTATCTTGGTTTTGCATGCAGTGGCGTAAGATAAATCCAAGTTATGGTCTCATTGTCTTTCTGTATCCTTACTGGTAATGACATTTCCATTGTAAGTAGAATTCTGTAACTGACTTTCATGGAATGAGTTAGATTTTTTGACAGATCCTTGGTATGCAGCTGACAAAGGAGGAATTAAGCAAGGAGTCAGGAATCAACACGTTACTTCTGTACCCATATGTGACTTATATTCACTGTGTTTAAACATTTACAATATACCTATCCATATGTGGGATGTTCTTACTCCTTAACTGTTAGTTATCTTAAAACCAAAACCACTATATATTGTATTTTAAATAACATGGTATGTATTTTCATCTCTAAATTTAATGGTTACTACAAGTTATATTTCCACAATGAGTGATTCAGTAGCCTTCAAACAAATCCCATGTGCCTTTTGCTTACTTCTTCTGTGTCCTTTGTCCACACAATTCCAGCCATTCTCTTTCCTTGTATCATCTTATTTTGAGGAACCAGCACCAATACTTTGACCATGTGGACTTTACTTACTCTTTCAGTTACATTTGTCTCTTCCCAATTCATAGCCTTTGTTTTCTGGTTTTGGTTTTTGTTTTGTTTTGTTTTTTTTTCTTTCTGTATCATAAAATGAAATACTACCAAATGAAATTTACTTTCTTCTATTTTGCATATTTCTATTGTTTAAGTTAGACACAATCTCATTTTTATCACAAATGTGCAAGTACGTTAGTGGTGTGGACTCTGATTTAAGGAGGTATTAAAGAACCAAGTATAGGAATAACAAGGAGCAGACCACTTCCCGCTTCTGTCACTGTCATTTTTAAATCTGGGATGGGGAAAGTAAGTAAAGTCACTCAGTCGTGTCCGACTCTTTGTGACCCCATGGACTGTAGCCGATCAGGCTCTTCCATCCATGGAATTTTCTAGGCAAGAGTCCTGGAGTAGGTTGCCATTTCCTTCTCCAGGGGATCTTCCCAAGAAAACATATTAAATCAGGAAGGGATCTAATTTCTTACTTATTGGGACTGAATTTCTTCCAGTTCCTGAAAACTAAACTGTTGTAACACTGAAAAAGTGAACAAGAAAGTTATAAGTCATACTGGAGATATCATTGGGGTTTAGAAAAATAAGACCCAGTAGAGAGGGGGTGATGACGTACGTTGCTGGGGAAATACTAGTTACATTTGGTACAATTGCTTAACAACTCCTTACCAAGCATGGTATCAAGATTTCTAAACATCCTTGTAATCCTTTTTCTGAATTATCTATTTTATCTAACGTTTCTCCATTAGATGGTGAGGTCAGTAATTGTCATATTATAGTACTGTCCTCAAAGGAACACGACACAGTTTTATATTCATCCTCAGTAACATGCTCTTCACTTTGTCTTATAGACATCTTCTGAGTTTTGCAATCTTTGGAGAACTCTCCACCCAACAGCATTTGTTTTTCTTACCTTGCTTTAAAATGTTCATTATTTACAAAGGTATGATCAGAATTATGTTTTGGCATCCTCCATTCATCTCCTTTGAGGGTTTGTGTGTATGTGTGTGTCTGACCATGAGATAACAATAAAATCTACTTTGTTATTTTTTTTTCTCAAAAACCTGACTCCTCTATAAAAATTCTCTTTTTCTCTATCAAACAGTGCAGGAAGTTTTAATAGTTATGTGGTTACTATGACTTAAAGTTTCTGTCACAATGACATTACATACAAGCTTTTTTGTGCAGAGCAGAATTAAGTTCAAACTAGCAGTTTTTCTTGTTATATCTTCCTTCTGAGTAAGACAATCATCTATAAATTCCATTAAAGATTTACTAGATGCTCAGCATTAACAGAATAAAAATTACAAAATGTAATTCATGTAAATGCTGCTTCTGATCAAACCATATTTTGTACATTTTCATATTGCAATTTGTGTTAGAAAAACATCCCTGGTATCCTGTGACTTGTTGGTAGTTTCCATCATATTTTGGCAAATGTATCATTTCTATTTCTCTCTTCATTTATAGGCATTCAAAGTTTATACTTTCAAATTTCTAATTTATGAATTTTTACACAAGAATATTCCTTCTTCACTGTCTCTCTTCATTATATAACATAAAAAAGTAATGGCAATTAAACCACATAAAAATATATTGATTTTTTGTTTTAAAAGGAAAAAAATTAGACTAGACTTACTTTATGCTCTTCTGAGTTCCTCAAAAAATTATGCCCCACTTCTAACTATATACTTCCACACTCCATGTTCCCTGCAACGCTCATTTGATTATGAACTATCCTGCCCTCTCAACTTTTCTACAGAACACATTTATCTTGTCTTCAGTGAAAACTGGAGCTGTTACAGACACTGCATTCTCTGCAGCTAAAAAGAGACTGGTCTAACCGAGAACTTGGCATTTTCCTGAGGCTTTACTGCTCCTCGTCCAGAATGAACATTTGGGTTGTTTCTGTATCCTCTTTGGAGCATCAGACCAATTGGCCACGTAGACCTCAACCTGTGCCACTGTCATCTGACAGCCTCCTAATCATAGACTGAAAGCTATGCTCTCATAGTCCCTTTTCCCATTTAGCTTTCCCACATCTTCACCTACTACTTCTGCTTTGTTTGTCTTAGAGAATTTCTTAGCCCATGATCCCCATGTTTCTTCTGTCACACATGCATAACAAAACTCTGAATTGAATCAATATTAAAATCCGTGTTCTCTACCATTATGAATAATAAGTTTTATGAGCAAATAATTTTCTGAGTTTTGATCTCTCTAATATAATGCTTCTCATACATAAAACATACCTCTATATGCATGTGTCCTTCCTTTTCCCCCTAAAATATCAGATGAAGAAGTGCCCCTCTTCCTGTTTAATACCAGCTCTTCAATCTATGTCCTTAATCCCATCACACTCTCTCGGAATCTTGGCTTATCAATGAACATCTTTGGTCCCTATGTTTTCAAGCTCTCCTCTCTAAGGCATTCTTTGTGACAGCCTATTAACAGCTCCATACTTGCTCATCCTAGAAACCCTTCTTTGAACTCTCATGCCTTTCTGGTTGCTGCTGATATTTTTTTCTTTTCCTTCTTACTGATGTATTTGTAAACAGTAGTCCACTCTCACTTTTAACGCTTCCTTTTATCACATATGTGCTGGTATATTATATGTGACATGTGTCTTTCCAGATCTGAGCTGACCTGTATGGGTTATATCACTGAACTACCTTCTTCTACAGCTTCCAAGTGAGTTTTGCCAATATGAAACACACGCAAAAGCTTGGAAAAAGGAAAGTGAGGTAAAACTATCCATTTCCCTATGGGGATGCTGCACTCTGCTTTAGTGTCTTGACCAAAACCCTCACCTCTCTCAGGTGGTCCCTCTATGTAGAATCATTTTTGTCTTTGATCTGGTGAGCACGCCCTCCTTCTGACCTCATGACCAGTAAGGTCTGGAAGTGGCAATGAAGCCTTGTGTTTAGGTTCTTAAATATTATATTATCCTTTGTGCTTTTTCCTGCTCCCCATCCTAATTTTTATAAATCACTCCTTTGTAAAATTCCCCTTTAGTCATCTTAATTTTAATGAGGCATGCTTTCTGCAAGCATCTTCGCTAATAAATATTATGTTCAGTTCTCACTCAGTGTACTCTGCTGCTGCTGCTGCTAAGTCGCTTCAGTCTGGCTCCTAGCAAAAGTCTGTAATACAGTTTTTCTTACTAAATATTCTAAGTACCTCTTAATTTCTAATTAGTCTTTTTTCATTTTTATTTTATTGACATTGACACTATATATAGGGATACTTCCTGCAACTTAGTCTCTCCAGAAATTCATAGATACAGTAGTCTTCATAGATATAGTAGTCTTTTGTTTTCCTTGTAGCTTTGTGGCTCCCAGCATTTCCAGCTCAGGCCATTGCTATTTTTATTCTGTAACTTCAGATTTCCAAGGTTGATCAATAGAGTTTCAGTACACATATACACTAATGTATTTTAAATCAATAATTGTGCCCACAAGTCTGTCCTGAGATTCAGATTTTTAATACTAAACCACTTGTTAGGCCCTACCCCTTGGCAGTTCCTTTCCAAAGTGTACCCACAACTCAACCCTTTATAAATGATTTTCATCCTGCACTTTTAAAATCATTTTTCTTTGATAGCAAGTTCATCCAGCCAGATATTGCTGCTAAGGGTTCTGAGAGCCATGACTGTTCCTCTCTATCACCTCTAACATCTAATCAGGACTTACTACTGATTATACCCCCTAAATATCCCCTGGAATTTATGCCCTCCTATCTTTCTCTACTACAAGTGCATTCATATAAATCACTGAGATAATAATTTCTTCCGCCCTGGTTATTGTGAGGAGTCAGTGGGTTTATATATGTGGAACTCTTATAACAGAGCCTACTAAAAAAGTTAAATGCTCAAAAATAGCGCTTTAACATAATGGTAAACTTAAGTTTCCAACAAGATGTAATAGACATGAAATCACAAAATCGGATCACAGGTTGTGAAGGGTTTACAAAGAAAATAGTCAAAAACTGTATCCATGATACTTAAACCTTCTCACTCACTAAAAGACTATAAAAAAGATCAAGAGATCAATTTGAGAAAAATTCTTTTAAAAGATCTTGTGAAGTCTCATTCTTCTCCCTAGAAGGTAGGATGTACGTTACTCTCTTTTTCATGTCAAACACACAGAGATTGCACTTCAAGGAGACAACTCAGAGAGCTTAATATGTTTTACCTACAGTTTTGAGACATATCATTCTCACCCAGAAATTTAGAAATCAATTCATGAGCTGAAAAACTGCTTTGGTGGAGAAGTTAAGTGAAAGCAGGGCTTCATTTCTCATCACAGATGGCAAAGGATCTATGTATGTTTCAAAGGGAGCAAATGTAAGACTCAGGGTCAGAAACGGGAGTCAGTTGACTTTAAGTCCTGCCCAAGAGGAACTTCTGAAGATATATGTAGACTCCAGCATAGTATGGAGCTGCCCACCTGTGAAACTCACTGAAAAGGAGTGGCCAACAGGGGAATTAAATCCCATACCAATACACCAATACACCATGCAGAAATGCAATCTGAGAATTCACAGTATTCACAGTACTGGAAACATTCAAGTGAAGTCATTCAGTCATGTCTGCCTTTTTGTGACCCCATGGACTGTAGCCAGCCAGGCTCCCCTGTCCATGGGATTTTCCAGGCAAGAACACTGGAGTGGGTTGCCATTTCCTTCTCCAATATTCAAAGAACCTATGAAAACACCCCAACAGAGAAGGGGTCAGCTAGGTTACCTCTTTTCCCTACTGTCCTTCCTTTGAACCAGTCTGTGAGTTAAAGAGCAACTAAGGAAAATGGGGGAGTCAGCAAAGAGAGCAGATGCTGACTACACCTTCCTTTCAAAGGCAGGTTGTGGAGTGAGGAAAGGAGAGAAGGGAAAAGTCTTATTTGAAATAATGATTAATTTGTATTTAATGTGATTAACATTTCCATCTACCTACTTTTAATTTCTGAGTGAATGAACCTGTGAGGAAGCAGGACTGATTACTATTTAAAATTGAGTAGAAAAGTCTGAAGCCTGCTCAAGTGTTCTTTGTAGTGCAGAGGAACACTACACTTTACTGTATGCACTCAAAAGGACAGTTCTCAGGCCAAAACTCTATTAGCCTTTGCCCTGCTTCATTCTGTACTCCAAGGCCAAATTTGCCTGTTACTCCAGGTGTTTCTTGACTTCCTACTTTTACATTCCAGTCCCTTATAATGAAAAGGGCATCTTTTGGGGGTGTTATTTCTAGAAGGTCTTATAGGTCTTCATAGAACCATTCAACTTGGCATTACTGGTCAGGGCATAGACTTGGGTTACAGTGATATTGAATGGTTTGCCTTGGAAACAAACAGATTCTGTCATTTTTGAGATTGCATCCAAGTACTGCATTTCAAATTCTTTTCTTGACTATGATGGCTACTCCATTTCTTCTAAGGGATTCTTGCCCACAGTAGTAGATATAATGGTCATCTGTGTTAAATTCACCCATTCCAGTCCATTTTAGTTCACTGATTCCTAAAATGTCAACATTCACTCTTGCCATCTCCTGTTTGACCACTTCCAATTTGCCTTGATTCATGGACCTAACATTCCAGGTTCCTATGTAATATTGCTCTTTACAGCATCAGACTTTGTTTTCATCACCAGTCATATCCACAAGTGGGTGTTGCTTTTGCTTTGGCTCCATCTCTTCATTCTTTCTGGAGTTATTTCCCCACTGATCTCCAGTAGCATATTGGGCACCTACTGACCTGGGGAGTTCACCTTTCAGTGTCCTATCTTTTTGCCTTTTCATACAGTTCATGGGGTTCTCAAGGCAAGAATACTGGAGTGGTTTGCCAATCCTTTCTCCAGTGGACCACGTTTTGTCAGAACTCTCCACCATGACCTGTCTGTCTTGGGTGACCCTACACGGCATGGTTCATAGTTTCATTGAGTCAGACAAGGCTGTGGTCCATGTGATCACATTGGTTAGTTTTCTGTGACTGTGCTTTTCAGTCTGTCTGCCCTCTGATGGAGAAGGATAAGAGGCTTATGGAAGCTTCCTGATGGGAGAGACTGACAGAGGGGGAAACTGGGTCTTCTTCTGATGGGCGGGGTCATGCTCAGTAAATTTTTAATCCAATTTTCTGGGGATGGGTGGAGCTGTGTTCCCTCCCTGTTATTTACCTGGGGCCAAACTATGGTGGAAGTAATGAAGATAATGGTGACTTCCTTCAAAAGCTCCCATGCATGTACTGCTACACTCAGTGCCCCCACCAACCCACACCTCTGCTGGAGACTCCTGGTCACTCCCAAGCAAGTCTTGGTCAGTCTCTTGTGGGGTCACTGCTCCTTTCTCCTGGATCCTGGTGTGCACAAGGTTCTGTTTGTGCCCTCCAAGAATCTGTTTGGCTCTACACATGGACATCACCATATGGTCAATCCCGAAATCAAATTGATTATATTCTTTTCAGCCAAAGATGGAGAAGCTCTAGACAGTCAGCAAAAACAAAACTGGGAGCTGACTATGGCTCAGGTCATGAACTCCTTATTGCCAAATTCAGACTTAAATGGAAAAAAGTAGGGAAAAACACTAGACCATTTAGGTATGACCTAAATCAAATCCCTTATGATTATACAGTGGAAGTAAGAAATAGATTCAAGGTATTAGATCTGATAGATAGAGTGCCTGAAGAATTATGAATGGAGGTTCATGACATTGTACAGGAGACAGTGATCAAGACCATCCCCAAGAAAAAGAAATGAAAAAAATCAAAATGGCTGTCTGAGGAGGCCTGACAAATAGCTGAGAAAAGAAGAGAAGCAAAAAGCAAAGGAGAAAAGGAAAGATATACCCATTTGAATGTAGAGTTCCAAACAATAGCAAGGAGAGATAAGAAAATCTTTCTCAATGATCAGTGCAAAGAAACAGAGGAAAACAGTGGAATGGGAAAGACTAGAGACCTTTTCAAGAAAATTAGAGATACCAAGGGAACATTTCATGTAAAGATGGGCACATAAAAGGACAGAAATGGTATGGACCTAACACAAGCAGAAGATATTAAGAAAAGGTGGCAAGAATACACAGAAGAACTATACAAAAAAGATCTTCATGATCCAGATAGTCACAGTGGTATGATCACTCACCTAGAGCCAGACATCCTGGAATGTGAAGTCAAGTGGGCCTTAGATAGCATCACTATGAACAAAGCTACTGAAGGTGATGGAAGTCCAGTTGAGCTATTTCAAATCTTAAACAATGATGCTGTGAAAGTGCTGCACTCAATATGTCAGCAGATTTGGAAAACTCAGCAGTGGCCTCAGGACTGGAAAAGGTCAGTTTTCATTCCAATTCCAAAGAAAGGCAATGCCAAAGAATGCTCAAACTACCACACAATTGCACTCATCTCACACACTAGTAAAGTAATGCTCAAAATTCTCCAAGCCAGGCTTCAACAGTACATGAACTGTCATCTTCCAGATGTTCAAGCTAGATTTAGAAAAGGCAGAGGAACCAGAGCTCAAATTGCCAACATCCACTGGATTATCAAAAAAGAAAGAGAGTTCCAGAAAAATATCTATTTCTGCTTTATTGACTATGCCAAAGCCTTTGACTGTGTGGATCACAACAAACTGGAAAATTCTGAAAGAGATAGGAATATCAGACCACCTGATCTGCTTCTTGTGAAATCTGTATGCAGGTCAGGAAGCAACAGTTAGAACTGGACATGGGACAACAGACTGGTTCCAAATAGGAAAAGGAGTACATCAAGGCTGTATATTGTCACCCTGCTTATTTAACTTGTATGCAGAGTACATCATGAGAAACGCTGGGCTGGAAGAAGCACAAGCTGGAATCAAGACTGCCAGGAGAAATATCAATAACCTCAGATATGCAGAGGACACCACTGTTACGACAGAAAGTGAAGAAGTACTAAAGAGCCTCTTGATGAAAGTGAAAGTGGAGATTGAAAAAGTTGGCTTAAGTCTCAACATTCAGAAAACTAAGATCATGCATGGCATCTGGCCCCATCACTTCATGGCAAATAGATGGGGAAATAGTGGAAACAGTGAGAGACTTTATTTTTTGGCTTCAAAATCACTGCAGATGGTGATTGTAGCCATGAAATTAAAAGACGCTTGAGGAAAGTGAAGTTGCTCAGTCGTGTCCGACTCTTTGCGACCCCATGGACTGTAGACTACCAGGCTTCTCTGTCCATGGAATTTTCCAGGCAAGAATACTGGAGTGGCTTGCCATTTCCTTCTCCAGGAGATCTTCCCGACCCAGGGATTGAACCCAGGTCTCCTGCATTGTAGGCAGACGTCTGAGCCACCAGGGAAGTCAAAAAGACACTTACTCCCTGGAAAAAAGCTGTGACCAACCTCGACAGCATATTAAAATACACTGACATTACTTTGACAGCAAAGGTCTGTCTAGTCAAGGCTATGGTATTTCCAGTAGTCAAATGTATGGATGTGAGAGTTGGACTCTAAAGAAAGCTGAGCACCAGCACCGAAGAATTGATGCTTTTGAAATGTAGTGTTTGAGAAAACTCTTGAGAGTCCCTTGGACTGCAAGGAGATCCAACCAGTCCATCCTAAAGGAACTCAGCCCTGAATATTCATTGGAAAGACTGATGCTGGAGCTGAAACTCCAATAGTTTGGCCACCTGATGTGAAAAACTGACTCATTTGAAAAGACCCTGACTCTGGGAAAGATTGAAGGCAGGATAGGAAGGGGACAAAAGAGGATGAAATGGTTGGATGGCATCACTGACTCAATGGACATGAGTTTGAGTAAACTCCGGGAGTTGGTGTTGAACAGGTAGGCCTGGCGTGCTGCGGTTCATGGAGTTGCAAAAGAGTTGGACACAACTGAGCGACTGAACTGAGCTGACTGAAAAGGACAGTGGAAGACAAAATAAATTAAAGTTTGGGTTATGTCACAAACTTTTACTCTGATTCTCTGCGTGTTAGCTCCCATTATTTTTTCTATTATTATTATTAATGAGGATGGTTACTATCTTCCCTTCTGTAAAATTATAACAGGTTCCTGATTTGGCATATTGGTGAAGAATCTGCCTGCAAGCAGGAGATGTGGATTTGATCCCTTCCTTAGGACGACCCCCTGGAGAAGGATATGGCAACCCCCTCCAGTATTCCTGTCTGGAAAACTCCATGGACAGAGGAACCTGGTGGGCTACAGTCTATGAGATCACAGAGAATTGGACATGACTGAGTGACTTAGCACATTTGATACCTACATTGCTGATAATGTAGGATCCAGGAATAATTGTCAGTGAAAATAAGAATTTGGCCGATTAAATGAATATTGAGACATAATAAAGAAATAAAAAGAGGAAATGGTTTTGAAGGGAGAGCTTCACCTTATTTTTAATATTATTGATTGACATATAAAATTTGTATTGTACTGAACAGTAAGCCTAATAATAATTTTATAAATTCTTTATTATGTTTGCTCCACAATTGATTTTATAACCATTCTGAATTTTGAAACCTTAAAAAAAATAACACATCTGCCACAAACACCACTTAATTTTGGTTCCTGATGATTATGTAAAACTCTGCCCAGGGTACTAATGGATAATGGAAGGTTTATAGTCCATCTTGCAATTACTCACAAATCACTTATTGAAGAGAATACTGTGGAAATACGTTTTAGTAATTTTGATTGAGTTCTTTCATTTTTATCCATTTGTGAAAAAATAAAGTCAAAATAATGAGCTGAGATTGTTTACAAAGAAAATTTTAAAATATGCAGTTAAAAACTCAGTTGTGTCCGACTCTTTGTGACCCCATCAACTATGCAGTCCATGGAATTCTCCAGGCCAGAATACTTTAGTGGGTAACCTTTCCCTTCTCCAGGGGATATTCCCCACCCAGGAATTGAACCAGTGTCTCCTACATTGCAGGCAGATTCTTTACCAACTAAGCTATCAGAGAAGCATTAGTTAAAAACTCATCAGCCTCCATATTATTAATAGTGAAAAGGAAATTTCTATAGAAAATTTATATAACATTTTTCTATATCGTACTGAGGATTTTAACTCTGTCTTCTGTGAAGAAATCTGCTACACATCATACTAGTTAATATGGCAAAATTTCTGCTGCCCATGCACAAATGCAAATATTGCAATTTGGGTTAAAAATACTTGGAAATCAGTACATTGAGAGTAGGATTGGTCATTGCTCTCAATGGCTATCATTTTTCTATTTTTGAAAAGAAATCAGATGATAAAGCATCTGCCTGCAATGCGGGATACCTGGGTTCTCTTCCTGGGTCGGGAAGATCCCCTGGAGAAGGAAATGGCAATCCACCCCAGCACTCCTGCCTGGATAATCCCATGGACGGAGGAGCCTGATAGGCTACAGTCCATGGGGTCGCAAAGAGTCAGACACGACTGAGCGACTTCACTTTAATTTCCTTTATAGTTATCAATTTTAAATATTTAGGGTACAGTAGTGTTTAGTGACAGACATATGCATGCTTCAAAAGCATTGTAACATCTTAAAAAATAATTAGATCTTGAGTAAAATATTTATTGCTTTTCAAACACATATATCCAACCCCCTACTACCAACCCATGATATCATAAATTTATTAATATAATAGATATATATTAAATTTTCTTCTCCAATATTTTTGTGGAAGAAAAAGTCTCTAAATATTGTAACCAAATAAATATATGATACTCTCCACTCCCTACTCTGTCCAAAAGATTATGAATGGGCTATGAAGTTGGACACCGGGAGACTTTGCTTTAATTCTGGATAATCTCTCATCTAAAAGGTTTGAGAAGCACTGTTCTAGACAATAATTTTATGAATGATTGCTTTGTTATGACTAAGTAATCAAGACATTCTATGATATAGTTAGCACATTTTTACACTGGATTCACCTCCTGTCATCCGAATGTTTTACTATACATTCCTTTTGAAAATAAAATGGAGTCCTTTCAAAGAAGTGAATTTGATGGCAAGAGAAAATCAAATCCATACCCCCACCCGTTGTTGCCCACACTAACCGTTTTTTAAGATTTTACTGAGTGGAGTAAGATGATACTGGGAATTTAACTGTGTTTAGGGAAAGAAGGAATTAGCTAAGCAAGGAGTGTTCTGGAGAACAGAGTACTGTATGCAGCAATGTTCCATGAAGAAAAAAAAATCTATTATGTGGCTCTTATTTGGGTGATGTGTTTGGTGGATAAAATGAAGAAAAATATATATGTTGAATAAAAATGAAGAGTGAGTTCCATAGCATTCAAAAGTGACATTAATCAAAAGAAAATATTTTGTAAGATATATAAGGTATTCTTACTTTTTTGGTAAAAGTATGTTGAAACTTTAAAAAGCCAATTTGCTTTATTAAATATTGCATTCTCCCTTGGTAACAATTAGCTATACTCGATGACTTTTTAGTGTTTATTCTGTTTGAGTGACCTAATTGTAATTGAAGCCATTTTACAGTTAAGCCTCACATAACTAAACAAGCAATAAAAATTATTTCAAAAGCATAATAAATACCTATTTTCTGTTAAAGAAAAACTATTTCCTAATTTCAAGATCTTTCAGGTTTTTTCAAAATTGCTCTGAAGTCTGATTCTGACAGTTAATACTTTTTTGTATAATTGAAAGTTACTAAGAGAGTAGATTTTAAAAGTTCTCATCACAAGAAAGAAAAATTGTAATGATGTGAGGTGATGATATTAACTAAACATATTTTGGTAAACACTTTGCAATATACTTATATCAAGTCATTATTTTGTACACTTTAACACTGTTATATGTCAGTTTTATCTCAATAAATCTGGAAAAACTAAACAGAGAAACAGATTAATAAGATATAGAGATAAGGAGATTGATTTATTATAAGGAATTGGATCACATGATTATGGGAGGCTGAGCAGTATCATTATCTGAAGACTCTGGAGGGCTGATGGTGTAAGATCCAGTCTGAAAGCTGGCAAGATCCAGATCCAGAAAGTACTGACTGTTCCTTTTAGTCTAGAGGCAGGGAGAGACTGATACCCCAACTCAAATAGTCAGGCAGGAAGAATCTCCTCTTCCTTTTTTTCTTATTCAGATCTTCAGCTGATTAAAGGAAGCTAACACATATTAGGGAAGACAGTCTACTTTACTCTATCTACCAATTCAACTCTCATTCAAAAATACCCTCAAAGGCACACCTAGGATAATATCTGAACAAATGCCTGGGTGCCCTGTGGCCTAGTCAAGTTGAGATTTTAAATTAACATGGAATTTCAGTTAATTGAGTTATTCATTCAATAGATATTTGAGACCCAACACTAAATGTGGTAAGGTGATAGCAGATGCAAATATTGTGGGCTATTCTTAACTCCAATTGAAAATATAATACATTAATAATATACTTATTGCAGAATGTTACTAAGTAGTTTAAATTATAAATTCAAGGCAGATTGCCCTTAAGCACAGTCCACGTGACAATACTATTTGTTCAGAGCCGAGGAGTTAAGGAGGTGATGGTGACATTGCTTAGGCATAGAGGAGGAAACAATATTTTTAATAGGCTTTGAATTATAGATCCAACTTGAATATGTGAAAATGAAGGATAAGCTGAATGTCATTTCCCAAGGAGAATGGAATACAGATTATGTACATAGAAAATTTCCTCATTTAAACTTCATTTAATATTGTTTGGACTTGGGTTGCATAAGGAAAACTCTGGCAGGGAGACTGGGAAAATAATGTGGGAGACATATTTTAAAGAATTTTGTATGCAAGACAATAGCATTTGAATAAACTTTGGTAGATAATATGTAGCCACTGAATATTTTTGAATGGGCTAACATTGACAGTGATCTAATATTGGGTTAATAAGAGTCTGATGTAGTTAGAGGCAATGAAAAGATTTTTAAAATGGATCATGAGAAGAAAACTCTTAAAGACACAGTGGGCAGATGTTGAGAGACTGGAGCATGACCTTGATATTTTTAGCTGTGGATAAAGCATTAGAAATGATTATAGCATTAGAGGAAATCAGAAAACTGTAAGGGGTATGATTTTGAAATGGAGATGAATTTTAGATATATTAAACTTGAGGTGATGGAAGGCATTGGACTTGAGAGATTCCTTAGGTAACTGGCAAGTGCACTGTGACTCAGGAAAAAAATTCCAGGCTGGATGTGTGTTTAAAAGATGTATGTAATGTGGTGATAATTAGAATAACTTTATTTTTAAAGTATTTAAATTTTACAGGAGTGAAAATAGTATTCTACATTGAAAGTTAAGGAAAGCCAATGCAATAGAAAAAACAATAGGGGTAGTAATAGAAGAGAATTACCATATCCAACACCATACAAAGACAGGGAAAGAATTTTTTAAATGTGATCAAAGAAAGTAAAGATGGAGGAAAAGATCTATTCTGCAGGGGTGTGTGTGTGTGTGTGTGTGTGTGTGTGTGTGTGTGTGCTCAGTCGCATCTGACTTTTTTCAGTCCCATGGCCTGGAACACTCCAGGGTCCTCTGTCCATGGAATTTTCCAGGCAAAAATACTGGAGTGGGTTGCCACTTCCTACTCCAGGGGATCATCTCAACCCAGGGATCGAACCCAGGTATCCTGCATGGCAGGTAGATTCTTTACCACTGTGCCACCTAGATTTTATTAATAGCAACTGTGTTGATTTTCTTTAAATATTAACATTAAAATTAAATTAAAAATTAAGTTTAAATTATGATTTTTAAAATCTGGGCCATATTTAAAGTCTTCATTGAATTTGTTACAATATTGCTTCTGTTTTCTGTTTTGGTGTTTCAGCCACGAGGCACATGGAATCTTAGTTTCTCAACCAGTGATTGAACCTGCACCCCTGCATTGGAAGGCAGAGCTGTAAACACTGGACCAGCAGGGAAGTCCCTGTGGTGAATTTCTGATAATGCTAATTCTAGCTAAACTATCGGAAGGAAAATAGTGGCTTATTTTTTAAAGAAGTTTGCTAGTAAAAAGACAGGCTTCCTTGGTGGCTCAGTAGTGAAGAAGCCGCATGCCAATGCAGGAGACACAGGTTCAATCCCTGGTCTAGAAGATGCCCTGGAGAAAGAAATGACAAACCACTCCAGTATTCTTGCCTTAGAAATTGAGTAGAGGAGCCTGTGGGCTAGAGTCCACGAGGCTGCAAAAGAGTCAGGCACAACTTAGTGACTAAACAATAACAACACCATTAAAAGAACAAATGGAATAATACTGAGGGAGCAAGACAGTTTTGGTGTCTTCTTTGCCAGGGTAGAGAAATTCTTTCTATTACTTACACATTTAATAATAGTTTTGAAAAAGACAAAATAAAACACAAGTTAAAGGTAGGAAATTCCAATAGTTCATTATTCATTGAAGTGCTTGATAACTTCACAAACTAATAAGGTTAATTATGGTATTGAAAATATATCTGAGTCAACATTTATATTATAGGAACCATAATATATGTTATTTTTATCTTATATTCTTTACATTAAGAGTCATAGGGCAAGCACTCACTACGAAATGAAAAGTTTATTATTTTACTTAATTTGGATGAAGAAATTCCAGTAAGAAAAGATAGCAAGTGAGATCACAAACTGTGGTGCTGGGATGATAGTTTTATTTTGTAACCATCAAGTATTAGCACCATTGATTTAAAGTGACATTGAGCCATAACATCAGGTAGTGAAAATTTAAGATGCTGGTTCAATTTCCCATCAGATAACCCAGCCATTTATAAATGAAAGCTCCCATATATCAGTAATAGATATAAAAACAAGATGTTTTACTGGTTGTAAAAAATAGTCTCAGGAATACCTAGCTTTAATAGGCATAATATCTAGATTGTAAAACTGATAAATTATCATTTGTTTTATGATGATAGTAGTGATGGTTAGAACCAATAGTTGCTTGCTTATTGGTTTGTATTTTTTGTTTTATTTTGTTCCCTGAAATAATGGATTAGTTCTAAGACTCCAGTACTCATTCTTGGTGGTCATTAAATCCCCCTTTCACTTTATCCACTTCACCTCTGCCACACACACACACACAAACTTTCTCTCCTTCATTTTGCTATTTATGTATCCTATTTGTAAAGTCTTTTATGAATTATTACAATTCTATTACATTTAACAAACTACGTTTTTGAGTGTAGACATGTAAAATTTACACTGGACAATGTATCTGTAACACTATTTATGTAGGATCTTGTAATATTAACAATGAAATATGTTATTTCTTATTTCTGTTCTTAGTGATTGGATTCCATACAAAATAGTTCTGTTGCCTTAGGGAGATATATTGACTATTAAATAAAGCAAGTTTTGCATTTCTTCAGAAAGATAAAATATTTTAAAATATTTTGATGGGTGCTATATTGTTTTGTGATTTTCAGATGGGCAGATCTTAAAGAAATAGATTTTTATTGTTTATTTATATATTCCTATTTCTATTATACATTAATACTTCCCTTAAAAAAGGTTTGTGTAAGTTGACAGCAGTAGGTCTTACAAGAAATGTCAGTTCATAAAGCTATCAATCATTTTAGAAAAGCAAGTATATACATGAAGATTGTAGCATTAATAAAAGTGATGATCTGAACCTGTTATAAAAGTAGAAAATTTGATGGTGCATAAAGTATAATGAAAGGTTAAGAAATAGACTTGAATGGAGTATCTGAAGGGATAAGTGATAAGACTTTTCCTAGAGTGTAGAAATATAGATAAGTACCAGAATGGCATGACAGCAGTGAAGTGAGGCTAAGGTAATTGTTTAGTGTACAGCAGACATGTAACTTAGAGATGAATAGAAGGTATTCAACAGACAAGTCATGTAGTGGGATAAGATAAGCGCATTGTATCTGACTATTAAACTTCTGAAGGCAAACTGAATGTAAATAACATGGATGATTTTATCATTGTCCCTTTTTTTTTTTCCCCTTCAACTTGTAAAAGCCCCATAATGTGGTGATTGTGGGAAAGGAAAAGCATTGCAATTAGATTGCATAAGAAAATTAAACTCTCATCAATGGGAAAAAAAACTACCACATAGGCTTTGATTATCATTTTGTATTATTTAGTTCTGAGTCCGTGATAAACTTCAGCATTTTATTTGATCAAGTGTTTGCAGAATAGTTGCTGGAGTTTTGTAAGCAATGATTCATTTTTTGTTTTAATTGAGCAAAATGAAGCTTCACTTTTAGAAATAGTTTGGAAGAAATTAGCGTTGTGTTTGAAAGAATGAAGAACTTATACAGTAACTGTCTTTCATATCATCTGAAATTCCAAGTCTATATTCAGTCAACCATTTAAGACATTGAGGTCACAAGGAGCCATTTGACAAAATGAAGTGCCAAATATAAAGAGATCTATCTTATTTCAAGTGGAGCAACAGAAGAATGAGAATAAGGAAGGCAAAATAAGATATATTGGCTGAAAAGATTCCCAAACTACTGAAAGATATTAACTTCATGTTTAAAAAAGTGGGCTTTTAAACAAGAAATGAATATCAAAATAAATAAGTAAATAAAACAAATGGAAAAAACCGCACTTGGACACATTGTGACCCAGCTACTGAAAACCAAAGTAAAAGAGCATACCTGTAGGGAACCAGCTATACAAATTATATTGACTATCAAAAACAAGAGACTTGAAAAATATTTGAAAGACATCTTTAAAATAATTAATAAAATCTGTGTATTCGTCTACTTGGGCTGCTGTAACAGATTACCATAAATCGGACAGCTAAAGCAACCGAGATTTATTTCTCCTAGTTCTAGAAGCTGGGAAGTTCAAGATCAAGGTGAAGGCTCATTCAGTTCCTGGTGAGACCTTTCTTCCTAGCTTGTAGAAAGCTACCTTCTGGGTATGTGCTCACACACCATTTCCTAGGTGCATGTAAGCAGAGAGTGATCTCCCTTCCTCTCATTACCAGGCCACTAATATCATAAGAGAGCCCCACTTTCATGACCTAATCTCAACTTTATTAACTCCCAAAGGCCACATGTCCAAATACTATCGCATTGGGGGTAAAAAGCTTCAACATACGAACTTTGAGAGACATAGCATTCAGTCCATTGTTCCCTGTGCTTCACAAAATTCATGTCCTTCTCACATGGAAATACATTCATTCTATCCCAAGAGCACCCAAAATCTTTACTCACTGGGAGCAGTAACTCTAAAGTCTGAAATCAAAGTTTTATCTGAGTATCATCCAGATCAGACATGGTGAAACTTGAGATCCAGTTCATCCTAAGGCAAAGTCCCGCTCCAGCACTGAACCTTTAAAACTAGGTAAGTTATGTCTTTCTAAAATAGAATGATGGGATGGCATAGGCTAGACATTCCTATTTCAAAATGGGGAAACAGATAAAAAGGAAAAGGCAGTGGGTCCCAAACAGCTACAAAACCTAGCAAGGAAAATCCCATCAGATCTTAAAGCTCAAGAATAGTCCCCTTTATGGTGTCTTCAAGAGCTGGTCTAGAGAAAGCTAAGTATCTACATGCGAAAGACTTCATCAGAATCAGCCTTAATGCCCATGTTTCTAGCATTTACATAAAAAGTCTTCCGGTTTCTACCCATTACCCAGTTGCAAAGCTGCTTATATATTTAGGTATTCATTACAGTAGCACTCCATTTCTCAGTAACAAAATCTGTATTAGTCACTCAGGCTGCTATAGAAAAATACTGTAGATGGTATATAAGTATCAAATTTATTACTCATAGTTCTGAAAGCTGGGAACCCCAAGATCAAATTGCTGGATGATTTGGCTCCCAATTTGCAGACAGCTGACCCTAACATGCCTTCCCCTTAGTGTACAAATACAAAAATCTCTCTACCCACTAATCCCACTGTGAAGGCCCCACCATTACCTCATCTAACTCTAATTACCTCCCAAAGGCCACATGTTCAAAAACCATTGCATTGGGACTTAGGGCTTTAACATATGAATTAGCTGAGGAGCAAACATTCAGTCCATAGAAAGCTGAGTTCTGTACCCTATAAACATATCCTTTAAAAATTAAGATAAAAATGTTTGAGACAGAATCAAAAACTGAAAGGGCTTGTTTCCAATACATATTGGTAAAGAATCTGCCTTCTAATGAGGGTTTGATCCCTGGGTTGGGAAGATGCCCTGGAGTGGAGAATGACAACCCACTCCAGCATTCTTGCTGGGAAAATCCCATGGACAGAGCCTGGCAGGCTGCATTCCCTGGAGTCACGAAGAGTCACACACGACTCAATATCTAAACAACAAGAATCGGATGCCACTGAGCATCTACATATAACCTATGAGAAGTGCTAAAATGATGTTTCTGAATATAAAGTGAAATATCATATAAAAGTCAGTATTAGCAGGGAGCAATTAAGAACACCAAAAAGAGGTAAATATCTGGGTTAATATAATTGACCCCTTTGTCTTTATTTTCCATACTCACATAGTTTAAATTTTTAAAAGCCTATTAATTGTATAAAGTGACAAAATAGCAATATATNCCACTCCAGGATTCTTGCCTAGAGAACCCCATGAACAGAGGAGCCTGGTGGGCTGCTGTCCATGGGGTCGCACAGTCAGACATGAGTGAAGTGACTTAGCATACATGCATGCATTGACTATCTGAAAAGATTAATAAAACTGATAAATCTCTTGCAAGACTGACCGAAAAAGAGGCGAGGGGGAGGGGGGTGGAATTTACATTAGGAGTGAAATAAGGATTATCATTACAGAGCATAGAAATGTTAAAAGGATAATTATAAACAGCTCTGTAACAATAAATTTTAAAACTTGGATGAAATGGAAAAATCCCTTGGAAAGACAACTTACCATATGTGACACAATAAATAAGTACAAAATATAAAAATTCTAATTGTAAAATGAAATTTAAATGAATACCTGTTACATTATCAAAAAATGAAAAAATGCAAAGTGTTTTACATTGAAAACGATCAACATTGCTTAGAGAAATTAGAG
>SJYQ01003252.1:73158-91875 GCA_006410935.1 Redunca redunca
GACTCTGCTTTCATGAAGCTTCTCTCAATCTTTCATGGTTGTTAACAAGAATAAAGCAAGATACATTCTCAATTTGCCCTAGGAAGCATCACTACTAACAGAACTAGTGGAGGTGATGGAATTCAGTTGAGCTATTTCAAATCCTAAAAGAGGATGCTGTAAAAGTGCTGCACTCAATGTGCCAGAAAATTTGGAAAACTCAGCAGTGGCCACAGGACTGGAAAAGGTCAGTTTTCATCCCAATCCCAAAGAAAGGCAATGCCAAAGAATGTTTAAACTGCCACACAGTTGCACTCATCTCACACACTAGCAAAGTAATACTCAAAATTCTCCAAGCCAGGCCTCAGCAGTACGTGAACTATGAACTTCCAGATGTTCAAGCTGGATTTAGAAAAAGCAAAGGAGCCAGAGATCAAATTGCCAACATCCATTGGATCATAGAAAAAGCAAAAGAGTTCCAGAAAAATATCTGCTGCTAAGTCAATTCAGTCGTGTCCAACTCTGTGTAACCCCACAGATGGCAGCCCACCAGGCTCTGCCATCCCTGGGATTCTCCAGGCAAGAACACTGGAGTGGGTTGCCATTTCCTTCTCCAATGCATGAAAGTGAAAAGTGAAAGTGAAGTCGCTCAGTCGTGTCCAACTCTTAGTGACCCCATGGACTGCAGCCTACCAAGCTCCTCCATCCATGGGATTTTCCAGGCAGTCTACTTCAGCTTTATTGACTATGCCAAAGCCTTTGACTTTGTGGACCACAACAAACTCTAGAGAATTCTGAAAGAGATGGGAATACCAGACCACCTGACCTGCCTCCTGAGAAATCTGTATGCAGGTCAAAAAGCAACATTCAGAACTGGAAATGGGACAACAGACTGGTTCCAAATAGGAAAAGTAGACATCAAAGCTGTATATTGTCACCCTGCTTATTTAACTTATATGCAGAGTATACATGCGAAATGCCAGGCTGGATAAAGCACAAGCTGGAATCAAGATTGCCGGGAGAAATATCAATAACCTCAGATATGCAGATGACACCACCCTTATGGCAGAAAGTGAAGAGGAACTAAAACGCCTCTTGATGAAAGTGAAAGAGGAGAGTGAAAAAGTTGACTTAAAACTCAACATTCAGAAAACTAAGATCATGGGATCTGGTCCCATCACTTCATGGCAAATAGATGGGGAAACAATGGAAACAGTGGAAGATTTCATTTTTCTGGGCTCCAAAATCACTGCAGATGGTGACTGCAGCCATGAAATTAAGACACTTTCTCCTTGGAAGGAAAGTTATGACCAACCTAGATAGCATATTAAAAAGCAGAGACATTACTTTGCCAACAAATGTCTGTCTAGTCAAGGCTATGGTTTTTCCAATAGTCATGTATGGACAGGAGAGTTGGAATATAAAGAAAGCTGAGCGCTGAAGAACTGAAGGTTTTGAACTGTGGTGTTGGACAAGACTCTTGAGAGTTCCTTGAACAGCAAGGAGATCCAACCAGTCCATCCTAAAGGAGACCAGTCCTGAGTGTTCTTTGGAAGGAATGATGTTGAACCTGAAACTCCAATAGTTTGGCCACCTGATGTGAAGCACTCACTCATTTGAAAAGACCCTGATGCTGGAAAGGGACCACAGAGGATGTAACGGTCAGATGGCATCACCAATGCAATGGACATTAGTTTGATTAAACTCCAGGAGTTAGCGATGGACAGGGAGGCCTGGTGTGCTGCAGTCCATGGGGTTGCAAAGAGTCAGAAACGACTGAGCAACTCAACTGAAGTGAACAGATCTCTAGCTAGACAGCATGTTAAAAAGCATAGACGTTACTTGATCAACAAAGGTCCATTTAGTCAAAGCTATGGTTTTTCCAGTAGTTATGTTTGGATGTGAGAGTTGGACTATAAAGAAAGCTAAGTGCCAAAGATCTGATGCTTTTGTATTGTGGTGTTGGAGAAGACTCTTGAGAGTCCCTTGGACTGCAAGGAGATCCAACCAGTCCATCCTCAAGGAAATGAGTCCTGAATATTCATTAGAAGGACTGATGCTGAAGCTCCAATACTTTGGCCACCCAAGGCAAAGAACTGACTCATTGGAAAAGACCCTGATGCTGGAAAAGACTGAAGGCAGGAAGAGAAGGGGACAACAGAAGATGAAATGGTTGGATGGCATCACTGACGCAATGGACATGAGTTTGAGTAAGCTCCGGGACTTGGTGATGGACAGGGAAGCCTGGCATGCTGCAGTCCATGGGGTCACAAAGAGTCAAACACTACTGAGAGACTGAACTGAATTGATCATTCTCAACTTCATCCAAAGTTTGGGCCTAGAATGGAAGGAACAGCAAATCTTGTCTTGTTACGAAGCTTTGTGGTTGAAGTGACTCATCTGAGAAAGGAAAACCCAATTTAAATCCAAGGCTTAAAAGAGATCTTTTAAGCCAGCAAGAAACCCTCCACCAAAGGGCAAAATATACATCATGGGGCAGAAATCACAGCAAACAGAGGCAAGACCACAAAACACTCTATTGATTAAGTCCGGGGTTAAGTTAAAAAAAGGTCTGATTGCAAAACTATAGTCAGACCACAAAATTTCCTCTATCAGCAGTGTCACTTTGATGATATATCTGAGAGCAACGAGGCTTAGAAGCCTGAATTCTAGCACTTATGTTATGAGGCTGCTTTTAATTCTTGCCCATAGCATGCTTTCTTTTAGAAACGACTTTTCCCTAAGGCCTTAGTCAGGGGAATGAGGTATGCCCTACTCTAGAGTATCTGCTACCCAAGGAATGTTAATGGAGTTGCACAATATGAGCCATAACCTTCAGGTCTCTGCACTCTGGAGAATCCATTTTCAACTTGGATTCTAAGCTGGAAGTGATTCTTTACATTAAAACAGTCTTCAAAAAACCTCTCTCATAACCACAATACGCCAGGAAAATATCTCCAGCAAAGACTATACATACAAGATGTTCATTTGGGGGATAGGCAGAGAAACCAGCAGTATGAAACAGCCATTCTTGCATTTAGCAAAGCAAACACTAAGTTTTGTGGACAGTTGCAAGAATTCTAAGACCAGAGAACATGACAGGAAAGCAGGCAAGAGATAAGAGCCTCGAATGGAAATTATTAATCCCCAAGCCCTCTTAGTACAGAAATCCAGTCCAAAGCAGAATGATTCCATTAGCCACACTACTTAAGTTATCATCAGCAGAGAAAAACCAGAGATGACAATCACAAGGTCCTGTAGATGCTTACATATCGTAGACTACATATAATTTCCAATATAGCGTGTCATTTCCAACAAATCCTTTAATCCTCTTCAAAAGGATGCACGTATAAAACCCCTAGAACCAGGGAAATGGTACTTCTCTATTAAAATCAGGATTTTGATGGTTGGAGAGGGCAAAAAGAAACATCACTTACATAATTCTTCCAAAGTGAGTCATATTTCTCTTCGGATATATTGAGAAATCTAATGGTGTATTGAGTTCAGTGTCATCTAATAGCTGCTGTGTTTGTACTATGGACAGCTCACCGTGCATATTTGTTTACATAAGAAATATGAAGATAAGTAAGATTAAGTTCCTTTGTCCAAGTCCTTGCTATCATGTAGGAAATTAAGGAGAGACCCACAAAAACTACAAGACTGAATCAATGGCATAGCTTTCTTCAGATGTAATGTTATGCCTATATATTCAGATTACTTGTAAATGGAGGTAGCTATTATTTTTACGTACGGGAAAATTAGTCACCAAAAAAACTAGAATGGTGACATATTTCATACCCTTAAAGAGCTGATTATATAAATTTTTGATGATATTATCACCTATTTTACAGAAATATATTTCCTTAAGAAACTTGGAGAGCCTATCTTCCTTTTTCTCTTTTGTTCTGTCTCCATCTATATTAGTGACTAAATAGGCTAGGAGCAGTGGAATGAAAATAAAGTGGAAAAGGAAATTCCCTCCGAATGAGGGTATGGGAAACACATCATGAAAATTTTAGATTTATATATTTATTTGACAGATAAGTAATTTTTATACTAGTTAGAGCTGCAGTGAAAGTGAAAAGTACCCGCACCTGCACAGAAGCTCAAAAGTTGGAAAAAGATCATCTTTGCTAAGCAAGGAGTGATTTTGAAACAAGCTGGGACCTGGAAACCTTTCTGCAGCGCTGAGATGCTTGCTTCTGGATGAAAGCCTGCTCCAGCAACAAAATACAAAGGAACTATATGGGACTAAAAATAACTATGCATTAGCAGTTGGGGTCAATTCTGGACAAAGGGTACAAAAAGGCCAAAAAAAAAAAAACAACTTCCAAGAAACAAACACAGGGTATTGTGCATTCTCCCTGCACTCAACATCACCTAAGAAGTGAGCAAAACACTTAAGTCATACTTCTGGTCTGACCCCTGGATACATCCGTACCCTTACCCCATATATAGAACCAGCACATCCCTTTGGGGAGTGAGCAGGGGAAGCTGTGACTTGGTTTTGCTCCCTTCTACAGCCACAGGAGTCCCAGTAAAGCTTTGAATAGATTTCTTGTCTAGCCTTTAGTCAATTTCTATTGATTGGTGGAGGCCAATATATTTTCAACCTGCTTATTTAACATCTATGCAGAGTACATCATGAAAAATGCTGGGCTGGAAGAAGCACAAGCTGGAATCAAGATTGCCGGGAGAAATATCAATAACCTCAGATATGCAGATGACACGCCACCAGGGAATCCCTATGGCAGAAAGTGAAGATGAACTAAAAAGTCTCTTGATGCAAGTGAAAGAGGAGAGTGAAAAAGTTGGCTTAAAGCTCAACATTCAGAAAACGAAGATCATGGCATCTGGTCCCATCACTTCATGGGAAATAGATGGGGAAATAGTGGAAACAGTGGCAGACTATTTGGGGGGTCTCCAAAATCACTACAGATGGTGAAGCAGCCATGAAATAAAAAGACGCTTACTCCTTGGAAGGAAAGTTATGACCAGCCTAGATATCATACTCAAAAGCAGAGACATTACTTTGCCAACAAAGGTCCGTCTAGTCAAGGCTATGGTTTTTCCAGTGGTCATGTATGGATGTGAGAGTTGGACTATGAAGAAAGCTGAGTGCCAAAGAATTGATGCTTTTGAACTGTGGTGTTGGAGAAGACTCTTGAGAATCCCTTGGACTGCAAGGAGATCCCAGTCCATTCTGAAGGAGGTCAGCCCTGGGAATTCTTTGGAAGGAATGATGCTAAAGCTGAAACTCCAGTACTTTGGCCACATCATATGAAGAGTTGACTCATTGGAAAAGACTCTGATTCTGGGAGAGATTGGGGGCAGGAGGAGAAGGGGACGACAGAGGATAAGATGGCTGGATGGCATCACTGACTCGATGGACATGAATTTGAGTGAACTCCGGGAGATGGTGATGGACAGGGAGGCCTGGCGTGCTGCAATTCATGGGGTCGCAAAGATCGGACACGACTGAGCAACAGAAGCGAACTGAACTGAACTGAACTGAAGAGCCCTGGTGGGTATCAATATCATCAGCCTGGATTAATAAAGAAATGTGAGGAAATGTAAAAGTATACAGGACTCCTTCTAGGGTCCCTACATTCAAACTAAGTACTGCAAGGGCAGTTGAGGCAGCTACCCCATGGAAACCCAAAGTGCCTGCTCAGTTGACTAGGAACACGGATTGTTAAGAATGCATTGAAGTGAAAACAAGTCCCTATTTCTTCTAAATATGACTGTTTTTTTTTGTTGTTGGTTCCCCCCCCCCCCATTTTAGTCTACTAGGCCACCTGTGAACACATGAAAGAGTTCTCCAGATCATTTTCTAATTTAGCCTGAATGAAGAGACTCACACTGGCAAGTAATTTGTGTTCTCAATTTAAAGCAGTGTACACTGAACGAAAACTGGAGTTTTAATATCGGCCATGTTTAAATAACTTAAGATTGTTGTAATAAAAACAGGGGATGTTTATTTCATTCTAGGCTGATCACCTTTCTGACAGGTTCAGGAGGTACAGCAAGTGTCTCTATAGCTGAGACAGAACTTTGGAAACAGAATTAAGAGATGAAGATTCAGCTCTGAGAATGCCTCTTGCATATTATTAGTGTTTGTGTCCTTAAAGTGCAAAGGTGTTTTCTGGCACAGCAATATGGAGTTAGACATGAATAACAGCATAGCATAGTAGAAAGATGAGGGATCAGAAAACAGCATCCCAATCTCTAAGATGAACTTCCTGTAAGAACTTAAGAAATCTTATTATCTGAGTTTTCTGTTTCTCCATACATAAAAAAAATATATGCACAAGGCAGGTTTTCATGGTTTGCATCATTAATGACACGACATGCACACAGCCTCAGTAGCGTCGAGTCTTCTGCAACCCCATGGACTGTAGCCCGCCAGGCTCCTCTGGCAAGAATATTGGAGTGGGTTGTCATTTCCTCCTTCAGGAGATCTTCATTAATTCTTCAAGGTACATCTTTTTATTTCTGTTTTAAGAATGGGAAAACCAAGGTTCAAAAATTTACTGTTAGTTGGCAACCCAAGTTTCTGCTTTAAATCTTTGCTTCATTATAATTTCAACACATCAGAAAATCAATAGAAGTTTGTTTTTTTCTTTTCATGGTAACAAAATAGATTTTAAAATATTATTATTATAGAGAAATTATAAAAGATATTTGTAAAAATCAGATGTACAATATCAATATAGGAAGCAAACAGAAACCAAGGTATTCCAATTAAGATGAATGATTAGGAAGACAATTTTGGAGAATTGAAATAAAATTTGCACAGAAATGTCAGGATCATTTTATATCATTTAGTCTCTGATCATATATGGTGGCCTAGAAGAAATGTATCGGACCACACAAAATAATGTCTACACATGTGTTTAATGTAGATACTTACTCAAATTAACACTGTATTTCAATGTCAGAATTTCAGTAGTGTAATGACAATAGCTATATATAAGAGAGGTCAGAATACTTTCATTTTTATTACTTCTAAGTAAAAATAGCAGAGGTATCAGTTTATTGAAAATGAATCAGTGATATAAATGATTATGAATCAGATCTTTTAATTCAAATGAAAATATGTTAATATATCATTGTAAGCATTTCATATACTGATTCCAGCTTCACAGTTCCTGTAACAGTGATGAGATAGCTCTGGCTTCATCTGATTATATCATTAAACACCATTTCATAACTGTGTAACTTCCTGCCCAGTTTGGAGGAAATTAGAAAAGAATGAGAAATAATCACTTAAATGCTTCTTTGAGATTCTAGGAGAGGAACTGTGTGAATTATAGCAAACAGTTCAGCATACATTTCAGTCTCTAAATT
This sequence comes from Redunca redunca, assembly GCA_006410935.1. Classification (NCBI taxonomy): domain Eukaryota; kingdom Metazoa; phylum Chordata; class Mammalia; order Artiodactyla; family Bovidae; genus Redunca; species Redunca redunca. The sequence goes on from SJYQ01003252.1 coordinate 80,488, forward strand.
TATACTTCTGGTACCACTTCAATGATATGTAATGGTTACAAATCAGAGAGAATTTCGGAGACATCTTGAAGTGACCTCTTCCAAGAAAAGCAGGTAATTTATTCAGAGATTATTTCTGCTGCTGTTCAAAAAGTCTATTGAGATTTTTATGGTTTTCTCTATTCAGTGTGGTGTTTTCCTGGTTAGTTAATCATGAATACCTACTTGGTTCTAGCTTGTTGATTAATTAAAAGTTTTAAAAAATGAAAACCATTTTTTTAAACTCTAGGGGTATTTTTCACAAGATCTAAATGTTCTTCAAGTTGCAATATTATTGTTATTATATCATCTGATTATCTAACCCAACAGGCTCAAATACCTAGCTGTATACAATGACAGAAACTGAAGAAAACATGTGTACCTTTGAACATGACCCTCTATTCATTTCAACCAACTGACAGTAATTGCAAGTCCACTGGAAATGTCTTCACCCTAGAGGTGTGAAATGTGAGCACCTACCTCCCAGTAACTGATCTCCATTGATTCCAAATACTGTCATCATTCATTCACTGCGTATTTATTGAGCACTTTATGTTTCAGGTACTGTTTTAGCCCCATGGAATATATCAGGGTATAAAGACAGAAAGCTTCTCTACCCTCATTTGAGTGTCAGGGAGAGTTAACACATATAACTAAGTAAATGTAGAATAGGATAAGGTGTACTGACTGAGGTTTGGAGGAGGATATACTAGTAAATACCACAGTCAATATTGTTTTAGTGGATATTAGATGGAAATCTTGAAAGAGGTCCCAGAATTAACTGTCAGTATTACGCCAACAAACCAAGGATCCTGTTTATCTGTGTGAAATCAAGAAAATCATTGTCAGCCAAGGAAGATCTATTCAAAATAAATAATTACATGAAATAATGGAATATAACTCCCATTATATTTGAAATGCAAATTATACTGAAAATCTTGCCAAGAGTTCCCTTCCAAGAAAAAGAGACTGGGTCACAGTTGTTTTGTTTTGTCTTTAAATAATGTCATCAGATTGATTTCATAAAGTTATAATCTATCATATATTGAAAATTAACATTTTAGAAGAGAGGAAGGAATTTACTAACATATTCCAAAAAGAAATTAGGCTACAGCTGACACAGCAGCCCAACATAGTGAAAGATACCGCATTGAAGACAGACGGAAAAAAGGAGGTTTGAGATAATGCCAAATAACTCCAGTATACCCGTGTACATTTGATTTTGTGGAACTAACATAATCTCACACATTCTGGAAACTCCGTGGCTCAGATACATTCTTGGTTGTCATATAACAACAATTTGTGTTTATTGAAATCTTAAAATGTACCACACATTTTTAACATATAGGAGTATTGTATGTTACTTCAATTATTCCTCCTAACATGTCTACAAAGTGGGAAGTTAAGAAACAGAAGACATAAGTAATGTAAGTGGTAGAGCTTGTTTTGAATGCATACTGACTCCTCGGGCTTCCCTGGTGGCTCAGGCAGTAAAGAGTCTACCTGCAATGTAAGAGACCCAGGCTCAATCCTTTGGTCAGGAAGATCCCCTGGAGAAAGGAATGGCAACCCACTCTAGTATTCTCGCCTGGAGAATTCCATGACTGAGGAGCCTGGGGAAAGGGGGAGGGGGGGTACAGTGCCTGGAGTCACAAAGAATCGGACATGACTGGGCGACTAACGGTTTCATTTTCATACCGACTCCTGACTTCTTAACCGCAGTGTGACCGTAACTCCTATAAGAAGTTTGACAAACACTACTCCAGTGTGGATTGAATACAATGCCTTGTGGATTGAATTCATTGGCATTTGGGGAAAAAAAAGTACTAAGACACTGATTGATAGTCATCTAAAAGAAAGAAAGATTTGACCTAAATTGTGATTTTTGTAGAGATGAACCCTGATGCCCCACTAGGCTGAATCTCAGACAGCATCCTATCTTAGACCAAATGCATGGCATCCTTGGAGGAGAAAGGGAGTGAGTGATACAGTGAACAGCTTTGACAGTAGCAACCTCCCTGCTTCTTCAATTCCAATCTTTTGTTGCATATTGTTTATGAAGTCACATAAAGGCATTTACAGACATGTATGCCCTGGTTTGACTATATTAACCCTCCCAGAGGAAGCAAGTAGTTTGAACACTCTTCCTAGGAATAGACTGCCTTTTAAACATAATACCAGGAACTCAAGCACAAATGAATAGCAAGAAAATGGCACAGCCAACAGTACTCCCACTTACTGGATGCATGCTTTGTCTGTCAAGTCACATCACAGGTTTCAAGCCAAGATCTCTAATCAGATCTGACTTGTTCAGTCACATTTCTTTCAGTTAAGACATTATAATTTTTGTTTGCACCAAAAAAAGGTATTATGCTGTTAACAAATAGAATAAAACATTGAAAAAATGTTCATTTCCTCATTTCTATTTTGCATATTTTATAAAGTACATAAATGATTACAGGAGAACAAGTATTTGATTTATAGAAATAAATATTCATGTATTAAGGACATTGGAGAAGGAAATGGCAACCCACTCCAGTGTTCTTGCCTGGAGAATCCCAGGGATGGGGGAGCCTGGTGGGCTGTCGTCTCTGGGGTCGCACAGAGTCGGACACGACTGAAGTGACTTAGCAGCAGCAGCAGCAAGGACATGATCTCAAAATATTTACTGACAGTTGTGAGGCCACAGATCTAGATGAAACAATTATCATTACAAACAGGAATGAATTTTTATTATAAAATTAACATTAATTTACGTCTATATTAATAGACATTAAGTGTCCAGTATTACCAACTTTCGAATAATGTCCTTAAATGTCTGAATGAATCTTACTGTTTCAAGGTTACTTTTAACTCTGAGTTTTTTCTGTCCTTTTATAACTGATTAAATTTGGGATATATGCATGCATTTCTCAAGAAAGTAATATGTTTAATTCATCTTCAGATCATTTTAACTCAAAATACTTAACACTCCGTTGGTGTCACCATCCACACCAGTTATTTCCTTTACCTTCAATATCTTTCTGTGAGTGGGTTTCCCCTGTCTTCTCAGACACGCAGGCTCAAAGATTTCTCTATTTCCTCTCTATTTCTTAGCGTAGAAGAAAACTGACAGGTCCTATGTTTTCTTCCTCTGCCAGGCACTCCATTTGTCTCTTCCTTTGCATTCATGGCTAACACCACACTAAAGCTCTTAAAATATTACTTTAATAACCTCTGTTTTGCTGGTTTCCCCTGTCAGGCCCAAATCCCATCTAACAGCCAGGATTGATCTGTCCACACTTGCCAGTTTATTCTAACTTTAAAGATTACAGTTTTTTGAAGAGGGCTTATTTCCAACCCTCTTCAAAAAACCATCCTGAAGTCAAATTTTCCCATCTGGCTCACAAAATTCTGTGCCTCAACTGCCTTATCCTACACCCTTTGGCCTGTTCATTCTGTATTTTGCCTGTTGTCCTGGTACAAGACAATACTGTCAAGCCTTTTTTTGAATGTTCATAGCACTTTGCTGATAAAATTCTCATGACATTTTTCCTTCTTCTTTTTATAATTACTCAGGTACATCTTTTCCTTCACACTGATTATCCTTGAGGATAGACACCAGGTTTCACACAATTAAAAAAAAAAAGAATCTTACCAACTTCTAGCACTTTTGCATGCTGATAAATACTCAAAATTAATATTTGATGAGTAAAAGTAGTATAAAATAATGCAATATTTTCCTAGTTATTTAGAATGGACTTTAACATATTTCAGTACTGTAGAGGCCCTAATTACTGTTTACATTTGTCTGTGGGATTGATTTTGAATAGCGTCCTCTTCGGCCAATTTAGGAGACACAGGTTCCATCCCTGGGTTAGGAAGATCCCTGGAGAAGGGAATGGCAACCCACTCCAGTGTTCTTGCCTGTAGTATCTCATAGACAGAGGAGCCTGGTAGGTATAGTCCACAGGGTCAGAAAGAGTGAGACACAACTGAGGGGACTTAGAAATAACACAGGCCCTAATAGTCTCTATTTTTCATTGATCAGTGTATTTGACATAATATTAGCTAACAGAAAGCCACTATGCATGTAGAAGCTACATGGGGCATGTACAAAGAGGTAAAGGAAATTTGGCAGTATGTCATTTTATGGAAAAGTAAAGTATACTCTGGGTCAGGAAGATCCCTTGAAGGAGGGCATAGCAACCCACTCCAGTATTCCTTCCTGGAGAATCCCGTGGACAGCAGAGCATGAATGGCTACAGTCCATGGGGTTGCAAAGGGTCAGACATGATTGATCAACTGAATAACAGCAAAAGTATATTCTCACAGCCAGATAGTCAAACTGTGTTATGCCGTTTAATTCACTTATCTCTAAAATCTGAGAAGGGGAGAAGAGAGATACAATTTACAAAAAATATGATAATAAATAATTCACCTTTGCATACTGTCTCTCACCTTTCTTAGATTTTTTTTTCCTTTTTATACACTAGGTCAGATATGACAGTTTCTTCGAAGATCTGTTTTAAACTCACTTAATGAAATCTCTTCTGATTAACATTATACTGCACAACTTTTTAATTTGGATTCACTGAGTACTTACATCTAGATGCTTCTACTGCAGTAACAAAACATTTTGGCAAACCCAGTAACATTCTTTACATGCTGCCTTTTTCCAGCTTTATTTTGTTTTGTTTGTTCAATAGAAGATTGCTTCTCTTACATATAGCGACAATTACTTTTATTTTTTTTGGTTCCTGCTAAAACCATGGAACTGTTTCAAGTACATACTAAGTACTACATCTGTACAAGTTTGTTTGAATGAGAATAAGAATATACTTTTTAACAGGTAAAACACTATATAAAAAAGAATCAGTACATTCTTTTGGGGCTTACACAAATGTATCTGAACAATTCAGCATCAATCTCTGAACCAAACAGCAAAGTTAAATATGGCTTTCAAAAATGAAACAGATAAAGGATCACAAAGGATTCCTCTGTTGTTGTTCTGTCACGAAATCATGTCTGACTCTTTGTGACCCCATAGATGGCAGCACACAAGGCTTCCCCGTCCTTCACTATCTCTCAGAGTTTGCTCAACTTCATGTCCATTGAGTCAGTGATGCCATCCAACCATCTTATCCTCTGTTCTTTTCTCCTCCTGCCTTCAATCTTTCTTAGCATCAGGGTCTTTTTCCAACAAATCGGTTCTTTGCATCAGGTGGCCAAAGTATTGGAGCGTCAGCTTCAGCTTCAGTATCAGTCCTTCCAATGAAGGAAGGTTGATTTCCTTTAGGATTGACTGGTTTGATCTCCTTGCCAATAAACAGTGTCCCTGTCAAAATAGGGAATGTAGTTGACCATGTATGAATCATGAAAAAAAAAAGAAAGAATTACTAATCTACTTTTACCTCCTGAATTGAAGTAGTACAACAAAATCAGAGGAGCAGTGTCCTTATGGAAGTTCACTTTAAGAACAAGGATTTTCACTTTAAATAACTAGAGAACTCCTAAGCAGATGATATCCTTGATGAGTGCACAGCTTTCCAGAACAGGTGATTGTCTCCATCACTTGGTTTTGAAAACAGGAGCTGGAATGTAAATTAAAAGATTATTTTAAATTTTTTCCTCTGTTAAGAAAGATGTAAAGTACTCATAAATTATCCAACAAAAAACAGATCTAAAAGTCAGCTGAATAGGTATCCCCTGGAAGACATCACCATAACAACTTGGAATTAATGCTACTTTCAATTGTCTTATCCTTCCCCTGCCCCCACCACATCTAAAACTGGTCTTCTTTAAATCAGACACAATAACTTGGAGGTTAGAGGGGCAAAGAAACAACTAATAAGTTTGCATCTTATTCTATTCTTATCAGATAAGGAAAAACTATGAAGAATTGCATTAAGTTACTGTCAAAATAAATGAGTCTTAAACCTTTCAAATTGGGTGCAGTTTAGTACTGGACCCAGATGAAATTCCTCTATCCAAAACACCTCTAAATTCTTAGCCTGTCAATAAGAGTAATGAGCAAAAAGATTTTTTAAACATTCAAATAAACTGTTTTAAAAAATATGAATGCTTTGCAATTTGAGTCTCATTTCTTTGAGATTCCAATAACATACTATCTATAGCACATCATGAAACTGTTATAATTATATAATATTAATTTAAATACTATTTTGTTTACTTAAGTTTTGACTCCTTCCTGTGAAACATTAAATTCTGAAACTCAAGTGGCCATTTTAAGTAAAATATATGTGGCTCAGTGGTAAAGAATCCGCCTGCTACTGCAAGAGAACCAGGTTCAATCCCTAGATCAGGAAGATTCCCTGGAGAAGAAAATGGCAACCCACTCCAGTATTCTTGCCTGGAAAATCCCGTGGACAAAGGAAACTGGTGGGCTGAAGTCCATGGGTGTTCAAAGAAATGAGTGTGACTTAAGGACTAAACAATAACAATAAAATGTGGCTCAGCTAAACTATTCATAGTTGAGCTAACTATCAAAAGTAGATACTCCCACACGTGGTGCAGTAGCCATAGGCACTATGGGGAACGAGAAATTTGGAAACACAAGATTCAGATTTCAGAGCCTGGATGAGTCCCACCATTTTTTAGATGAGCTGCTAACCTCAACTGTGAAATAAAGATATTAAAATACCTAGAATTATTTTAAACATTAAGTGAAATAGTACATGACAATATTTCAAAAAATTTTAAATTCTCAACAAACATTACTCATAGTATAACAATATGGTTAATATTTTCTCAATTTTAAAAAAAAAGCTTTTGAAGTAAGCTTTCTTTTTTAAAATTCTATTCTTTTCCAAATCTAAGCTTTCCCCTCTGCATATTTGGAAAAAGCCAAAGCAAAGAAATTGTCAATGGCAAAATTTATAGCCGATTTTACTGTCTCTCATAACTGGGTATTTGGGGCTTTGTGGTTAATATACGTTAATAGTTATTGCATAACTTTCCAGCACATAATTGGCCACCTTGGATTTCATTTAACCATATTTAGACAAAAGCATAAAATTATGTTTAAAGATATATATACAGTAATTTTTTATAGTCAGCAATAATATAGAACTTTAAGCTCCATTAAAACAAGGAATGGTTCCTGTGTGATCTCCTTCCCATCTCATTTACTGTGCTATATACATAAAAGATGCTCAAGAAAATCTGATCTGAGTTTATTAATTGAATCCATTTAGCAAATAAATTTTATTTCAAGCATTATTTATTAACGAAAAAATTGGTAAGCTGGACCTCAGTACAACTCAAAATTTCTGGTGTCTTCTATGGGCTTCCCTGGTGGCTCAGCTGGTAAAGAATCCACTTGCAATACAGGGGACCTGGGTTCCATCTCTGGGTTGGGAACATCTCCTGGAGAAGGAATCAGGTACCCACTCCAGTATTCTAGCCTGGAGAATTCCATGGACTGTATAGTCCCTGGGGTCACAAAGACTCAATGTCTTCTACAAAAGATACCATTAAGAGAATGGAAAGACAAGTCAGAGAAAATATTTGTAAAACATATCTAATAAAGGACTTGCATCCGAATATATAAAGGACTCTAAAAACTCAACAAGAAAACAGGCAACCCAGATGAAAATGGGCCAAAGAATTGAATAGATACCTCACCAAAGAACATAAAAAGATGGCAAAGTATATGAAAAGACATTTGGAGTGTATGTCTTTTTTTGCTGTTTAGTTGCTAAATTGTGTCCAACTCTTTGCAACCCCACAGACTACAGCAGTCCAGGCTTCCCTGTCCTTCACTGTCTTCCAGAGTTTGCCATGAGTCCACTGTCATGTCCTTTGAGTCAATAATGCGACCCAACCGTCTCCTCCTCTGTTGCCCCCTTCAACTGCTGTCCTCAGTCCTTCCCAGCATCAGGGTCTTTTTCAATGAGTCGACTCTTAGCATCAGGTGGCCAAAGTATTGGAGATTCAGCTTCAGCATCAGTCCTTCCAATGAATATTCAGGGTTGATTTCCGTTAGGATTGATTGGTTTTACCTTCTTGCAGTCAAAAGGACTCTCAAGAGTCCTCCAGCACCAGAATTCGAAAGCATCAATTCTTTGGTGTTCAGCCTTCTTTACAGTCTCTCTCTCAAGTCTATACATTACCGGTAGAAAAACCATAGCTTTGCCTATACAGAAGTCTGTTGGCAAAGGTCCATACAGTCAAAGCATATGTCATTAGAAAACTTCTCATTAAAACAATTAAATTCCACTACCATAACTATTAGAATGACCAAAGCCAAAGTACTGACATTACCAAATGCTGGGGAGGATGTAGAGCAGCAGGAGCTTTCAGTCATTGCCTATGGGAATGCAAAATGGTAAGTCACTTTAAAAGAAAATTTGGCAGCTCCTTATTTCCCTGGTGGCTCAGACAGTAAAGCATCTGTCTACAATGCGGGAGACGTGGGTTCGATCCATGGGTTGGGAAGATACCCTGGAAAAGGAAATGGCAATCCACTCCAGTACTATTGCCTGGAAAATTCAGTGGACAGAGGAGCCTGGTAGGCTATAGTCCATGAGGTCACAAAGAGTTGGACACAGCTGAGCGACTTCACTTCACTTCTGTAAAATTAAACATTCTCATACCATATTATCCAGCAGTTTCACTCCTTGGTATTTACTCATGATTTGAAAACATGTCCACACAAAGACCTGCACATAAATGTTTATAGCCACTTTATTCATAATTGCCCAAATTTGGAAGTAACCAAGATGGCCCTTCAAAAGGTCGCTGCTGCTGCTGCTGCTGAGTCGCTTCAGCCGTGTCTGACTCTGTGCGACCCCATAGCCGGCAGCCCACCAGGCTCCCCGTCCCTGGGAGTCTCCAGGCAAGAACACTGGAGTGGGTTGCCATTTCCTTCTCCATGCATGAAAGTGAAAAGGGAAAGGGAAAGGTCAACTGGTAAACAATATTTGTAAATCCAGACAGTGGAATATTATTCAGCAATAAAAACTTATGAGCTATGAAGCCACAAAAAGACATGGAGTAGTCTTAAATGCTTATTGCTAAGTGAGAAAAACCAATCTAGAAAGGCTACATACTATATAATTTCAATTAAATGATACCCTAGAAAGGGGAAAACTATGGAAACAGTAAAACCATCAGTGATTGCCAGGAGAGGAAAGGGAAGAATAAGTGGAATACAGGGGATTTTTAGGAAAGTGAAACTATTCTCCGTGAAATTGTAATGCTGGATTCTTGACATTCTGTGTTTGTCAAAACCCATAGAATTTACAATGCAATGAAGGAATCCTAATGTAAACTATGGACTTTTGTTAATAATAATGTATCAATCTTAATTCATCCATTGTAACAAATGAGGGATCTGCAAGTAGATACAGGGAAAAGGATGTATATGTGAATTCTTGCTTATTTTTTTTCTGTAAACCTAAAACTGTATTTAAAAAAAAAGTGTGAATTTCATAGCCAAAAGGAGCTTAAGGAAATATGTATCTAAATGTAATGTAGTATCCTGAAGCAGAAACAGGATATTAAGGAAAAAGTGAGAATATGAATAAAGTATAGACTTTAGTTAATAATAAGGTATCAATACTGGCTCATTAATTGTGACAAATGTACCACCCTAATAAAAGATCCCATAGGTATTGGTATATGTGAAATCTCTGTACCATCTCTGCAATTTTTTTGTAAATCTAAAAAAATTCTAAAATAAGTTTATTGAAGAAAAATATTTATGGGTCATATACTTGAGTCAGGAACAACGCTTAGAAACATAAAAAGGAACATTAATAGATTTCATGCATAAATATAGCTATGGAAATCATATGTTTAAATTAAAAAATGTATTATCATTGAAGATTTAGGTATTAATTAGGAAGCCGTGTACAAGATTAAAATCATTCACGTGTGGATGTATGTGCTGTCAGAGCAAAATGAAAATGTTTTTCATTTTAATCTAACCACACTACTTGTTAAGTGCAAAGGTTCCATGTAATTGTTATGCTCTAATCTCTTATTTTGGTTCAAATTAAAATTTACATAAGTAGCAAGTTGTTCCTACTATCTGCTGTGACAGGACTATATATTATTTAAATTTACCTTCCCCAGTGGTTAGAGATATGCATTGCCTGCAAATACAAATAGCAGCTGACATTCCTAGGAATTTCACAGTTTAGCAGCTAAATTGCCTCTGCTTATACATATTCTTATACCTCATGCTAAGCCCTCATATCCTATACATTATTAAAAATAGTTCCCTCCAAATACTGACTTGCTTTTGCTTCACAATCTGTGATAAAATATTTGAGATTAGTTTTTCTAGTCTCAATGAAAATGCCATGTTTTCTCTCAACTTCGTAACTCATTCCTCATGCAAAAGACAAATCTTGCTCCTGCAGCCCTATTGATCCAGGTGGCCCTTTTGGTTAGCAGTAAAGCCTCTTTAATTACTTTGGCTGACTTTCATTTTTTACAAAGTCTTAGGCACATTAACTGTCGTGCTGTAGTGTTCTCATTTGTCTTAAATTTAAATGTGCCTTAGTCTCCGGAGATTGATTGTCTATATTCTTGAGAAACCACCTCCTGCCCAGTCTATATTAACTCTGTGCAGCTTAGAAACCTGAAAGAGCCATCTCTCAGCTTCTCCTAGGGTTTGATAACCTCTTCCCTTTCCTTCACCAGAGGTGTTTTGACCTTTAATTAAAAGGAAAATTTGTTGTCTTCCTTTTAGAAGACAGCAAATAATGAACTCATTAAAATGAGGTTAGTGTTCAGGCCTTAGAGCAATAAGAGTTGAAGTCTCATTAGCAGCTAACAGTGCAGAACACAGCACATAAATAAGCCTAATATGGCACAGCAAAATGCCTCAGTGCACTAAATTTGAGCAGAATCAAATGTTTACCATCAGTGATGTCTAGGGCATGAAGTTTTAATGCACTTAATAAAGGAAAGCAAATTGCTTCCTATTAGCCTTGAAATGTTACCAAAGAAATTGCCCCAAAAAGTATATTATGTAAATGTAGGATATGTTAGTAATTAACAAGGATATTGTAGAAAAATACCTGTCTTACATAATAGAGGCAGCAATTAGAAAGAATAAAGATGGCTCAAAATCTCTAAAGGTAATTCTAGAGATTGATGTAAAATAATGCAGGATGTGAGAATAAAAATTTTTTAAGAGGCTTTATCTCATTCGTGGCCCAAGGTGAGAGATATTTGCAATGTCAAACTAGAGAACTGGTTAATAAAATGAAGCATTCCTGTAGTTGATTAAATATATTTTAGGAAAGAGATTCCTTAAGAACTTATTTTAAAGAGTTAACTACACTGAATTTATAGAAGTTAAGAATTGTTTCAACAAATTCTAATATTTGGCTAAGTTTTTTTTCATCAATCTCT
>SJYQ01003252.1:92944-107239 GCA_006410935.1 Redunca redunca
AAAAAAAAAAACAAACACAAATAGATATATCTTTTCCTTACTGGCATTATATTGAGAAGACTCTACTACACATGAATTTAAACAATAAAGGAGATTTAACACCTCAAATATATGTAAGTTGACACATGGCTTGATACTTAGCTTTTGGAAATGATTTATTGACATGCATTTAAAAATATATGTATCTGAAATTATATTTGCAAAATATTAACCTATGTAGTATATGAAAAATTTCCAAAAGTTTATGGAATTGATTGTGAAAATTTTAAATTATCTAGATTTATTCAGATATGGTAAAATAACATGAAAATAAAATACAGAAATGCTTTCACTCATAGACTATGTACTTATTTGCATAATTTTTAAAGGAGCACATTATGTTAGCAAGACCTAGGAGACTGCTTTGAAGATAGAAGTTGTTTGATAAATGCTTGCTGAAGTACAGTTACTTATAAAGTTTTTGGTATTTCCTTAAATCTATTTGGTGGCTACAGATAGATATGTTTATTTACAAATAATTTTTTATCATTTCACCTGTTCAAATAAAGTAACTACTAAATTTATGCTATTACAATGAATAAACGAAAAACTAACTCTAGGTTCAATTCTATTATCAGCAATAACCTTTTACTGCTTGTTTTCTAAGCCATCAAGGGAAGGTCCTTGAATTTTTTAATTTGACATTTCTGTCCTTTTATCCAAATATGTTAATATTCTGAAATAATGATGCTTCTTAAAAGTTAAGCAAATAAGTTATCATGCACTTAAGAGTTCAGTTCAGTTCAGTTCAGTCGCTCAGTCGTGTCCGACTCTTTACGACCCCATGAATCGCAGCACGCCAGGCCTCCCTGTCCATCACCATCTCCCGGAATTCACTCAGACTCACGTCCATCGAGTCCGTGATGCCATCCAGCCATCTCATCCTCGGCCGTCCCCTTCTCCTCCTGCCCCCAATCCCTCCCAGCATCAGAGTCTTTTCCAATGAGTCAACTCTTCACATGAGGTGGCCAAAGTAGACCCTGATAATAAATAATAAATTTGCTAATAAATGTAGTGGGTTTATTAATCTATAGCTAAACTATGTATTCTAAAATAGATATCCTTATTCAGCAGGACAGTGAGAGACTATTTTCTTGGGCTCCAAAATCACTGCAGGTGATGACTGCAGAGAGGGTGGGATGATTTGTGAGAATGGCACTGAAACATGTATAATATCATATATGAAATGAATCACCAGTCCAAGTTCGATGCAGGATACAGGATGCTTGGGGCTGGTGCACTGGGATGACCCAGAGGGATGGTATGGGGAAGGAGGTGGGAGGGGGTTTCAGGATAGGGAACACGTGTACACCCGTGGTGGATTCATGTTGATGTATGGCAAAACCAATACAGTATTGTAAAGTAATTAGCCTCCAATTAGAATAAATAAATTTATATTCAAAAATAAATAAAGACACTTACTCCTTGGAAAGAAAGCTATGACCAACCTAGATAGCACATTAAAAAGTATAGACATCACTTTGTTGATAAGGGTCCATATAGTCAAGCTATGTTTTTTTCCAGAAGTCATATGCAGATGTGAGAGCTGGGTCATAAAGTAGGCTGAGTGCTAAAGAACTGATGCTTTTGAACTGTGGAGTTAGAGAAGACTCTTGAGAGCCCCTTGGACTGGAAGGAAAACAGGCCTGTCAATCCTAAAGGAAATCAGTCCTGAATATTCATTGGAAGGACTGATGATGAAGCTGAAACTCCAATACTTTGGCCACCTGATGCAAAGAACTGGCTCATTGGAAAAGACCCTGATGCTGGCAAAGATTGAAGACAGGAGAAGAAAGGGACAACAGAGGATGAGATGGTTGGATGGCATCACCCACTCGGTGGACATTAGTTTGAGCAAGCTCCAGGAGTTGGCAATTGACAGGGAAGCCTGACGTACTGCAGTCCACAGGGCCACAAAGAGTCGGATATGACTAAGTGACTGAACTGACTATTCAGAAAGAAAACAAATATATTTACTGTGGGACATAAAAAATATATGTGTGTGTATAAATATATTTCATATGCCACCTAATCTACACGTGTTATGCAATTTTTTGGTAGCCAATACAATCAGTGATTTATCTTTGTTCAAATCATTTATAGCATATCAATCTGCTGAATCATTATTGCACACAACTATTTTCACCTTTAAAATCTTACTCTGCCCCAGTGGTTACGTCAGTTGAGAAGATTACTTCCTTTTAAATTAGTAACAGAAAGTCAGTAAAAATTTAAAATGTATGATTTTCAAGTACAGTCTTAATGAAATAACTCTAAAAATAGGAAAAGCTTGATACTGGAAAGACATACTGATTTTCACTGGAAGTTTATTTATATTTTGAATAGCGAACAACTGAGTGACATCACAGGGAAGATGAAAAGAGACTATACCTTTCTAAGAAAAAGTGGGTACAAATCTGCAGACAACTTGATGCTCTTAGTAATGTATCCCTTGCTCCTATGGGACATGAATGATGGAAATTGACAAGAAAATTATTTTTTTGTTGTTTTTTATTTTGAATGAAATGTCTGTAGAGACAAAAATGGTTGATTCCAGGAAATTTTTAGGAGAATTATTATAGGACCAACATGCCTGCCAAAGCTGTGGCAGGAAGCCTGTCTCCAAGACCCTAAAAATCTATCACAGAGTTCAGATGTTTTCAAGGTGCATCCATGAAAGAATGGTGAATTATATAAAAATGAGAATAGAAAGGACACCTTCTGTGCTCAAGAAACACTTGGAAATTGTTACAATTTTTAGTGAAAGAATGATATGATATAATATGGCTAGTAAGTGAATACCTTTCAAGTGGTCAAGCAGATGGCAAGAATGGACATTGACATTTTAGCAATCAATGAACTAAAATGGGTGGGAATGGGCGAATTTAATTCAGATGACCATTGTATTTACTACTGTGGGCAAGAATCCCTTAGAGGAAATGGAGTAGCCCCCATAGTCATCAAAAGAGTCTGAAATGCAGTAAGTGGATGCAATCTCAAAGACGACAGAATGATTTCAGTTTGCTTCCAAGGCAAAAACATTCAAAATCTCAGTAATCTTGCAGCTGAAGATGGAGAAGCTCTATACCTTTCAGCAAAAACAAGGCCTGGGGCTGATTGTGGCTCAGATCATGAGCTCCTTATTGCAAAATTCAAACTTAAATTGAAGAAAGAATGGCCACTAGGCCATTCAGCTATAACCTAAATCAAATCCCTTATGATTTTACAGTGAAAGTAATGAATAGATTAGAAGGATTAGATCTGGTAGACAGAGTGTCTGGAAAACAATGAACAGAGGTTTGTAACATTGTACAGAAAGTGGTAACCAACCCATCCCCAAGAAAAAGAAATTCAAGAAGGCAAAGTGGCTATCTTAGGAGGCTTTACAAAAAGATGAGAAAAGAAGAGAAGTGAAAGGATAATCACTGTGATGTGGTAACTTACCTAGAGTCAGACATCCTGGAGTGTGAAATTAAGTGGGCCTTAGGAAGCATTACTACGAATAAAGCTCCTGGAGGTGATGGAATTCCAGCGGAGCTATTTAAACTACTAAAATATGATGGTGTTAAAGTGCTGCACACAATACATCAGCAAATTTGGAAAATTCAGCAGTGGCCACAGAACTGTAAAAGGTCAGTGTTCATTCCAATCCTAAAGAAGGGCAATGCCAAATAATCTTCAAACTACCATACAATTGTGTTCATTTCACATGCTACTAAGTTTATGCTCAAAATCCTTCAAGCTAGGCTTCAGTATTATGGGAACTAAGAACTTCCAGATATACAAGCTGAGTCTAGAAAAGGCAGAAGAACCAGAGATCATGTTGCCAACATTCGTTGGATCATAGAAAAAGCAAGAGAATATCAGAAAAATTCTGCTTCACTGACTACACTAAAGCCTTTGACTGTGTGGATCACAACAACATGTGAAAAATT
Organism: Redunca redunca; assembly: GCA_006410935.1. Classification (NCBI taxonomy): domain Eukaryota; kingdom Metazoa; phylum Chordata; class Mammalia; order Artiodactyla; family Bovidae; genus Redunca; species Redunca redunca. The sequence goes on from SJYQ01003252.1 coordinate 96,919, forward strand.
CTTAGAGATGGGAATACCAGACCACCTTACCTGTCTCCTGACAAACCTGTATGCAGATCAAGAAGCAGCAGTTAGAACTGGGCATGTAACAATGGACTGATTCCAAATTGGGAAAGGAGAACATCAAGGCTGTATGGTCACCCTGCTTATTAACTTCTATTCAGAGTGAAGTGAAAGTAGCTCAGTCATGTCTGACCCTTTGCAACCCCATGGACTGTCCATGGAATTCTCCAGGCCAGAATACTGGAGTGGGTAGCCTTTACCTTCTCCAGGGGATCCTCCCAACCCAGAGATCAAACCCAGTTCTCCTGCTTTGCAGGCAGATTTATCAGCTGAGCCACATGGGAAGCCCAAGAACACTGGAGTGGGTAGCCTATCCCTTCTCCAGGGGATCTTCCCGACCCAGGAAACCAACCAGGGTCTCCCGCATCACAAGCAGATTCTTTACCAACTGAGCGATCAGGGAAGCCCTTGCATTCAGAGTTCAGTTCAGTTCAGTCACTCAGTCATGTCCGACTCTTTGCGACCCCCAAAATTGCATCACACCAGGCCTCCCTGTCCATCACCAAGTCCCAGAGTTCACTCAGATTCACATCCTTCAAGTCAATGATGCCATTCAGACATCTCATCCTCTGTCGTCCCCTTCTTCTCCTGCCCCTAATCCCTCCCAGCATCAGAGTCTTTTCCAATGAGTCAACTCTTCACATGAGGTGGCCAAAGTACTGGAGTTTCAGCTTTAGCATCATTCCTTCCAAAGAAATCCCAGGGCTGATCTCCTTCAGAATGGACTGGTTGGATCTCCTTGCAGTCCAAGGGACCCTCAAGAGTCTTCTCCAACACCACAGTTCAAAAGCATCAATTCTTCAGTGCTCAGCTTTCTTCACAGTCCAACTCTCACATCCATACATGACCACAGGAAAAACCATAGCCTTGACTAGACAGACCTTAGACGGCAAAGTAATGTCTCTGCTTTTGAATATGCTATCTAGGTTGATCATAACTTTTCTTCCAAGGAGTAAGCATCTTTTCATTTCATGGCTGCAGTCACCATCTGCAGTGATTTTGGAGCCCCCCAAAATAAAGCCTGCCACTGTTTCCACTGTTTCCCCATCTATTTCCCATGAAGCGATGGGACTGGATGCCATGATGTTTGTTTTCTGAATGTTGAGCTTTAAGCCAACTTTTCCACTTTCCTCTTTCACTTTCATCAAGAGGCTTTTTAGTTCCTCCTCACTTTCTGCCATAAGGGTGGTGTCATCTGCATATCTGAGGTACACCATGCCAAATGCCAGGCTGGGTGAATCACAAGCTGGAATCAAGATTGCCAGGAGAAATATCCCCGATGTCAGATATACAAAAGATACCACTCTAATGGCAGAACATGAAGAAGAACTAAAGAGCCTCTTGGTGAGGTTGAGAGAGGGAAGTGAAAAAGCTGGCTTGAAACTCAGCACTCAAAAAAACTAAGATCATGACATTGGTCCCATCACTTCCTGGCAAACAGATGAGGAAAAAGTGGAGGCAATGACACATTTTATTTTCTTGGGCTCCATTTTCACAATGGGTGGTGACTGATGCCATGAATTTAAAAGGTTCTTGCTCCTTGGAAGGAAAGCTATGATAAACCTAGACAGTATATTAAAAAGCATAGACATTACTTCACCAACAAAAGTTCGTATAGTCAAAGCATAGTCAAAGTTATGGTCTTTTCAGTAGTATTGAAGCCTCTGGAGAGTCCTTTGGACAGCAAGGAGATCAAACCAATCAATCCTAAAGGATATCAACATTGAATATTCATTGTAATCCTGATGCTGAAGCTCCAACATTCTGGCAACCTAATGTCAAGAGCCAGCTCATTGGAAAAGACCCTGATGCTGGAAAAGACTGAAGGCAGGAGGACAAAGGGGTGACAGAGGATGAGATGTTTAGATGGCATCACCAACTCAATGCACATGAGTTTGAGCAAACTTCGAGAGATACTGAAGGACAGAGGAGCCTGGGGTACTGCAGTTCATGGGTCACAAAGAGTTGAACACAACTTAGTGGCTGAACAATAACAAAGATTTCCAATTGCATGTGAGAAGAGAATTTTTCTAGAAATGAAATTAGGTAAGTCAGTTACAATGCCAGATGACAATTACTAAATATCTGTATTGTGCCAAGAACTGTTATAAGAGCCCTCAAACTTGCAATGAATGATGAGAGATTAAAGAATTCAAAATGGAGATTGTGAACAAAGATAGAGCATGATTCCTAAGGAAGAATGCCAATATCTGACCTTGATTAAGACAGCTGCTATAGAGGCTTACATTTTTAAGGCTTAATATATAAAATAAGAATTTTGATCTTGAAATAAAACTTAATTTTGGTAATGAAAACAATTTATAGTTGATTTTAATCATTTTTCATCAAGATGCTCCAGGAAGTAACATCATATTTATCAAAAGGGTAATTGTTATTTCTAAGTATATTTCCACAGTTTCATACTACTAAGAAATTGATTTTGTTCTGAAGCTCTTGTGGGATAACAAATCCTGGAATAATGGAAAAGAACTCTTTTTCTACAGAATGCACACAGATAGTTAGTGCAATTATATAACTGAGTACATGTGCAGAACACATTTCTTATAAAATCACAGCTATTATATTTTGCAACTTGCATTTGATACTAAATAGGAAACTGTGTTTGATCAAGGCTATCATGACCTCAGGAAACACCTCTACCTCCAAAGTATTAACCACCTGTTTAATGTTTTTTCCTAAGACTGTAGCTTAAAATTAGGCAGGTAGGCGTGTGCATTGCTGGCAAATAGTTTGTGGGGAAAGGTAAGATAAGTCAGGTACAAAATGTTTCCTACTATAGTCTTTAGCATGTTAATGTGAACTGAGAACCTCCTAAGAGATACAGCTTCCCAGCTGGTGTTTGTGGTCAAGAAACCCACTTGCCAATGCAGGTAGATGTGGGTTCAATCCCTGGGTTGGGAAGATTTTCCTTGAGGAGGGCACAGCAACCCTCTCCGGCATTCTTGCCTGGAGAATCCCATGGACAGAGGAGCCTGGAGGGCTACAGTCCATGGGGTCTCAAACAGCTGGACATGACTGAAGCAACTCAGCATGCAAGAGGTATATAATAGAATGTTTCCCAAACATTTTGAACATGGAATTACCTTTCATGGAATTATTAAATTTTACAGACCAAGTGACCCACTGATCACCATTTGGAAATGTGTAATCAGGAACTCTTGTTTCACTGGTTGTTGGCTGTTCTGCAATAAAATCATCCATGATGACCCACTATTGAAGGCAGCCCAAGCTTTAACACTTCAAGGACCCTAAGCTAGCTCTAAAGGTAATGATTCTGTCTCTGCATCAGTGCAGACATAGCACAACAAAGCGTTTCTATAAAAGTCAGGATTATGCAGGGTGATTCAGATTACATATTAAAAGTTTCAACCTAACACAGAGGGAACTGGGGTCCAGTTTTGAATCTCTGGAAGTATTTTGATTTCTAAACGACTTTGCTCCCATCCTCACTTTAAAAAAGGTCTGACATTGTTTTGCTGTTCATGTGTGTGTTTCTCTCAGCTCTCTGATTCCTTAGATTCCTGAAGCTATCTTTCAGTCATTGGGCTTACAATGACCAGTTTCAGTCTACATCCCCAAAGAAGTCCTAATATAAAATAGTTCTATCTCACTATTCTTTTATCATTTACTTAAACTCTTCAGCCTAGTGCAAAGAAGACAATTATTTTTGCAATTACTCTATAAAATCCGTTGAAATAATCATACTATATGAACCATGTATTCTGTTATACATGTATCTTTTTACAACTCAAAAATTCTTATAGGCCATTATGGAGGCTTAGGACCAAAGCATATGGAAAAAATTAAATAATATAATTGAAGGGGAGACTTAAAAGAACTAGTAAAGGAAAAACCCAGAAGTTCAAGAGGTAATATCTTAAGAGTCTTACGAGTACATGTTTGATTTGAATTTATTTATTTGATTCAAAATCCCAATCAATTAGGTAGAATGTGAAAAATATGGAAACAGAAATACAGAGAGCAGGGCATACCCACAGTCTGTGATGACCTTTGTGGACTGAACCTGAGAATAGTGTTGAAGAGAATCTGGGGCAGTATTGTAAAGTTCCAGGGAGACAACCAGAGAGCTGATAAAAAAGCAGAAGCAGAAATTATCTCATATACTTTCAGATTGGACTGAAGTCGGTGCCTAGAATCCTGTGGACACAGATATACCAGATACCGATGACATTCCCCCAATGATCAAAGTATAAAGCACAAGACAAATTCAACCACAGTCACTGGAAAGGGAGTGCAAGACACATGGAGTGCTTTGCTGATACAGTCAAATAAAACCCACAATACCCTAAATGCACCTCAAGTTTAGTGATTTAAATCACCTTCATTGGGTTCTTTGATAATCAAGCAAAAAATGCAAACTCTTCACATACATGACATGAATTAATATTATTTTACAAGGTCAAACCAGTTTTCAAATTTGTCCTTCCCTTTGCCTGTATCTTTTAATCAGTATCAATGTTTAACCTTCTGGTATCCAAAAAGCACTCCTGGTATGTTGAGACCACTCCCCTACTAATACATACATGTCTTGTGCATATTGGTACATATATGCTATGTGTATTTGAAAGCAATGATGACATAGGACTTTAAACTCTGTTTTTCATACTAGGGATGATTGGGGAAGAAATGTGTAATGTAGCCATGGAAGGATTGATTTTTCCCTCAAAACTTTTCTCAACTTTTCCCTCACCTCACTGAATGTCAGAAAGCTGAATCATTAATGAAATCACTCCACCTTACTTCCCCCATCAGTTCATCAATAATTATACTATTTACTTCTTTCCATGCCCAGTACCACCAGTAGAAGTCATGCCTGTGTATTCTCTCTTACTGGAACTACTGCAAAAGCCTCCTGAATGATTTCCCTATTTTCTTTACAGTTTTCCTGTGATTCTTTCACAGCCAGGAGCAAGGGGAACCAATTTAAACTATAAATCATATGCTAGGTGAGGTGAAGTAGAGTGTGTATTAATAAATAACAATAATTAATAAATATTAAAAATGTAGGTCCACGATTGTAGTTTCAATAATAGCATATACTATTTTAGCATATTATAATAATATAACAATAGCATATACTATATAACATTTAAAAAACTAAGATTATGGCACCTTGTCCCATCAATTCATGGCAAGTAGATGGGGAAACAATGGAAACAGTGGCAGATTTTATTTTCTTGGGCTCCAAAATCACTGCAGACAGTGACTGCAAGGTAACATTAAAAGACACTTGCTCCTTGGAAGGAAAGCTATGTCCAAGCTAGATAGCACATTAAAAAGTATAGACATCACTTTGCTGACAAAGGTCCATATAGTCAAGCTATGTTTTTTCCAGTAGTGATGTGCAGATGTGAGCTAGGTCATAAAGAAGGCTGAGTGCTGAAGAACTGAGGCTTTTGAACTGTGGAGTAGGAGAAGATTCTTGAGAGTCCTTTGGACTAAAAGGACATCAAGCCTGTCAATCCTAAAGGAAATCAGTCCTGAGTATTCATTGGAAAGACTGATGCTGAAGCTGAAACTCCAATACTTTGGCCACCTGATGCAAAGAAACTAACTCATTGGAGAAAACTGCTGCTGGGAAAGATTGAAAGCAAGAGAAGAAAGTGATGACAGAGGATGAGATGGTTGGATGGCATCACCCGCTCAGTGGACATTAGTTTGAGAAAACTCTGGGAGATAGTGAAGGATAGGGAAGCCTGGCATGCTGCAGTTCATGGGGTTGAAAAGAATGGGACATGACTTAGCTACTGAACAACAATAATAATTGTTTTAGCACTAAAAATAAAAAATTCAATTAAATAATTATTTGATTGATTTACCGTGTGTTTGTGTGTCTAAAAAGAATGATAACAATATACAAAGTAGTTTTGTCTGTCAGACACTTTCTGTCTCCATAACCTGAGGTAGCTTATTTAGGCTGTTTGCAACTTACTTTTCCCACTTGTAAAATAGGCTTAATAAAAGAATCATGGAGAGACTTGAAGAGATATTTCAAGTGGAGTGCTTCTCATAGTACCTAACAGTACCTTACATATAGTGAGTGCTCAGTGATGCTAGACATTGTCACCATTCTCCACCGTGTCCTTAGTATCTAGAAGAATGCCTAAAACAAGAATCAGGGGTCCAATATCAATACTCTTTAAATGGATACATGAGTGAAAAACAGCACAAGGCAGTAGCAAGCCAGAGTTCCAGATTCCTGGCTTCCTGGAGACTTAAGTAAAAGAAGATAGACAGTAATGGAACACTTAGATGGTGGGCAGAAAGCAACAGGATAATTGCTCTAAACAGTATGGTGTTTTTCTACCTGGCCAATTGTTCTTCAAATTGATTCTGATTTCAGCAGAAGGATCCCCAAACCCCAAACCTTTTTCCCCATAAGAAACCCCTGCATCTCTTCACTATTTACAGAAGACTGGTTTTATTCTTCCTTAATTAACTCACCCATTCCACAATCAGAGCTAATCTGCCCCACATAAAATTATTTAGAAGACTCAACACATTGGTATAATGTTTTGTCGCAACATAAATTATATCAGACAGTTTTCCCCTTTGAGTAGCAATAAGGGTTTATCAGGAAAAGGAAGAGAATAGATTGCCAGGGCCCTGCCCTGGTGGATCCAGGGTAATTCAAAGGAGAGACAGCGTAGGCAAGGAAAGATTTATTTATTTAGAGATATAAAGAGAGATTAGGAAAGAATAGTGTAGTAGGAAAATTAGTGGAGAAAAGAGGCTGAATAACTTGGTTTACATGGAAAACCAATAAAGTTCCAAGACAAGGAACTTGCACCATCTACGTTAGGCCACCGGCGTCCTCTTGAATAGCAGGGGGTGCCCCACCTTGGGCTCCCTCTCGCGTGGATCTTAAAAGCCAGGGCAAGTAAGTAGTCATGGCGAGCCTCCACACACCAGATGGGAATTCAGCCAGAAAATAGAGTAAAGATGCAGGGGAAACCAGTCCAGTGACTGGCCTATCCCCTTTTGTGCAAAAAGGCCTTTTATACCTTTTTTTGTACGTAGACATCAATGGATAATATAAAATTATGCAGCATCAGCAGCCCTCTTATCGAGACCAGGCTTTCTCTCGGCATACCTAGTTGTATACATAAATCCTAGGTGATTTACATCATCTTCTGGCCAGAGGGCCAATTAACATTTTACAGCCCTTTTTCTGATAAGGGTTTATCAACCAGAAGACTTATTTGTGTTAACAGTGTTGTTCTTCCCAAAGTCTGGTGCCACTCTCAGAAAGCACTAAATAAAGTTACATTCTTACATAGCGAGGACACAAGAGGAGTGCAGTGGTATATAACAAAGAGAAAAGTAATTAACTCAAAAGTCTAGTGTTGCTAACATCAAAACTACTATATTCCTATTCCTATATCCCAATTACATTGATTAATATCTTTCAGGTGCCTAAAAGATCAAGAATATGGAGGCCTGGCAGCAGTCATTGAGTCAACAGTGAAAACCTGTCACCAATATAATTTTTAGCTCTTTAGAAAAGGCTCTGTATCTTTAAGATGCTTTAAGCTTTGTGCCTCTCGTGGTTGGGGGCTGTAAACAATTCACAAGTTGTAAAGCAGACCGGTCAGGTCAGATAGGTTAGAAAGCCATCAAAGGGGTTAAGCCCGAGACATTCTTTTCATATGCAGGAGACTGTTAACTGGAGCCCTAAGTTAATTCCTTTTAGAGGCAGAAGGGTGGAAAGCACAGTACAATAAAATCAGGCCGACTCTGGTTTTGGGGGGTAGATGTTCAGGAAAACTCAGGGGAAACCCCTGAAGCCAGATCACCACTTTGTGTTTTGAGGGGTTTCCTTCCTCATGACCTTTGCCATGGGCGAGATTCCTCACGCTGGCCCCCGGCAATAGATTTCTGAAGGAATGGAGATTTCTCTTAAGGGGAAAAGAGACGAGCAAGAACCGAAGCACAAACCATCAATGACGAACATCAAAAGCTTCATATTTTAACCCCAGGTCAGACCTATCCATCTTCATTTGTATGTTGACAAATAGTCTCTTGCACAAAAGTTCATGAAATTCTGAGTCTGTTTCAACCTGGGTGGCCACACAGACTTACTCTAGTGAGACCTGAAGTTAAAGTCAGACCAAATGTTTAGGCAAACATGCTCAATTTGGGCAATCTTGCTTTGTTACCTGGTTGGACCATTTAAACTTTCCATGAAGCATTTTTTTCCCTCTTGGAAAATAGCATAGATGTAACCTCTCTGATTCTGACATCAAGATCATATAAGGATAAATGTGCTTGGTTGTCCAGTTGTGTCCGACTTTGTGACCCCATAGTCTGTAGCCCAACAGGCTCCTCTGTCCATGGAATACAAGCAAGAATACTGGAGTGGGCTGCTATTTCCTACTCCAGGGGATCTTCCCGACCCAGGAACTGAACCCGTGTCTCTTACATCTCCTGCAAGCTGATTCTTTACCACTGCGACATCAGGGAAGCCGTGTAAGGATAAATAGGACCCTATCCTGATTTACTGAATGTAATAAAAGACTGTCCAAGGAAGACAAAAACTATCACTATTTGGTATTTGATTTTAAATTCTGGAAGTGTAAGCCTATACCGAAGTATGTATACAGTCATGACTTATTAATTATGTACATGTAGGGAAAGGGTTCAGTTCAGATCAGTCACTCAGTCATGTCCGACTCTTTGTGACCCCATGAACTGCAGTGTGCCAGGCCTCCCTGTGCATCACCAGCTCCCAGAGTTTATCCAAACTCATGTCCATTGATTCAGTGATGCCATCTAACCATCTCATCCTCTGCAGTCCAAGGGACTCTCAAGAGTCTTCTCCAACACCACAGTTCCAAAGCATCAATTCTTTGGCACTCAGCTTTCTTTATAGTCCAACTCTCACATCCATACATTACTACTGGAAAAGCCATAGCTTTGACTAGATGGATCTTTGTTGGCAAAATAATGTTTCTGATTTTTAATATGCTATCTAGGTTGGCAATAATTTTCCTTCCAAGGAGTAAGCGTCTTTTAATTTCATGGCTGCAGTCACCATCTGCAGTGATTTTAGAGTCCAGAAAAATAAAGTCAGCCACTGTTTCCCCATCTATTTGCCATGAAGTGATGGGACTGGATGCCATGATCTTAGTTTTCTGAATGTTGAGCTTTAAACCAACTTTTCCCTCTCCTCTTTCACTTTCATCAAGAGGCTTTTTAGTTCCTCTTCACTTTCTGCCATAAGGCTGGTGTCATCTGCATATCTGAGGTGATTGATATTCCAGCTTGTGCTTCATCCAGCCCAGAGTTTCTCATTATGTACTCTGCATATAAGTTAAATAAGCAAGGTGACAATATACAGCCTTTACATACTCCTTTTCCTATTTGGAACCAGTCTGTTGTTCCATGTCCAGTTCTAACTGTTGCTTCCTGACCTGCATACAGGTTTCTCAAGAGGCAGGTCAGGTGGTCTGGTATTCCCATCTCTTCCAGAATTTTCCAGTTTATTGTGATCCACACAGTCAATGGCTTTGGCATAGTCAATAAAGCAGAAGTAGATGTTTTTCTGGAACTCTCTTGCTTTTTCCATGATCCAATAGGGTTAGCCTGATGGTAAACAATCTGAATGTCAGAATGGCTTAAAATGTATTCAGTATACCTTGAAATTAATATGAACAGTGCACTAACAATATTTTCTGAAGTTTCTTGTTGGATATAATCTTTAGTTTGAAGCTATAAGAATCACCATTATAAACACAGATTCCTAGGCTCCATCCTATTCTCCAATTCAGAATACCCAGACAATGGGCCTGGGAGGGCAGCCTGGTGATTCAGTTCATTTCTTATGGGTGAGCTGGAAACAACTGCTTGACCTTCCTTAAGAACCAACAGGGGTCTATAATAAGATACATGTCCTTGAGTCCCATCATAGACAGATTAAATCAATAATTCCTCAAGTGGGTGCACAGAATTGACAATTTTAGCAGTCTCCTCTAGAAAATATTATGTGTGATGAAGTTTGAAAAACATTGCTCTCTTCATTATTTTGCAGTAAGACAAAGTTGTACTTGCTTTATTAAACACTGAGGAACTCATTAGAAGAATATTAAATGAATGCAAAGTATGTTTATTAAAATAATGAATTTTTGCTTTTACTTAAATAAGTTATATATTTATTCTCTTTAGTATCCAAATGACTTAGTGAGTCCTTCATGAATAATGCAAGGAAAACCTTCAA
>SJYQ01003252.1:107419-160005 GCA_006410935.1 Redunca redunca
AATTTTTAAACTCAAAGAACATTTAGTTACAATGAAATAGGAAATCCTGAATTTTAGAATTTTCTTCTTTTTATCCATTTGTTTTGTTTTTGCTTATAGAAATTGTTATTTTACTCCAAATTAATCAAGATTACATATTGGGAGGTTGTGACTAGACAACTCGAATTCTTTTAGAAATGGAAAAGTTTGTCAAATTCTTCATATAGATAATTAGCTCCAGTGGAAGAAAATCCATCTGCCCTTGCCTGTGAGAGCCTGTCTTACTACACAATTTACAATTTAAGATTACAAGACATCCATGTTATAAATGTGTGAAATACAGAATCCTATCTATCTCATGTAATGGTATGGCCCATGAGCCATTTTTAACATTTTACCATCAGAAAAAAAAAATGTTTGTAATAAAAATAAATGAAACTAACTCAGTAGGTTGCTGTATACTAATATAGCTTTTTATTACATTTTAAATGTCTTCCACATATACGAAAATATATTTAGCAACATGGCATATGTAAAATGAGCAGTAAATGAAAATGATGCAAGTCTTAAGAAAAACAATTTAGGATCTTACTTTGGGAGATGAGAAAAAGGAAAAGCCTTAAGGCATCAGGGAAGGCTTGCATACAAATAGATGATGTTTGGACCAAGCTTTAAAAATGGGAAAGGCTGAAAAATGGGATGAGGAACAACTGGACACTTTTCAGGACCAAAAAAAAAAAAACAAACAGAAAAGTCATGGAAAAATGTAGAAGGTGGGGAATAATACAGAGGACAGGGTGATTTGCAGGTAGCTTAAACATGGAGACACCACTGATACCTACCTTGTGGTAAGAAATTGCCATATTAAGTAGTCTGCTACTGCTACTGCTACTGATACTGCTGCTAAGTCGCTTCAGTCATGTCTGACTCTGTGCGACCCCATAGACAGCAGCCCACCATCCCTGGGATTCTCTAGGCAAGAATACTGGAGTGGGTTGCCATTTCCTTCTCCAATGCATGAAAGTGAAAAGTCAAAGGGAAGTCGCTCAGTCATGTCCGACTCTTCGAGACCCCATGGACTGCAGCCTACCAGGCTCCTCCTTCCATGGGATTTTCCAGGCAAGAGTACTGGAGTGGGGTGCCATTGCCTTCTCCAATTAAGTAGTCATCGACAGCATTTTTCAAGACTTTATTATGTACTAGGCACTTAGCTTAACACTTTGTATGCCTTATACAATGTAATCTTCATAATAATTGTGTGAAACAAGTGTTAAGCATGATCACATTTCACAGATAAGGGAAAAGATAAGAAGAAGTGAAATGACCAACAAAGCTGAGTGCCTAATTGAATGGCTTCCCTGACCACAGGGGTGAAGTGCCTTGCTATCTTTGGGACGTTAGCATGACTGCACAGTGTAAAATAGAATAGAGAAAGGTGGGAAAACCGTTAGCAGTCTATAGTGTTTTAAAGCCCAAGAAAAAGACATGTAGGTCTGCTTAAAGTTGGTGGCACACTGACTGGGAAAAAAATAGATCACTTGAACTTTTTTAGATGGCCCCTAGGAAAGCATCAAGTGGGCCCACTTCCTCAGTCTAAATTAAATGTCTTACTGCATCTATCACAACACGCTCTAGATTTCTTTTGGAGCTCTTACAATTTGTAATTTTGCATTTGAGGGATCCTCTATTTAATATCACTCTCCTTCTCAGTAAAGCCCAAGGTGACAGAGGCTATGCTTACCAAACCCCACACTGTATCCATCTAGAATAAATATTTACTGAATTTAAGAATGGATGATGGATTAGTAAAAATGGAATAAAGAATGATTTCAAGAACAGAGATGGAGTGGATGGGGATAGAGTTGTGAAGAGAGGGGAAGGACGAACTTAATAAACTTAAATTTTGAAAAAAAAAAAAAAACAAAAACAACCCAAAACTATTTCAAGGTATAGAAGCTCAGGGATTGTACATTGAATCAAACAAGAAACACAGGAAAAAAAAAAAAAGATGCACACTTTAAAAAAAAATTTTAAGCTATATTCCAGCATATATACCAATAAGCTCAATTATTTATTTTTAATTTTATTTTTTATTTTCATATATAAATTGCTTTTGGGGAAAACTTTTAAAACCTAGTTACACTAGTATGTCTTTTTTTTTTTCCTTTTTCTATTTAGCTGATGATATTTAAATAAGATTAGCCAGGATTATACCCAGTATAACTGTAATCTTGGATAACCAGGAACCATACAGCTTATCAACCTTGTAATTCTTTTTCTTTATAAATTTGCAGGAAAGCTCTCTTAACTCTTGGGGGAATAAAAAATAAAGTTCACTCATGCTCAAAAGAAATTGTCTAAACCTCTACTCTTTTTTACCTTAAAAGATGGATAGGAGTAACCAAAAAACCATCTTAGTTATATCTCTAGTTGGGAAGAGTTTCTCACTTATATCAGAATAAAATAAACTCCCTTTTAAAAATTCATTAAAAAAATTGAAAAAGCATTCTGAATCAATAATCAAATTACAGTGCCCAAGGATATGAGATTCTGAGTTATACTACATATGTCAATATAGAAATAATAGCAGTAGAATGATTGGCAGAAAATTTACAAGACTAAGTCTGACTCAAAGATTACTGTCCAGATGTTCTTATTCTGTCTACAAGCAAGAAATTGACCTCTAATAATTCCAGAATGAGAAGTTAGGAAACATTTTTCCATGTTTAGAGAATATTTCTTAATGGAATTACTGATTTCCTACCTCCCCTTTCCTTGTTCATATCTCAAGGTCTGTAATTAACATCCTATAAAATATAAATTTCCCTTTAATTTGTAAAATAAAAATCCAAGCTTTCAACTCAATTAGTATGCCTTAAGAATGACAGGAAAGATTGCACAGTTAAATAAAATACTCAATTCGAACTCAAACTAAAGTTATCTTCCTATCCCTTACCAACAAATACAGAACCTGTCTATATCCAACCACTAAGAAAAAATTTCCCCAAGGAAAAGAAGTATAATAATCTAAAATTCAAGAAATGTCTCACATAGAAATGAAAATGATTTCAGTGCTATGTGGTTAGAGAATTGCCTCTCAGCAATTTATAATATGCTTAAGACTTAACTGCTTCATAATTTGGTAAACTTCAATAAAAATAATAACAAAAGTGATTATAATACCTGGAATATGAATAGCACATAACAGCAGCTATCAAAACCCCAAAAAGCAACAAAGACCACGTTATTTTGTTTCATTCATGCATACGCATTTGAAAAAGAGGCATCCCAAAAGCTTCATATTTAATTTTCTAAAATCATGTTAATTTCTTATTTATTTCAGGCATTACTAGAGACTCAAAATTTACTGCGCACTCAGGTTGCAAATTTTACCTTCAACCTTGGATTTTCAGGGAAGTTTTACCACACAGGTAAGAAGGAACTTTGTGTTCTCAGGCAGCTACATATAAATAGGAGAGAGGATTTTTAATGTTTCAAAAGTAGGAGAAATAGAATATTCAGATTGATTATGGGAAAAACTTGGGTGCCTTATGAGTAGCCAAATCCAAAATCGATGAGATTTGTTTACTTTGGCAAATACTGTTGGAGTCAGGGCAAAACAGGAAGAGAAATGACTTAGTCAACTCAGTAAAAGAAACTATAACCGTTGTTCTAACTGTGTCTATGCATCCTGTGAAGCATCCAGACGATGGTGATGAAGATGATGACAATGAGATGATAATGATAATAATAACAATGGACAGTGTTTTAAAATTGTAGGACAACCCAGGGACACATATTTTTAGTATATTTTTTTTCTTTGGAAAACATATAGTGGTAAGAGAGGAATCTTAGCTTCAAAGAAATTGAATAGATCTTAAAAGTCATCTTGCTTAATTTATTGTCCCTTCAGGATTTTCCTTAGAAATATTACAATGATTTGGCCAACATGCATTAAAACCATCACATTCAAACTTGTACTTCTTACCACATCTATCCAATCACAGTTTCATTTGTCAGTCTCAGCCTTCAAACAAATCCTCAAAATGTGATTGGTGCTCATGGACTACTCCATGTTCTGCTATTTTTCACCTCTTTACCCATTTTACCTCCAGAATTTGACTCTTATTTTCTGAATAGCAGCATCATAATGGCAGGTACTAATTTGGAGAAAACTATGTGAGTGAAGTGATTGTCTTAATGGCACAAAATGGGGTCTTAGGGTTTGTATTAGGGCAATGCCTACTATATGCTACTATTTCTGCATCTTTGGTGAAAGCTAAATGCTTTGGTTAGGGCTTTCCATTGTTGTTACTTCATAGTATTGTAGTAAAAACATTTCACAGTATTCTCTATGCATGCAATTTATTGACTCATTAAAAGTATCCCAGGCAAAGGTAGTCTTTAATTATCATAAATTCAGTTCATTTACCCAAAGAGGTTTTAATGTTTCCCAAAGAGGCACAGGAGGTTTATTAGAGTATTGAAGCCACAGTGTCATACTGGCTCTTCTTTAATGCTTTTTTCCTCCTGCTTTGAAACATGTAAATCTGTTTAAAGTAATAGAAGGAAAATTGGTATTTAGTCCAGTTGATAAATGAAATCACCGCATAGTTTAAAAGGATATCTTGCAATAAAAGATTTGGGTCATCACATCTACACAGCAAAAGCAATTCTAGCTTACAATTTTGAAAATAGACATGGTTTTATAAACGTTTTTCAAAACCCCCTCAAAAAATGAGTCCAGACCTAAGAATCACTGATTATGAAGTTATAAAGCATATAACTCTAAAGACTATGTCTACTGATGCTGGGGAAAAATATGGGATTATTTGGAGTTCATACACAAACAATACTATTTTGTCTTAAATAGCTGTATAAGAAAAGTAAAAGGCATTCTTCTGGCTGAAATATATCTGGATAACTGCATCAGCTTTTATTCACTTTTCATATTCAAATCTACTAAGCCTGTCAGACGTTTGCAGAGTTAATGTTGATAGCGAGTTATAACACTTCCCATTTCTTTTTTTTTTTATAATCCTGAGCATGTACACTACACATCCCACTAGGAAATGAACACACTAGTTAATATCACAGGGACACTTGTTGGAGGAAGAAACCAAACAATAATTTTTAAAAAAGATATTTTAATTATATCTCTTAATTGGACCTTATTGACAATTTATGTTGGTACTGACCTAATAAAAATAATGGAAGAAACACTATTCTTTTATGCTCTGTGATAATGTGCTTTACAGATTCTGCGTATATATTTGTAAGTTCTGGAAGCTTAATTAACTTCACATAAATATGAAGCTTTATTTGATTGGCTACATTATGTGTAGAATCATTGAAATGCATCCATGACATTTTCCAAGGGTACAATCATGCTATATTAAGTTCTTATTTATTCATTTGAGGATATCAAGGTTTCTTCCAGGTTGGAGTTAAATATTGATAGTATTCACTTTCGCTAGGGCATGCCTCTTCCCTATCTAGTCGCTTCCTATATGAAGGTTTATCTATCAGGAGCTTAACAAATCTGAAAAGTTCTTTCCTTATCTATACATTTGATTGTGACAGGTAACCATGAAAAGATGGCCTTGTCACAATCACCGTCTCAGATTCTGCCAGAATGATCTGATTTTCCAATGCCTAAAAATGCTGATTGATGAGTTTCATTGTTTTGAAGACACTTAATCACATACGCCTAGTGTAATAAAGATAGATTCTGTATTCCTAGACTGCTTCACTTATTTGTATTTTCCATGTATTCTTTCCTGTTCAGTTTCTCTGTCCTTCACATGCTGAAAACAATCTCGCCCAAAAAGCACATTCCTAAAAGTCATTCACTCATGGGTGCCAAATTGAAAGAGGAAGGACATTCTGCTGATTGAAAGTAAAAAAAATAAAAATAATAATAATAGTAAAAGCATGGAGTTCAGAGTATAATCTTTTGGTCTGGAAATATTTTAAAGCATGATTGGAATTGCACAATGAAAGCTCAATTGAAAAATGGAGACATTATAGGATCAACATGACTTGTAGGGATGGAGAGCTACAAATATTTTTTGTAGGGGAGGATTTCTGGTGACAATCATTACCAGTTTTTGTAATTGACAATAAATTGAATATGACACAAACAATTACCTTGTGTATAATATTTTCAAACTGGATAAATACATGTCTTTTCCATGAGAGTTCATTTTTATATATAAAACAAAACAGAACCTATAAAAAACTAACTTTTAAATATAAAAGTGAAAAAGTGTTACATTCATTCTCTTTTCATTGCTTTTGTTTTACTTCATAATGTATTGCTTCAAAGAATAGACATTGGAAACAACCTGCTTTTGTTTAAATCTAGGTTCTGACATTACACTAGCTATGTGAACATAAACAGGTTACTTTTCTGTGCCTCAATGCCTGCATCTACAAAATGGGAATAATAATATCTCTTATATAGAATAGTACATAGCATGTCATGATATGCAAATATTTTTATTACTAAGTATTTTTATATAANACAAATGGCTTTTTCTATGTGTTAGACATTGTTAACAAATTTTCCTAATAGAGGATGAAAAATTAATACTAGTTTTAAATTCTCAATTCAAGTTTCTATTGTGTTAATTGATTTATTGTTTATATTTTATTAAATTATTATATAAAATGAGAAATATTTATGTTTGTAATGGTAATTCTAAAATATAGGGACACAAACATTTATACAGTAAGATCTCAACTTTTAAAAAAATAAGTAGGAAAAGAGTCAATGAAAAATACAAAAATGCTTCTACTGGTTAGTTCCAAAGATGAGTTTTGGTTTTGGTTTTGTTTCTGAGTTTTATATATCATTGTCTATGCTTTCTGCCTGTCTTCAATAAGAATATATTTTATAATTAAAAAATTAACAGACAAAATCATTTAAATTTAAAATTATTCAGTTCAATATTAGGCTTATATGCAGGAATATTTTTAAGAGTAAAAAGAATAATCTTTTATGCAGTTTCCCCTATACATCCAATAAAGGAGAGAATTAATAGTTGATAACTTTAAAACAAAAATAAACAGACTAAAACTTGCTCTGTTTTTTTATGTTGTTGTTGCTACCACCATATGCTAACAAATCTAAACAATGTCAGTGGTAAAATATCCCTAAAATCTAAATGTAAACAACATCTGCACTTACCCCTTCCCATCCCAACCCCTAATCCCACTGCCTCTGATGTAATTTAGGCTATGGTCATTTCTCTTTTATTAAAACAACACAAAATTGGATTTAGGTATCCGTAGCAAGAAGAATAATCTGACAAACATAGCCTTTAAGCTAATACAAATTTTTCACTTAAGCCATTTTTTGTATGTGTTACAGGGACTGAAGAGGAGGATGAGGGAGATGACCTTTTGCTTCGGTCTGTGGATGAGTTCTGGTGGTTTCCTCACATGTGGAGCCATATGCAGCCCCACCTCTTCCACAATGAGTCATCTTTAGTTGAGCAGATGATTCTCAACAAGGAATTTGCACTGGTGAGTACATTTTATTGAAGTATTTTTCAGACTATGAATTGTGATATATCAGTGGATTGTAAAATCAGCTTATTGGGTTTAATCCAATAGAAATAGAATAGAACAGAAAATACAAGAGTGTGCCGCAAGTGTTCGGGCTTCTCAGTGGAGCTACTGATAAGAATCCACCCGCCAATACAGGAGATACTAGAGATGCAGGTTTGATCCCTGGGTTGGGAAGATCCCCTGAAGGAGGGCATGGCAACCCACTTCAGTATTCTTGTCTGGAGAATTCCATGGACAGAGGAACCTGGCAAGCTGCAGTCCATAGGATTGCAAAGACTTGGACATAACTGAAACAATATATGCCACCATAAGTGTTAAGTGTACATACTGCTTTGTATTATTTTGTTTCAGGCATGTGTGTGTACATGTATATGTACTGGGTCATGATGTGCTATAAAATGTATTCAAAAAATTAAGTCATTGTCATAAAGTTATCATCTCCTGCTTTATGAAGGTATTATACTATGAATAAGGAAAGTAGTACCTTCTCCGTTGTATTCCTTGTTCTCGTTCAGTTGCTACTGCTGCTGCTAAGTCGCTTCAGTCGTGTCCGACTCTGTGTGACCCCACTGACAGCAGGCCACCAGGCTCTCCCGTCCCTGGGATTCTCCAGGCAAGAATACTGGAGTGGGTTGCCATTTCCTTCTCCAATGCATGGAAGCGAAAGCGAAAGTGAAGTTGCTCAGTCGCTAATTCCTGTCCAAATCTTTGTGACCCCATGGACTGCAGCACACTTCTCTGCCCTTCACTATCTCCCAGAGTTTGCTCAAACTCATGTTCATTGAGTCAGTGATGCCATCCATGGGATTCTCCAGGCAAGAATACTGGGGTAGGTAGTCATTCCCCCTCGAGGGGATCTTCTCAACACAGACGTTGAACCCGCATCTCTTGCATCTCCTCCACTGGCAGGCAGGCTCTTTACAGCTGAACCACCTAAG
The DNA here is from genome assembly GCA_006410935.1 of Redunca redunca. Taxonomy (NCBI): domain Eukaryota; kingdom Metazoa; phylum Chordata; class Mammalia; order Artiodactyla; family Bovidae; genus Redunca; species Redunca redunca. The sequence continues at coordinate 115,912 of SJYQ01003252.1, forward strand.
TCAGATTTTTATTGTATTCTAGTATATAATAACTGTCCCCTCAGAAAGTATTTGTTGCAAGGGTGAATAAATCAGTTCAGTTCAGTCACTCAGTCGTGTCTGACCCTTTGAGACTCCATGGGCTGCAGCACGCCAGGTCTCCTTGTCCATCACCACCTCCCAGAGTTTACCCAAATTCATGCCTGTTGAGTCAGTGATGCCATCCAGCCAACTTGTCCTCTGTCGTCCCCTTTTCCTGCTGCCTTCAATCTTCCCCAGCATCAGGATCTTTTCAACTGAGTCAGCTCTTCACATCAGGTAGCCAAAGTATTGGAGTTTCACTTTCAGCATCAATCTTTCCAGTGAACACTCAGGACTGATCTCCTTTAGGGCGGACTGGTTGGATCTCCTTACAGTCGAAGGGACTCTCAAGAGTCTTGCCCAACACCACAGTTCAAAAGCATCAATTCTTTGGCACTCAGCTTTCTTTATAGTCCAACACTCACATCCATATATGACTACTGGAAAAACCATAGCCTTGAATAGACGGACCTTAGTCGGCAAAGTAATGTCTCTGCTTTTGAATATGCTGTCTAGGTTGGTCATAACTTTCCTTCCAAGGAGTAAGTGTCCTTTAATTTCATGGCTGCAATCAATCTGCAGTGATTTTGGAACCCAAAAAGATAAAGTCCACCACTATTTCCCCATCTGTTTGCCATGAAGTGATGGGACCAGATGCCATGATCTTCATTTTCTGAATGTTGAGTTCTAAGTCAACTTCTTCACTCTCTTTCAGTTTCATCAAGGGGTTCTTTAGTTCCTCTTCACTTTCTGCCATAAGGGTGGTATCATGAGGTTATTGATATTTCTCCTGGAAATCTTGATTCCAGCTTGTGCTTCTTCCAGCCCAGCATTTCTCATGGTGTACTCTGCATATAAGTTAAATAAGCAGAGTGACAATATACAACCTTGACATACTCCTTTTCCTGTTTGGAACCAGTCTGTTTTTCCATATCCATTTCTAACTGTTGCTTTCTGACCTGCATACAAATTTCTCAAGAGGCAGGTCAGGTGGTCTGATATTGCCATTGCTTTCTGAATTTTCCACAGTTTATTGTGATCCACACAGTCAAAGGCTTTGGCATAGTCAATAAAGCAGTAATATATGGTTTTCTGGAACTGTCTTGCTTTTTCGATGAATAAATGAATAAATTGAGTCCCTAGAACAATGACTCTAGACCAGTGATTCTCAAACCAAGCATGTATCTTTTTCACTTAGAAGACTTTTTAAAACACATATGCTGGGGTTTCTGGTTCAGTAGACTGTCAAACAGGCCTGAGAATTTGCATTTCTGACAAATTTACAGAGGATGCCCTTGCTGCTGGAACTGCACTTTGAGAACCATTCCTCTCAACTAGGAGTGGGACTACTTTGGCCAATGAGCCAAATTTGGCCTGTTACTTGCTTTATATTGTTCTGAGCTCAGATAATTTTGTCTGGGTTTTTTGAATTTATGTTTTAAAATGAGAAACAGCGACAATAATATTCTGTGACATAAAAATTACACACAATTCATGTTTCAATGTCCATAAATAAAATGTTTTTGGAATAGCACCACACTCTTCTCTTTATACATTGTCTGAAGCTGCTTCTTCATTGCAATGGGAGAGTTGGGTACCTCCAAAAGAGATTGAATGTCCCACAAAGTCCACCTCAAATAATTACTATCTGGACCTTTACCAAGAAAGTTTGCCCACCCCTGTGCTAGATAGGAAGTAAATCATCTATCCTTTTAACAATCTACTGAAAGAAATTGTTTTCCCAGAAAAACACTCAGAGGCATATTCTCACATCTTCACACAGTGTGACAGATGGTCATAAGGGGTATGTGAATCCCCCAAAGGCCTCCATCTTAAGGTGTTTTTTTTTAAATAAATAGTTTATTTGCACTGTGTAATTGCTGATAGATATTTTTTAAAAGTCAAATTGGGAGGCACAAACCCAAGGCCTTATAAGTACTAAAATATTTTATAACAGTATGCCTAATTATTATGTTAGTAGATCACCCTTCTTTCCATCTCTAAATCCCAAGACTTATGTCAGATCTGCACGTAGGATCCTCACTAGTAATTGTGGGAGCATAAAAAGCAGTTAAGATCATGAACTCAAGACTGTGTTTGAATCTTGACCTTCCATCAATGGCTTTTTGAACTTGAACAAAAATTACTTAACCTCTGTGTCTCAGTTTCCACCATCTGTAAAAAAGAAAAATCATGACAACCACCTCATAAGACCACTTTGTGGATATGGATAATGTACTTAGAGAGCATACAATCAGCATTCAATGGCTATTAATCAGTTATGATCTTTCTAAATCCAGACAATTATGTGGTTATATCTTATTTTTTAAAAAGCACAAATATTGTTCAAAATATGGATAGACAAAATTTTGATCCTCACTTACTTTCAGGGAATGTCTAAAAAATTTTGTGCTGCTTCATAACATTGGAAAATTAAGTAAATATTCCTTTTTCANTCCTCACTTACTTTCACGGAATGTCTAAAAAATTTTGTGCTGCTTCATAACATTGGAAAATTAAGTAAATATTCCTTTTTCAAAAAATAAACTTACCTTGAGTAAGCATGCTGAATTTTCTCAGAGCAGTTACCTTGAAAATAAACTGTATTTGTCATTTGGCTCGAACCTCCCCTCACCTCATTCTCTCTCTGAAGCCTTGCTTTTTAGGCATGTAGATTATATTTCATAATGGTTGATTTCACCTGTTTGTGTAAAAATTTTTAAAGCCATGCTGAGAGCACTGGGAAAGACTCAGATGTAATTGCTTTATAATGAAATGTTGAAAGCTATTTAGAGTCCATTCAGTACACTTATATTTGTTTAGTCAGTGTGGTTAGAAACTAAACTGAAGCCTATAAGTATACTTTGTAAGAAAAAAATCTTATTATAGTTTGCATAATCAAAATATAATAACTAAAATGAAGTCTGTTAAACACACATACTGAAATGACATTGTTCTTTTCCTTCTGATGTTGAGCTCAAATAAAACTAATCAGGATTCTTCAAGGGGTGATATTAGAACCCCAGCTTTAACTGTAAACATAGGATGAAAATATGTGTGTTGTCCAGAGAGTCAGGAAGCATATTTCTTTCTTATCGAATTATTATCTTTCTATATCCAGATGACACTTCAAAACCCTCACTATAAAGATGGGATAGGATAGTGAAAAGCATTATATTGGCAGGCTAAATTTTATCCTTGACTGTTACTAACATGTTCTAATACAGCTGGCACCTCATTTAATGTCTTCATCCCCCTGTTTCCTCCCCTGAAATGGTAATGATTCCCTTTTGCACTCTCTAAACTATAGACCTTTTAAATAATTAGTTTATATCAACTCATCTGCCAACCAAAAGCACAGGACCAGATAATCCACTGATCAATTCCAATTCTAAAATTCTGTGATCGTTGATGATATTGGTCCACAAATTTGGAATTAACACCTTGAAGTACTCATCTAGCTACAATTGAAGCAATTATGGAAAGGGATTTTCAAACTAAAAGACCAATTTATATTGAAAAACACCCAAAGTGTTTAAATCTCTTTTTAGTTCCACCCTGACATTACTCCCTATTCCTTGGTTTGACCTTGGCTGGCAGAGGTGTGTTGTGCTTTTATCAGTGAAAAGCACAACTGCTCTCACAACATTTAGAAAAATGATTCACATAACATTAATAGCTTCATATTGATATTTAAAAAATTGTTAAACAATCAAACAAAATGTTTCATTTGTAAATTTTCCCCGAATTGTTTCTGGATAGAGTTTATTTTCTGTTGCAATATGTCTAAAAATCATGAGAAAAACATATTGCAAGACTTTCTTTACTATTTCATTGTGTAAGAAGAACTATTATTACTGTAAAGCACCATTATTTCTTAATTCACACACACTTAAGTCTGCAGTGTGAATGTTTGTGTGTGGGGGCAATGACTTGTATGTCTATGTTGAGTCAATGACCACATGTGTACGTAGTGTGTGTTTGTGTGTGCATTTTTATATACATGTGTGTTTAATCCATGAACATATATGCCATGTGAATGTGTACATGCATATGTATGTTTTTATAGATGGTGTTAGTCTATTGATTAGCACAGGCAACCCAAATATGGTCATTGTAAGATACGAGTAAGGCAGTAGGGTGGGAGAAATAATTTTGATTCTTTTTTTTTCCTTTTTACTAAATCGTATGTTTTGCTGTCACTAGATAGAAATACAGACAGAAATAAACTCTTCGAAGATGGCAGCAAAAAATGAAGGCTAAAAAGAACAAGAATATTCAGCTAATATTAAACTGCTTGATGAAAAAGTTACCAAAAAATCATTCCTGACTTAACGCACATCTCCTTTTCAAAGGAGAGAGAGAATAGCTGTAGCATAATCCTGAATTATTTATTTCATTCCACAATAGATTTGTGGGGAAAAAGTAAGAAATGATGGTTTGTTGTTGGAAGTTTAGTATATATATATTTATTAAAATTTCCAAATGAGAGGAGCTTTTTAATTTACTAACAGTAGCAGACTGAAAATATCCTGAAGGGAAAAAAGAACAGTTTTCCCCTTCAATAGTTACTTTTCANCAAGGCGCCGGTTTTTTAATCTGCTTTTAAAACACTGCATGTATTTCTGAACTCTATATAACCTGTTTTCATAAGACGTAATATTCCTGATATGAAAAATTCTGACACTAAAATAGTTCTCATAAAAAACCTAAATTCATCAAAGAGCAAATGTGAACAATTGGTAAGTATCGCAGTGACCTGCACATAAAATCAGCTATGCAGAAATTTCAAGTAAAAAATAAAAGGTATGTGATAGTGGAATTAATGGCACAATTAAATAAAACAGAGACTGTGCTGCCTTTCATTAGCTGCTAAACCTGTGTGTTTACTAAATGATGCAATATATAGCCTTATGCTAAGTCACTTCAGTCCTGACTCTGCAACCCTATGAACTGTAGCCCACCAGGCTTCTCTGTCCTTGGCATTCTCCAGGCAAGAATAATGGAGTGGGATGCCATGCCCTCCTCCAGGAGGTCTCTCTGACTCAGGGATCGACCCAGGGTCTCTTAGGTCTCCTGCATTGGGAGGTAGATTCTTTGCCACTAGTGACACCCGGGAAGCCCCATGCTATATAGCAAATACCAGATGTCAAAAAACTCTGATAATTACAACCAATAGGGTATTTCAAAAGCGGGAAATGTAGAGAAGGTAAATATTTAATCAAAAGTAAAACTGTGAACAAACATTAATTTGATGAAAGTTTTTGTTTTTGTTTTGTGGTTGTGTTTAGTTGCTAAGCCATGCCTGAGCCTTTTGCGATCTCTTGTGGACTGCAGCATGCCAGGTTGCTCTGTCCATGGGCTTTTCCAGGCAAGAATACTGGAGTGGGTTGCTTTTTCTTCTCCAGGTTGCTTTTTCTTTCTTCCTGACCCAGGGATCGACCCTGCATCTCGTACATTGGCAGGAAGGTTCTTTCCATTGAGCCACCAAGGAAGCCCTGATGAAAGTTTACTGGGGAGCAAATAGTATATTTTGTAGGTTCAGTGATGAATAAGGCAGTCTCTATGCCCAGCAGAGTAGACACATGAGTATGGATTTAGATGAAATATAAAGAAGCAAAGCATCTAGGCAAAGAAAAGTTTGAAATATTTCCAGCAATTGCATGAGTTCTTGAGGGATCCTGCAGAAATACATACCCATGTGGTACAAATATCCAAGTGAAATACTTCTAATTACTAATGTAATTGGGTGTATTTGTTATCTTTTGCTTCACAACAAATTAGCCAAAAACTTAACGATTTAAAACAATGCACACTGATACCAAACAGTTTGTGTGGGTCAGAAAGTTGAATATGACTTAACAAGATACTACAGTTCAGGATCTCTCAAGAGATTTCAACCAAAGTGCCAGCTGGGGCAACAGTCATTTCGAAACTCAACTAGAAGGTGGACCAGCTTTGAAGCTCACTCACATGGTTGTTGATAAGACTTACGGCCTCATGGGCTTTCAGGCTGTGGACCTAAGTATCTCCGTTGCTGCCTGGTTCCACACTCAGTTCCTCACCATAAGGGCTCCTCTAGAGGGAACTCACAACAAGCAGGTTGTTTGGTTATTTGGGTTCTTTGAATTTCCATAAGAATTGTAGGATCAGCTTATCAATCTCTGCACAGTGGCCAGCTGGAATTTCAATAAGGGTAGCATCAAAGCCATGGATCATTTTGGAAAATACTCTCATCTTAACAATACTAACTCTTCGAACAAGCTGTTTTTCCATTTACTCAGGTGGTCTTTAATTTCTTTCAACAATATCTTATATTTTCAGGGCATATGTTTTGCACTTCTTTTATTAAAAATATTTCTACTTCTTATATTCTTTGTAATGCTATTGTAAATGGCATTAAATGACTTTTTATTAATTTCATTTCCATTGTTCATTTTTATGTGTAGAAGTACAATTTTTTTTTTATATATGGATCTTGTAACCTTCAAATTTGCTGCACTCACTTGTTAGTTCAAGAGTTTTTTAAATGGATTCCTCTGGATAGTCTATATGCAAGCTCATGTTATATCTAAGTAAAGATAGTTATACTTCTTCTCTAGTGTGGATACAGTTTATTTTATTTTATTGTCTAATTTCCCTGACTAGAACTTGCAATATAATTTTGAATAGAAATAGTAAAAGCAGATATCCTTGTCTTATTCCTGATTTAGGAGGAAAAATCCAGTCCTTCACCATTAATCATGATGCTAGTTGTGGACTTTTGAAGATACCCATTATCAAACTGAAGTGTCTATTTTTCCTACTCAGCTGAGTATTTTTATCATAAAAGGCCGTTGGATTTGTCACTTTTTTTTTTTGGATGTCTATTCAATTGATTGTGTTTTTTTCCCTTTTTTATTGTGATTGTATATTACATTAATAGATTTTTAGATTTTAAACCAACTTTATATGCTTGTGATATATCTCAGTTGGCCACAGTGCATGCTTGACATATGTTGTTGAATTTAACTGCTTAGGATTTTGTTGAAGATTTTGCATCTATATTCTTAAGGATATTATTCTTCAGTAGCTTTCTTTTATTATGAAATCTTTGTCTGGTTTTGGTGTTAAGGCAATACCCATATATACTGATGCACTTAACAGTGTGCCACATCTCTCTGAGATTTTATTCAATTTTAATTATTTTTTCCCTCTCTGTTCTTCAGATTGCATAATCTCAATCAATGTATCTTTCTTTAAGTTCCTGGATCTTTCCTGTGCCAGCTCTTCTGTTGAAACCCTTTAATAAACTTTTTATTTTAGTAATTGTACTTTTCAATTCCAGAATTTCCACTTGATTCTTTTTTATAATTTATATATTTTTATTGACATGCTGTACTGAATGAATCATTGTCATCATACATTTCTTTACGTGTGTAAGTATGACTTGTTTCAGTTCTTAGAATGCATTTGAAATCATTGTCTGCTATGTCTGGCATCTGAGCCCTTTGACAGCAGTTTGCATTGCTTACTTTACTTTGCTATCTATGGGTCACACTTTCCAGTTTCTTTGCGTATCTTGTAATTTTCTGCTTAAAACTATACGTTTGGTTTGGTGACTCTGATTTTGACCCCAAGGTTCTACTCTTCCTACAAGTCACCACTGACCTCATTCCCTCTAGGCTCTGGGGTTCTGGAATTTGGAGGAGCTTTCCCTACCTCCCCTTCTCTACACCACATACACATACTTAAGAACAAACTAGAAAGGCGTGGGTCAAAGAATATTTTAGTGACTTCATCTTTTGTTAATTCAAAAGTTATCCTTGCCGGTACTGAAAACAAGTTGAGGAGAAAGAAGAAAAGTCTTGCCTTTGTCTCTTCTACCTAGAGGTAACTTGTCTATGTTCTAGTCTGATCTTCCACTTCCCCTTTTCCTTGCTCCTTAAGGATGAGACCACTTTTATTTTACTGCTTTTATCATACAGTTCAATCTGTGTAATCCACTATCCTAATTCTCCATACCAAAGCTACCATCCTACTTTTAAATTTAAGCCCTGTGGTAGAAATGCAACTATAATTGTTGATAATTTCCCCTGATAAGCTAGAATTTCTAGACTAGGTTTCCAAATTAAAACCCACTGTATTTTTGGAAATAATTTTTTGTATCAGTATTTAATCCTAAAGCAGGCAAAATGCATATATTTTTACGTTTGAAAAAAACATTAAATAAGGAAACCAAATATTAATGGCATTTCCTTGGAAGACAGAACAAATGTTTAGTAAATGGAATATTTGTATAATCTTGAATATATTTATTTAATTATACTTACTGGAAACCTGTAATGAGCAAAATGGTGTCAGACAGAAGAAAATACTAAAAATCACAGTGGGAAACACTGTGGAAACACCAGCCAGCAAGCTTGAGGCTCATTATATGAGCAATTTAAATGATTTTGTTACTGAATATAGAACATTTATTTATAGATGGCATTTTCCAGCTGTTTAAAAGTATTTCCATATATCTATGCCACCTCATGCGAAGAGTTGACTCATTGGAAAAGACTGATGCTGGGAGGGATTGGGGGCAGGAGGAGAAGGGGATGACAGAGGATGAGATGGCTGGATGGCATCACTGACTCTATGGGTGTGATCTGAGTGAACTCCGGGAGTTGGTGATGGACAAGGAGGCCTGGCGTGCTGCGATTCATGGGGTCGCAAAGAGTCGGACATGACTGAGCAACTGAACTGAACTGAACTGATGTGATCAGTAGAGATATCCTTTTATCATTATGCCTATATATTGTTTTTGCTTTTTATATTATATATGCATATATTTCTCATATATTGTTCAGAAGTATCATTCATTCCATCACCATATTCCTTTCCTGTGATGGTACTGCCTGTCACAATCCACAATCCTTTGTGCCTTCCTGTTAATACTCTTGTGTTTTATTTACAATAAAAGTGAATAAAACTTTGTGTGAAAAAATTGCATACCTGTAGATTCAACCTTTAACATATGCTGTATCAAGATGGAATATTGTGTAACAGTGAGTGAGCTATTCATTTGTCACTGAAAATCTTCAGCATTTGAGTGCTTTACTGTTTTGACCATTTCAGAGAGTAACCTTTTAAAATACATAACTTACCACTTTTAAATTGATAAATGTGTACTAAGTACTATGCCACATGTTTCATGATGGCTAAAAGTTTTCATGTTGATTCAGATTATTTTACTATACTCTGTTCTTGCTGTGTTCTCAGAGTCAACTGCAATTATGTGGATTGTTTGTTCCTAAACTGTGTTCATAGAGTTTTTTGAATTCATGTGTCTACTTTTTCTAGTTTTCCAGTCTGGTTTGTAGTATCGGTAGCTTTCTCTTCTAGCCATTGTCATACTATCTGGGTCTAGCAGCCAGGTTGCCATTTCAATAAAATGAAGTGGTCAAACTAGATGACCCCTGAAGCCCTGATGTCTCTAAAATCATATGAACGTGAATTGCCCTGAGCTTCGAAATCAGAGTAGTCTTCTTAGGCTTGCTTCTCAAGTAAAAATGAAAGCTCTCAATTTCACAAATGAAGAAACTGAGTTCATACATGCCATGTACTTGGTCGCACAGAGAATCCACATTCTGCCCTGGGGTGCCTAATTCAATGCTCTTTCAATTGCACCACATAGCAACCCAAGCAAGAGCTGATGATTGTGGGAGAACAAGACAGTATCTCTCTAAGGCAAAATAAACCAATTTGTGTGCCTGGTTTTCCTAACGGCTTTTTGTTAATCATGCGTGTGTGCTGTGTGCTAAGTTGCTTCATTCATGTCTGATTCTTTGTGACTCTATGGACTGTACCCCGCCAGGCTCCTCTGTCTATGGGATTCTCCAGGCAAGAATCCTGGAGTAGGTTGCCATGCCCTCCTCCAAGGGATCTTTCTGACCAAGGTAATAAGTGTGACCTCTGCAAAGCTGAATAATTGTTGAAGAGCCCAGACCTATCTCCTATATTGAGAGTAGATGTTATTATATAAAATTTCAAAGATTAATATGGAAATTTTAGTGTATTAATGGCATAAGGACCAATGTATTGCATAACAAGCAAAAATATTTTGACTTCTCTCTCAGCTACCTGTTGACAGCAGGTAGGTTTTTTTACTCTTATTACCATTGGATGATACTATTTAATAAAATTCTAGTTCGTTTATAAAAAGAGCCGCTAAGATTCCCAATTTCTGTTTTCGCCAAATCTATGACATAAAGAATAGGAAAACTTCTCACCAGGAAATGAGAATTGGTTTTTCCCTAGCTATTAATATTCATACTGCTGAGTAATGGATTTAGAGAAAAGGAGTGGCTTTTCTTGTCATGGTCAGTCCTTGATTTGCCAGTGTAGTACTGACAGGTAGATGAAAGAATTTCCCCTAGACAGAAAATTTCTGCGATACATATTTATCTATTTGATATTTTTAGTAGAGGGCACCATTAGAAACCCCCACCCCCCATACTCATCTTAGCTGCAACATTTTTTTTCCATAAACTATTTTTTCCTGAACATGTTTAAATTCAAAGGAATAAATACCAGCTANCATTTTTTTTCTGTAAACTATTTTTTCCTGAACATGTTTAAATTCAAAGGAATAAATACCAGCTATAAAATACACTTTAATATTGAGCAGCAATGACTGAAGGAAAATGAGCTATTTACATTACTCAGATACATTAACATGAATCTATCAAGGTTTACATCTGTCTGTTCTGAGTATCTCGTTATCATTATTTTTAGTAACTAGAAAATCTTAAATGTCATTCTTTCTGCTTTATGGCTTTTATGTATTTAAATATTTTAAGATTAACTAGAGGAACTCCAATTCTTTTCAGCTGCTGGTACATATATTAATTGCAACAAAGATTTCCCCTAGGAGGTAAGCTGATAACTGCTTAAAGTAGTTGTTAATATTTAATTTACTTGCTTTAAGGTAAATACATATTTCCTCTAAATATTAAGTTTTATTTATATAATACAGAGCAATAAACTGTCCACAAAATACAAAAGAAAAATTCACGTTCCTCTGAAGAAAACAAAAGGTTAGTTATTTTTATACATAAACATCTTTTATGACATGAGTTTACCCTGTGGAAGCCATTACCTAGTTGCCCAGAGTGTTAATTAAGCTCATGTGTTTAGCTTCAGACATATCTTGGTTCAAATTGTATGTCTGCCAATTACTAGATGTGTGTCCTTAGCAAATGACTGAAAATTCCTGTGTGTTAATTTTCAACTTGTAAAATGGGGATGGTAATAGTTTCTACCTCATAAGTTTCTTTGAGGATTAGATGATATGTATACTTATTCATATGTGTATAATGCTAAGCTAAGTGCTTGGCACATAAGTGTTTCAAAAAGTGTTTGTCATCATCTCCATCATTGTTGTAGTCTCTGAGTAGTGTCCAATTCTTTGCAACCCCATGGACTGTAGTCTGCCAGGCTTCTCCATCCAGGCAAGAATACTGGATTAGGTTGTCATTTCCTTCTCCGGGGGAATCATCCTGACTCAGGGATTGAACCCAGGTCTCCTGCATTGCAGGCAGACTCTACCTTCTGAACCACCAGGGAAGCTGGAAAGTGTATCAAATTTGAACCATAGTGATGGACAGTATTTCATGAATCCCTAATTAATGCACATCTCAACCCGCTGTACCCTTAGAAATAATGAAATTTGTGGAATACAGAATACATTTAACTCTTGCCCTTATGAATCTCCAAAAGGAGCATAAAGAGTTGAAGAAAGGAAGAAGAAATTGATTTGGTGTCAGAAGAGGTTTGAGTTGGGAATGAAGAGAAAATGAGACTGTGTTTTTCTTGTGGTGCCAGAATATGCAGGAGCTTCTCCCCCTGGATTTGAGGGTCCCAGGAACCCTAACTCCAGCTGTACTGATCACTTTTGCTTAGAATGCTATCTTTTGACATTCCAACTCTCCAGATTCTCATCTCACCTCCCCTAATTAATGTATCCTAATTACTGCTCTCCTGTAACCTCCTAGATCAGGACTCTTACATGCCTTTTATACATAAGATTAGGAAGTGGGCTGCTTAGCAACAAGGCAGTGAGAATTCTCATTTCTTCATTCTCATTTCAGGGTACAAATGTCTTTAGTACTTGATCATCACTTCTAAATGCATACTCAGTACCCAGTTTTACACTGTTCCTAGTGAATAAAGCCAAAGTGTGATAGTGGAGCCAAAATGTCTAGCTAGAGGGATGATTTTTCAGCTTTTTATTTAAGGTAGAGAGCATTTACTATCGTTCTGCCAATTAGATGCAAGACTATGCTGTTGTATGAAACTTCCAGGAAAGCAGGTGAGATATGGTTGATGTCTGCCCTTTTGCACTCTGCCCTTGTTCCTTTCTCTTGCCCAGTATATTGTCTTATTGGCTGGAAATGACACATCCATCTTAAAACTATGAAGGAAAGGCCAAGAGAATCAGAGACCTCACTTCTGGCATTCTTGAACTTCTGAACCAACCACTTATCTCCAGATTTCCAATTACTCAAGAAAAATAAGCTTCTTCTTCTTTTTTTAATCCATTGTTTTTTGTTTTCATTTTTGTTTTTCTGATACAAAGTTTGACCATTTCCTATCCAATGGTTTTCCATTGCATTTTTTCTCATAAGTCACTTTTAGATTTGCCTACATCCAAATTGCCTCCATTTCTAAAATTTGTAGACCCTTCAAAGGAATATTCATATAAAATGCCCTAAATAAGCCTTGGCTTCCCCAATGGCTCAGTGGTAAAAGAATCTACCTGATCCTCAGGTTTGATCCCTGAGTCAGAAAGATCCCCTGGAAGAGGGCATAGCAACCCACTCCAGTATTCTTGCCTGGAGAATCCCATGGACAGAGGAGCCTGACGGGCTACAGTCTATAGCGTTGCAAAGAGTCAAACATGACTAAGCAACTTAGCATGCATGCACACAAACATGGCCTAACACTTTTTAAGAAGTGTTGATGGTGAAAATTTTATGCTAATTATCTGTGAGAGAATTCTTAGAATATTCAATAATACCATAATTATATTTCACTGATGAATTTTCATTTTTTGCCTCAATAACCAAAGTTGTGCAATTAAGTGATTATGAGCTAATCAAAATCTGAAATTTTTAAGATTTTTTAAAAAATTTAACTCCACTCTACTGAGCATACCCTATTCAGACTGAATAATCCATCAAAAGCATTAATTAACGTGTGTTTTTCTCTTTTGTTTTTTCAATTTGAAAAATTCATTCAGCTCAATAGGTTTTTTTTTTTTTATGTTTTATCCATAGTGGTTGAATGTTTTCATCATTCTGTGATTACCTCTTGAGAGTCAACACTTCAGATCCCTGCAGTCATTTCTCAGTATCCTGACTAATATGAGAATATGAGAAATTGTTTTCAAACATGTTGACAGTGGAAAGAGTTAAAGCCAGTTATTAATACATGAGAATTGGAGTGCTTGACTGAAGTTGTTTTGAGATGAAAACTGCATTGATACTTTGATTTCCAAATAGGATGCTACTTTGACATGAGGATAAGAAAATGGAAATATAATATTTGGTATGACAACATGTCCACAGAAAACTGGTAATTTAATCATCTTTATAGGCAGTTACTTAAGTGATCATGATTTGCTCTTTATTATATAGGCACCATTTGTTAACATAAACTTACTTTTTGTTTGATGAAATTTATTTAACAGGCTCATAAAGTTTCCACAAAATTGGAAACAATCACAGATGGAAATTAGTTTAACTCTTAGAGAAAGTACACAATGTCACAGAAGGACAAAATGCAATAATACCCTGTATTTTGGAGATGGGGGAGGAAATTTACAACCAGAGGAATGTCTCATTCTCATACCAAATGTTTAAAGCATTTTTCCATAAATGCATTAAGCTGACATTAAGGAAAAAAATGACTCCTAAGGGAAATTTCAGCATGACTCAAAAATAATATTAGAAATAAATCCCATTGCTCAGAGAAAGTAATAGTTTATGCAAATATATTTCTGCAAAGTGATATGCTTAAATTAATGATTCCAAATCATCAGCCATATAATTGTGGAAACATCCAAAAATTAGGAAATGTGTACAAAATTTTAAAATAAGGGACATTCCAGCCAGCTTCAAAAAGAAAAAGTTGCTCTTCTCAACTTGTCTAACACACACACACACACACACACACACACACACACCCCATAGGCATTTCACTTAAACCAGTGCTTTATTTCAGGAACATAGATAAGCAGGTAGATTTTCTTTCTTTTTTTTTAAATTTATTTTTTATAGAAGGATAATTGCTTTACAGATTTCTGCTGTTTTCTGTCAAACCTCAACATGAATCAGCCATAGGTATACATATATCCCCTCCATTTTGAACCTTCCTCCCATCTCTCTCCTCATCCCACCCCTCTAGGTTGATACAGAGCTCCTATTTGAGTTTCCTGAGCCATACAGCAAATTCCCATTGGCTATCTATTTTACATATGGTAATATAATTTACATGTTACTCTCTCCATACATCTTGCCCTCTCCTTCCTTCTCTCCATGTCCAGAAGTCTTTTCTCTAAGTCTCTTTCTCCATTGCTGCCCTGTAAATAAGTTCTTCAGTACTATTTTTCTAGATTCCATGTATATATGTTAGAATACAATATTTATCTTTCTCTCTCTGATTCACTTCATTCTGTTTAACAGGTTCTAGGTTCTTCCACCTCATCAGAACTGACTCACATGTGTTCCTTTTTATGCCTGAGTAATATTCTATTGTGTATATGTACCACTACTTCTCTATCCATTCATCTGTTGATAGACATCTAGGTTGCTTCCATGTTCTAGCTATTGTAAATAGTGCTGCAATGAATAATGGGATACATGTGTCTTTTTAAATTTTGGTTTCCTCAGGGTATATGCCTAGCAGTGGGATTGCTGAGTCATATGGTTTATTTATTCCTAGTTTTTTAAGGAATTTCTGTACCGTCTTCCATAGTGGCTGTATCAATTTACACTCCCACCAACAGTGCAAGAGTGTTCCCCTTTTCTCCATGCCTACTCCAGCATTTATTGTTTGTAGAGTTTTTGATGAAGGCCACCCCAACAGGGTGTGAAAAGGATCTCTCACTGTAGGTTTTATTTGCATTGATTATATTCTTTGCAGCCAAAGATGGAGAAGCTCTATACAGTTAACAAAAAAAAGGACCAGGAGCTGACTGTGGCTCAGATCATAAACTCCTTATTGCCAAATTCAGACTTAAATTGAAGAAAGTAGGGAAAACCACTAGAACACTCAGGTATGACCTCAATCAAATCCCTTATGATTATACAGTGGAAGTGAGAAATAGATTTAAGGGCCTAGATCTGACAGATAGAGTGCCTGATGAACTATGGAATGAGGTTCGTGACACTGTACAGAGACAGGGATCAAGACCATCCCCATGGAAAAGAAATGCAAAAAATGCAAAATGGCTATCTAGGGAGGCCTTACAAATAGCTGTGAAAAGAAGAGAAGTGAAAAGGAAACAAGAAAAGGAAAGATATAAGCATCTGAATGCAGAGTTCCAAAGAATAGCAAGAAGAGATAAGAAAGCCTTCCTCAGCGATCAATGCAAAGAAATAGAGGAAAAGAACAGAATGGGAAAGACTAGAGATCTCTTCAAGAAAATCAGAGATACCAAGGGAACATTTCATGCAAAGATGGGCTCGATAAAGGACAGAAATGGTATGGACCTAACAGAAGCAGAAGATATTAAGAAGAGGTGACAAGAATACACAGAACTGTACAAAAAAGATCTTCACAACCCAGATAATCACGATGGTGTGATCACTCACCTAGAGCCAGACATCCTGGAATGTGAAGTCAAGTGGGCCTTAGAAAGCATCACTATGAACAAAGCTAGTGGAGGTGATGGAATTCCAGTTGAGCTATTTCAAATCCTGGAAGATGATGCTGTGAAAGTGCTGCACTCAGTATGCTAGCAAATTCGGAAAACTCAGCAGTGGCCGCAGGACTGGAAAAGGTCAGTTTTCATTCCAATTCCAAAGAAAGGCAGTGCCAAATAATGCTCAAACTACCACACAATTGCACTCATCTCACACGCTAATAAAGTAATGCTCAAAATTCTCCAAGCCAGCCTTCAGCAATACGTGAACCATGAACTTCCAGATGTTCAAGCTGGTTTTAGCAAAGGCAGAGGAACCAGAGCTCAAATTGCCAACATTCACTTGATCATCAAAAAAGCAAGAGAGTTCCAGAAAAACATCTACTTCTGCTTTATTGACTATGCCAAAGCCTTTGACTGTGTGGATCACAATAAACTGCAGAAAATTCTGAAAGAGATGGGAATACCAGACTACCTGACCTGTCTCTTGAGAAACCTGTATGCAGGTCAGGAAGCAACAGTTAGAACTGGACATGGAACAACAGACT
Source organism: Redunca redunca (assembly GCA_006410935.1). Lineage (NCBI taxonomy): Eukaryota > Metazoa > Chordata > Mammalia > Artiodactyla > Bovidae > Redunca > Redunca redunca. The sequence goes on from SJYQ01003252.1 coordinate 132,412, forward strand.
GGTTCCAAATAGGAAAAGCAGTATGTAAGGGCAATATATTGTCGCCCTGCTTATTTAACTTACATGGAGAGTACATCATGAGAAACGCTGGGCTGGAAGAAGCACAAGCTAGAATCAAGATTGCCGGGAGAAATATCAATAACCTCAAATATGCAGATGACACCACCCTTATGGCAGAAAGTAAAGAAGAACTAAAAAGCCTCTTGATGAAAGTGAAAGTGGAGAGTGAAAAAGTTGACACAAAGCTCAACATTCAGAAAACTAAGATCATGACATCTGGTCCCATCACTTCATGGGAAATAGATGGGGAAACAGTGGAAACAGTGTCAGACTTTATTTTGGGGGGCTCCAAAATCACTGCAGATGGTGACTGCAGCCATGAAATTAAAAGACACTTACTCCTTGGAAGAAAAGTTATGACCAACCTAGACAGCATATTCAAAAGCAGAGACATTACTTTACCAACAAAGGTCCGTCTAGTCAAGGCTATGGTTTTTCCAGTAGTCATGTATAGATGTGAGAGTTGGACTGTGAAGAAGGCTGAGTGCTGAAGAATTGATGCTTTTGAAGTGTGGTGTTGGAGAAGACTCTTGAGAGTCCCTTGGACTGCAAGGAGATCCAACCAGTCCATTCTCAAGATCAGCCCTGTGATTTCTTTGGAAGGAATGATGCTAAAACTGAAACTCCAGTACTTTGGCCACCTCATGTGAAGAGTTGACTCATTGGAAAATACTTTGATACTGGGAGGGATTGGGGGCAGGAGGAGAAGAGGACAACAGAGGATGAGATGGCTGGATGGCATCACTGACTCGATGGACGTGAGTCTGAGTGAACTCTGAGAGTTGGTGATGGGCAGGGAGGCCTGGCCTGCTGTGATTCATGGAGTCACAAAGAGTCAGACACAACTGAGTGACTAAACTGAACTGAACAAAGAGCAATGTTGAGCATCTTTTTATGTGTTTATAGTCATAAGTATGTCTTCTTTGGAGAAATGTCTGTTTAGGTCTTTTCCCCATTTTGGATTGGGTTGTTTGTTTTTCTGGCATAGAGTTGTATGAGCTGCTTGTATATTTTGAAAATTAATCCTCTGTCAGTTATTTCATTTGTTATTATTTTCTCACATTCTAAGGGTTGTCTTTTCACCTTGCTTATAGTTTCCTTTGTTGTGCAAAAGTTTTTAAGTTTAATCTTTGTTTTTGTTTCCATTACTCTAGGAGTTGGGTCATAGAGGATCTTATTTTGATTTATGTCATTGAGTGATCTGCCTATGTTTTCCTCTATAAGTTTTATAGTTTCTGGTCTTGTATTTAGATCTTTAATCCATTTTGAGTTTATCTTTGTGCATGGTGTTAAGAAGTGTTCTAATTTCATTCTTTTACATGGAGTTGTCCAGTTTCCCCAGCACCATTTATTGAAGAAGCTGTCTTTGCCTCATTGTATATTCTTTCCTCCTATGTCAAAAGTAGGTACTTATAGTTGCATGGGTTTATTTCTGGGCTCTCTATCTTGTTCCTTTGTTCTATATGTCTGTTTTTGTGCCAGTACCATACTGCCTTGATGATTGTGGCTTTGTAGTATAACCTAAAGTCACGAAGGTTAATTCTTGTAGCTCCATTCTTCTTTCTCAAGACTGCTTTGGCTATTTGGGTTCTTTTGTGTTTTCATATGAGATGTGAAATTTTTTGCTCTAGTTCTGTGAAAAATGCTATTGGTAATTTGATAGGGATTGCATTTAATCTGTAGATTGTGTTGGCAGTATAGTCATTTTCACAGTATTGATTCTTCCTACCAGGAACACAGAATAGCTTTCTATCTGTTTATGTCATCTTTGATTTTTTTCATTAGTGTCTGATAATTTTCTGTGTACACATATTTTGTCTCCTTAGGTAAGTTTATTCCTAGATATTTAATACTTTTTGTTGCAATGATGAATGGGATTGATTCCTTAATTTCTCTTTCTGATTTTTCACTGTTAGTATAAATCAATGCAAGTGAGTTCTGTTTATTGATTTTGTATCCTGCAACTTTGCTAAATTCACTGATTAGCTCTGGTAATTTTCTGATACTACATTTAAGGATATCTATGTACAGTATCATGTCATCTGCAGACAGTGAGAGCTTTACTTCTTTTCCAATCCAGATTCCTTTTATTTCTTTTTCTTCTCTGATTACTGTAGCTAGGACTTCCAGAACTGCGTTGAATAATAGTGGTGAAAGTGGACACCCTTGTATTGTTCCTGATCTTAGAAGGAATGCTTTCAGTTTTTCACCATTGAGAATAATGTTTGCTGTAGGCTTATCATATATGGCCTTTACTATGTTGAGGTAGGTTCCTCCTATGCCCATTTTTTGAAGAGTTTTAACCATAAATGGATGCTGAATTTTTCAAAGGCTTTTTTTGCATCTGTTGAGATGATCATATGATTTTTATATTTCAATTTGTTAATATGGTATATCACATTGATTGATATGCATATATTGAAGAATCTTTGCATCCCTAGAATAAGCCCAACTTAGTCATAGTTTATGAGCTTTTGGATGTGTTGCTGAATTCTCTTTCCTAAAATTTTGTTGATGTATGGCAAAACCAATACAGTATTGTAAAGTAAAATAAAGTAAAGTAATAAAAATAAAATAAAATAAAATTTTGTTGAGGATATTTGTATCTATGTTCATCAGTGATATTGGCCTGTAGTTTTCATTTTTTATGTTGTCTTTGCCTGATTTTTTAGATCAGGGTGATGGTGGCCTCATAGAATGAGTTTGGAAGTGTTCCTTCCTCTGCTATTTTTGAAAGAGTTTTAGAAGGCTAGGCATTAGCTCTTCTCTACATGTTTGATAGAGTTCTCCTGAGAAGCTATCTGGTCCTGGGTTTTCGTTTGATGGGAGACTTTTTTTTTTTTTTTTTTAATCACAGCTTCAATTTCAGTGCTTGAAATCGGGTTGTTCATAATTTCTGTTTCTTCCTGGTTCAGTTTTGGAAGATTGAACTTTTCTAAGAATCTTTCCATTTCTTCCAGGTTATCCATTTCATTGCCATATGGTTGTTCATAATGAAAGTGAAAGTTAAAATTGCTCAGTTGTGTCTGACTCTTTGTGACCCCGTGGAATAGTCCATGGAGTTCTCCAGACCAGAATGCTGGAGTGAGTAGCCTTTCCCTTCTCCAGGGAATCTTCCCAACCCAGGGAAGGTCTTCCCAAATCTTCCCAAAATTACGGGTGGATTCTTTACCAGTTGAGCCACCAGGGAAGCCCATTGTTCATACCTGTCTCTTATAATCCTTTGTATCTGCCTTATATGTTGTTATCTCTCCTTTTTCATTTCTAATTTTACTGCTTTTATTCATCTCTCTTTTTTGCTTTGTAAGTCTGGCTAAAGGTTTATCAATTTCGTTTATATTTTCAAAGAACCAACTTTCAGTTTTATTAATCTTTACTATCGTTTGTTTCATTTCTTTTTCATTTATTTCTGCTCAGATCTTTATGATTTCTTTCATTCTACTAATTTTGAGATGGTTTTGTTCTCTTTCCAGTTGTGTAAGGTGGAAAGTTAGGTTTCTATGTGATGTTTTCTCTTGTTTCTTGAGGTAGGGTTGTATTGCTATAAACTTCCCTCTTAGAACTGCTTTTGCTGCATCCCATAGGTTTTGAGTTGTCATGTTTTCATTGTCATTTGTTTCTAGAATTTTTTTTTATTTCCCTTTTGATTTCTTCAGTAACCTGTTGGTTATTTAGAAACATGTTGTTTAATCTCCATGTGTTTGTTTTTCTTACAGTTTTTTTTTTCATGTAATTGGTATCTAATCTCATAGCATTATAGTCAAAGTAGATACTTGATATGATTTCAATTTTCTTGAATTTACTGAGATTTCATTTGTAACCCAAGATGTGGTGTATCTTGGAAAATGTTCCATGTGCACCTGAGAAGATGTATTCTTCTGAATTTGAGTGGAATGTCCTCAAGATATCAATGAGATCCATCTCATCTAATGTATCATTTAAAACTTTTGTTTCCTTATTAATTTTCTGTTTTGATGATCTGTCCATTGGTGTGAGTGGGTTGTGAAAGTCTCCTACTATTACTGTGTTACTGTCAATTTTTCCTTTTATGTCTGTCAGTGTTTGTCTTATGTATTGAGGTGTTCCTTTGTTGGGTGCATCAGTTCAGTTCAGTCACTCAATCGTGTCTGACCCTCTGCAGCCCCATTGACTACAGCACACCAGGCCTCCCTGTCCATTGTCAACTCCCAGAGTCTACTCAAACTCATGTCCATTGAGTCAGTGATGCCATCCAACCATCTCATCCTCCGTCATCCCCTTCTCCTCCATCCTTCAATCTTTCCCAGAATCAGAGTCTTTTCAAATGAGTCAGTTTTTCACATCAGGTGGCCCAAGTATTGGAGTTTCAGCTTCAGCATCAGCCCTTCCAATGAGTATTCAGGACTGATTACCTTTAGGATTGACTGCTTGGATCCCCTTGCAGTCCAAGGGACTCTCAAGAGTCTTCTCCAACACCACAGTTCAAAAGCATCTATTCTTCAGTGCTCAGCTTTCTTTATAGTCCAACTCTCACGTCGAAACATGACTACTGGAAAGACCATAGCTTTCACTAGACAAATCTTTGTTGGCAAAGTAATGTCTCTGCTGTTTAATATGCTGTCTAGCTTGGTCATAATTTTTCTTCCAAGGAGCAAGCATCTTTTAATCTCATGGCTGCAGTCACCATCTGCAGTGATTTTGCATAGTACAATTGTTATGTCTTCCTCTTGGATTGATCCCTTGATCATTATGTAGTGTCCTTCTTTATCTCTTGTAATCTTCTTTAAGATCTATTTTGTTTGATCTTAAGATTGTTACTTGAGCTTTCTTTTCCTTTGCATTTGCATGGAATATATTTTTCCATCCTCTCACTTTCAGTCTATATGTGTCTTGAGATCTGAAGTGGTTTTCTTGTAGACAGCATATATATGGGTCTTGTTTTTATAACTAATCAGCCAGTCTGTTCTTTTGGTTGGAGCTTTAATCCATTTACAGTTAAAATAATATTGATATATATGTTCCTATTGTTATTTTCTTAATTGTCTGGGGTTGATTTTGTAGATCCTTTTTCTTCTCTTGTATTTCTTGACTATATAGTTCCCTTTACCATTTATTGTAAAGCTGGTTTGGTGGTACTGAATTCTCTTAACTTTTCATTTTCTGAAAAGCTTTTTATTTCTCCATCAATTTTGAATGAAATCCTTGATGGGTACAGTAATCTTGGTTGTGGCTTTTTCCCTTTCAGTACTTTAAATATATCCTGCCATTCCCTTCTGGCCTGCAGAGTTTCTGCTGAAAGATCAGCTGTTAAGCTTATTGGGTTTCCCTTGTATGTTACTTGTTGCTTCTCCCTTGCTGCTTTTAATATTCTTTCTTTGTGCTTAGTCTTGGTTAGTTTGATTAGTATGTGTCTTGGTGTGCTTCTCTTTGGGTTTATCCCATATGGGACTCTTTGTGCCTCTTGGACTTGATTGACTATTTCCTTTTCTATGTTGGGGAAATGTTCATCTATAATCTCTTCAAAAATTTTCTCATACCCTTTCTTTATCTCTTCTTCTTCTGGGACCCCTATAATTCAAATATTGGTGTGTTTGATATTATCCCAGAGGTCTCTCAGACTATCCTCAGTTCTTTTCATTCTTTTTACTTTATTCTGCTCTTCAGAAGTTATTTCCACCATTTTATCTTCCAGCTCACTGATTTATTCTTCTGCTTAGATATTCTGCTACTGATTCCTTCTATAGTATTTTTAATTTCAGTAATTGTGTTGTTTGTCTCTGTATGTTTATCTTTAATTCTTCTAGGTCTTGGTTAACTGATTTTTGCATTTTCTCCACTTTGTTTTCAAGGGTTTTTTTTATCATCTTTACTATCATTATTTTGAATTCTTTTTCAGATAGTTTGCCTATTTACTATTCATTTATTTGGATTTTGGTGTTTCTAGTTTGTTCCTTCATTTATGTAGTATTTCTATGCCTTTTCATTATTTTTTTTTTTATTATTATTGTGTTTGAGTTCTCCTTTTCCCAGACTTCAAGGTTGAATTCTTTCTTCCTTTTGGTTTTTGCCCTCCTGAGGTTGGTCCAGTGGTTTGTGTAAGCTTCTTATAGGGTGAGATTTGTGCTGAGTTTTTGTTTGTTTGCTTTTCCTCTGATGGGCAAGGCTGAGTGAGGTGGTAATCCTGTCTGCTGATGATTGGGTTTGTATTTTTGTTTTGTTTGTTGTTTCGAGGAGGTATCCTGCACAGGGTGCTACTGGTGGTTGGGTGATGCTGGGTCTTGTATTCAAGTGGTTCTTCTTTGTGAGTTCTCATTATTTGATACTCCCTAGGGTTAGTTCTCTGGTAGTCTAGGGTCTTGGAGTCAGTGCTCCCACTTCAAAGGCTCAGGGCTTAATCTCTCAATAGTTGCCAGTCCAACAAGCAAAACTAACCAGCTGTTCCACATCAGGGGCCAGAAGGACTCTAGAGAATTTGGCATCTCAATCAGGACTTATATCCCCTCCTTCTCATTCTCACACAGAGCAAGAGCGTAGCCAAGAAGGACCAAACTTAAGATGTGCAGTAGTGCATCTGATGTCTAATGTAGGCCTTCCTGCTGCAGAGCATTTCAGGAGGAGCAGTGAAATGAGAAGCAGTCAGTGTGAATAAGAAACAAAGTCCAAGGGTGACTAGAGGTGCTTTCCCAGTACTTGTGGCAGCTTGGGGATACCCAGTTTTTGTGGAAACAAGATTGCCCAGATGGAGCAGGAACCACCCTGATTTTCTTTATTTAATATATACTGTGTATAGATACTTGAAGTGCTAAGAATAGATATATATGGCAAGATAAATTAGTTATATTATTTACTTGAGATAAAATTATAAATGAACATGTGAAAATTCTGTGACTTGCATTAAACAGAATTATTTTGAGTACTTTCTTTTTCTCATTTCTGCTTATAGTAACTGTGGAAATTATATCATAATGGGATGGATAATGCTATTGTTTTTCCATATCACTCAACACATTTACAAAGATTCTCTAGTGTTATTTCTTCCAGGTTAAAAGCACCATTCCATGTTCTAAATAATTAATATCCAGTATCATTTCTCTTGTCACTAAGCTACTTCTAGAACTAGATCTTGCCATGCAACAGAGGCAATAACTAGTAGAAAGGTACTAAAAGGCAGTCCTGGCATTTCTGGAGATAACCTGATAACACGTCTTTGCTGCCCCTAACCCTTCGCAGGTCTTTGCTTTCCTCTTTATTCAGCTTTGCTCAATAATCAATCACCATAACCATTCCCTTGAATCCTCCCTGAACTCCTTTACACTTCTTGGTTCATCAAACTCCCTTGCCAAGTCTCAGCTCAGTTTAAATCCAAATCTCTACCTAGTCCACACCCGTACCCCTGAAAGTGAATGTGGCTGGGACTAACACTGGGCAGTTCTCACTTTACGAGGATTGCAGACCTCACGTGATTCCTCAGGGCTGCCCAGAAGTTAAGTAACGACTTTGTTCACAGCCTTACTCCCTGGACCACTCTTTCATACCTTCTGTTTCTGTAAAACATACGCATCTTGCCCCATCCTCACTCTCAACTGCTGAGCTTCTTATTTCACTGAAAAAAAAAAAAAAATCAATCAGTTGAAAGAGAACTTCTACTTGGCCCCATTACTACAGCTACTACTTCAATGTGAGGATAGCAAAATGGAAATATAGGTTTGATTTTCATTTGCAACATGTGAACCTGTGTAGACAGAAAACAAACGTAAAGATTGTAATCGTCTTCATAGCTAGTGATTCTGGTGGTGATAATTATTTACTACAGTTTTTTTGATTATATAGATATATCACTTATTACCATAAACTGTGTTAACATGACTTAAATATACACTGTGGCCTGGCATCCGGAGCTTGTGGGCGCTCAATCCAGCCCTCCATTTGAAGAGCCTCTGCTATGATCCCCCACATTTCAGCCAGCAGGAGCTCATCCCCATTTGGTGGGCAGTGCCTGTAGCCTGTGATATGTCAGACCTGCAGATCCCGGGTGAGTCAGTCACCCAGTGCTGGGAGATCCCTACCTACATGCATGCCGCTGCCTCATTGAGGGCAGGCACGGTGTCTTCCAGTATCTTCCTGGCTTCTGGACTGGGCCCAGTGGCTGCCGCACAAAGGTGCTTACCCTGAAAGACCAGTGGGCGGAGGTGGCACCTACCCTGCCAATCACTTTGATGGGATCCCATGCAACATGTACCTGCCATCTCAGGGGACCTGGCACACACACCAGTTCTGTTTCTTTATGGACCATGCCTTCTGCCTGCTGAAGACAGGAGCATCCTCGCCCTACTACAACCTCACTCCCAGGGAAGCTGGTGAAGTCCAGGTGCTCAGACATCACCACTGAATTCAAGGAGACACAGGTGGACGCCCTGCTGGAGGCTGGCTTCCACCGGGAGGACACCTAGACACAGGTCACAGCCAACTGCCTCAGTGAGCCTTCTGGAAAATGATCCTCCTCTGGACATCAAAGACTAAAGCCACCGGGCTCAGCTGCCCAGCTGCCCACACAGCCCTGGAGACCCCAGGCTTCAGGTACGGCCAAACCTCATGCCCCCACTTGGAGCCTTTGTGACCAGAACAGGCTCTGGCCTCTCAGCCCAGGTCCAGACCCACACCAGCTGCTCGAGGTCAGTAAGCTTCCCTAATCTCTGTGACTGGATTATTACTATCTTCCTCCCAGGGTCTTGAGGATGATACGTATATATACACATTTTATATATATATGTGTGTGTGCATATATATATGTATATACATTATGTGCATATGTATATGTAATGAATGTATATATGTATATATATTACATATATGTATATATATACATTATGTATATACACACATATTATATATACATATATGTAATATAATTGTATATGTGTATTATATATATGTGTGTATGCATGTGTATGTATACACACATAACTCAGGCAATTCCCGCTCTTCTAAAGCATTTACCTTTCTATAAACATGCAGTTATTTTTCTCATCTTCAGAAAGTCCTGTGCTTATGTCATTTCTCCCTCCAACTCCAGCACCATTTCTTGATCCTTCATTTTAGCAAAACTTCCTAAAATCATTGATATGCTCACTGTCGCCATTTCACCTCCCTTATTCTCTCTTAAATCCACTCTGGCTTGCTTGCTCCTCACCACTCCATCAGGTCTTCTCTTTTCGGGTTCCCTAAACAGCATTGAGTGTTAAACCCAATGGGCAGTTCCTAGTTCTCATTGTAAATTCCTGATGTCCCTCCCATCTTGCTTGCAGTAGTCATTCTGAGTGTATTTCCTGGATTTGTTCTATTTTCTCCGCTTTCTTATGTTAATCTGTCCCAAAGATTTATCCCTAGGCCTCCTTTTTTGCTGGCATACTCAGTCTGTTGGTGATTTTAGTGAGTTTTATAACTTTAAATAAAATCTATATGTTGATACCTCACCAAACTTAGGTCTCCAGAGGAACTCCTCTAAACACTAAATGTATTTAACTGACTTCCTACCTGGTACATCCAATTGAATGTCTAATCTCAAACATGTGTCCTGTCTTTCTCCCCCTAACCTGTTTGATTTTTAAACTTTGCAGTCTTGCTTGATGGGAATTCCATCCTTCTAGTTAAGCACCTTCTCTCATGTTTCATATTCAATCTATCACAATTTCTGTGGCTCCACTTTCACAATATATCCGGAATAAAAATTACTTCTCACTAGTTACATTGTCCCCACCCCATTCCATGCTATCCTTATCTCTCACTTAGATTGTTACACAAACCTACTAACTGGTTCCTACCTGCCTCCTTACTTCCTTTCAGTCAACTCTCAACATAGCAGCCCGAAGAATTTTGTTTTTAATAATAGTCTAGATTATCTATCTCTCAAAAATTCCCAGTAACTCCTCCTCTCATTCAAGGTAAATAAACATCACCGTCCTCATTGTGGCATATTAAGGACTTACATGCTCTGCACCCATTCCGTCTTGTCAGTGATACTGTGTCGTGCCACTTCTGTAAAAGCATATTCAATGTGAATGGTGCCCCCTGGAGTTGTTCAGTAAAGAACTTGCAGCAATGAGGCCTCTTGACATCATCTCTTGCTACTCTCCCCCTTTGCTCGTGCTGCTGCAAATATAACTGAGTTCTTATTCTTCCTCAAAAATACCCTATGGGCTTTCAACTCCGAGCAATATATGCGTGTGCTGTCCACTCTGCCTGGAATGATCTTCCCCAAGTTCCCTGTATGGCTTCATCTCTCACAACTTTTGACCTGGACTCAAAATACTACCTTCTCCATGAAACCCTCAATGAATAATCTATTTATTATAATGTTGCCACCCATACCCTTTGATTCCTCTTTTCTCTGCTGTGTTTTATCTCTACAGCTCTTGTGCTTAGCTGCTCAGTCATGTCTGACCCTTAGCGGTGCTATGGACTGTAGCCCGCCAGACTCCTCTGTCCATGGGATTCTCCAGGCAAGAATACTGGAGTGGGTTGCCGTGCCCTCCTCCAGGGCATCTTCCCAACCCAGAGACAGAACCCAGGCCTCCCACATGCAGGCGGAATCTTTACCTTTTGAGCCACCAGGGAAGCTGTTAGCTCCTTCTAATATAATATGTATGCTCTGTATGTAGTAAGTTGCTTGAATAATGTCCAACTCTTTGCGACCCTACGGACTGTAGCCTGCCAGGCTCCTCTGTCCGTGGGTGGAGAATACTGGAGTGGCTTGCCATGCCTTCCCATAAGAGATCTTCCCAACCCAGGGACTGAACCCATATCTCTTATGTATCTTGCATTGGCAGGCAATTTCTTTACCCTAGCACCACCTTGGAAGCCCTAATATAATATACAGTTTACCAACTTGTTTATGATCTTGTTCTTACCCCACTAAAATATAAGCTTCCTGCTGGCAGAGATTTCTATTTGCTCATTGCTATATCCTCTGTAACTAAAATGGCTCTAATACATAATAATAAATAATAAATATATGTTGAATAATTAGCAATAAAGTGGGAATTCTGAGCACAAAAAGTTAGCAGTGAAAGTGCCTAATCAACTACATTTTATACAGTGAGAATGAAGACTTACTTAGTTTTCCTGTTAGTCATCTTTAAGCAGGTAAATAGATCTGTAGCAGGTCAAGAATACTTAAGAGACGTACCTCAATTGCCCAAAATAGCTCACTTAGAATTGGAAATTTCACACTATAGAAGCAATGCCATTGCTGTGCTATTTCTTTTTCAAAAGAAAAATCCATTTGTAATACAGAGCTCTCCAGAGATTTGTCACCATTTACTAGGCTTCGCTCCAAAAAGTGTCAGGACTGACCCAGCCAATTTCCAGGGTCACGCAGTCATTGCTTTTATCACTTATGAAAACAGAAGACAATTTCAGTACCCAAAACATAGTGCAAAAATCAATGATCCTAGAATCATTCTCAAAGTTGACAATGTGATTCCAAGTCCTTATTAAAAGGAAAAATAGATAATGAGATCTGTTTTCTTTGGCACTAGTGTCACTCCATAGAAGTTGTGTAACTAGGAGGACAAATCAATAATTTAAGTTCGAAAGGGTATTGTTAAATGCATTGCCTCTTTACTATGAGTATATTCATTTACGCTTTACAAGTATATTCATTTATGTAATCATTATTTCATTTATTTTTCTTTTATATTCATTTATTATATATCTGTGATGAATTTATTTAATACAAATTTTTATTTGCTATTTTCTTTAAAAAAGATTTCTAAAACAAGCATGCTGCTAAGAGTGGGCATATTAAACCATCCTAAAATGTGTTAGGTCTGGTTTCATAATAGGGAAAAATGCCTTTTGTCTGACTCTTCTCCTCTCTGTATCAGGACCTCCACCTATTGTTCAGGTTTCTCTTCAACTATTGTGATCGATCTAGGGAATGTCTCTGGTATGTCCATGAATCCAGATCTCCCCAATCCCGTTTTTCTCCTTTTCTCCTCCCTATGGTGTGCCAGGTCTTCTAAAAAGTACCTACCAATGACTGACCACAAAACTGTTCTTTCTAGCTCTTGTGTTGTGCTTGTAGATCTTTTGGCCTGTATATTAGGATGTAGTTATCCTGTGAAGGGGTATTCCTTTACATGCTGGCACAAAGGTGCTTGCAAGTCGTCAACATTAATACATTAGAGCAATGTTATTTCAATGCAATCTATTCACCTTCTCTTGTTATGATATGGTTTCACCATGGAGTTGACCTGTGACGTTTATTATTTAAAGACTGATCACGTGTTGGTCAGTCTGGTGGCCTCATCCTGCAGTGGTATAACTCAGAATGTCAGTTCTGGCCAAACATTAAAGTCAGGTTTAAGTGGTGAGGGCATCTAGCCACAAGTCCAGTGGTCAGTGACACAGCCCTGACTCATCAGCTTTGCAGAAGAGAATTCCTGCAAAGACTGAAGGTACTGAAACAAGTAAAGTGCTTATTAGAATGAAAAGAGTACAGTTATCTGTGCGGGCACAGAGGCAGGCTCAGAGACTGAGTCACGCCCTTGTGGTGGTTTGAATCACTTTTATGGGGCATTTCTTCCAGGTTTCCTTTGGCTAATCATTTTGATTTGCCTGGTTCTGAGTCTATATTTGGTATATTTCAGGAACCACCCATATGTATACTCATGTCTTAACCAAGACGGATTCTAATGAAGAGGCATATGGGTAGTTGACATCACTTATCATGAGGTGACACTCCCTCCCTTTTTTACCTCCAAGGAGCCTTTCTGAACATGTGTAATCCAGGAGGTCTCCTTGACTTCAAGAATGAGGATTATGTGGTCTTTTATCTCTTACCTGGGCAGGGCCCAGCCTCTTCCAGGTCCTGCTTTTATAGAGTTTCTGCTATTATGGAGATTTTGTCCACAGGGGAGAAACTGTTCAGCCTGGGGCCCATCTATTTCCTGCCTCAAGACAAGTCTCCTAGTTATTTTCTTTGTACACTAATCACTAGCTGATCAACATAAGATTTAATGTTTTTGTTGTTCAGTTGCTAAGTCGTATCTGATTCTTTTGAGACTCTAGGGGCTATAGCCCACCAGGCTCCTCTGTCTGTGAGATTTCCCAAGCAAGAGTACTGGAGTAGATTGCCATGCCCTCCTCCAGGGGATCTTCCTGACCCAGGGACTGGACTTGCACCTCCTGACTTAGCAGGCTGATTCTTTACCACTGAGCCACCAGGGAAGCCCAGGAACTAATAATCATATATAATAGTAACCAGCTAGACAAATAAATGTTTCTCATGTATTAATGAATTTTCTTGAAGATAAACCATGCAGTACTTTAGCAAACTCTCTCCTCGGTTTTCCTAGAATTCAAGCCACTGATGTCTCACCTGAACCCCTTAAACCTTTTCTATTTATTAGAAAGGGGAAAGACTACTTGTATCAGTCAGATTTCCATGACAGATGCAGAAGCCATTTGGAGCTTTTCTAAACAAAGAGAGTTTTTATTCAGCGATTCAAGATTCAAGTACTTCCAAAACTTTGGAAAGGCTGATGGAGCAGATTCTAGGCTGTACTCCTCCTCTGGGACTTGCAGAGCCAGACAGAACTGGCTCCCTAGGGGAGCAATTGTTTCTAAAGTTGCTACTGGAGCTCTGACAGAAGTCTAAGTTTTCACTGTTCCCCTGCAAATGGGCACCAAATTCTTCCTCAGAAAGGATCTTTCATACCAGCAACAGGAGCCAGGAGCTGCCAGGCTTTAGCATCTGCCCACCTACTGCCTTCTGACATCTTTTCTAAGTACTTCTGGTTGACTGAAACTTGTTTCCATCAAAAATGATAGCTGCAGAGTTTGGGAAGTGTATAATTTTGCTTTATAACCCTTCCAAGTAAAAATAGTGGTAGGAGTTCTGATTCAGAAATATATTTATATTAAAATCAGTTTCCTATTGTCAGTAAAGTGCTTCTAGTCGTTACCTGGGAGTGGGGAGAGAGGGTCACAGTAATAGTAACTGAGTAGAAAAGCAGAAGCAATGAGTTTAGAGGACTTGGGTACAATTCTAGCTCTGACATTTGTAAACATGAACAAGTTATTTGCCTTCTCTGAGCCTTAGTTTCCAAATGTGATAATAACATCCAGGCTACCTTACAGGGAAATTATGAGGATAATGCTAGACACAAATGTAAGAAAACTTCATAAATATCAGATACTAAGCAGTTATAAGCAGATATGATCAGTAGGAAGGACTAATGAAAAGTTAAATGAGACCATGTCAATTACTGTTAGGTGTTTGGTGCTAAATATATTTTATTTTATTCTAGTTTTTGAAAACTGATGACCCTCTTTTTTAATGGTCTATGAATTACCCCATTATCTCATTTTCAAGTCAACAGGGAATTTAACATAAATGGAAAATTAGATCAAGTTACGCTCCCCATCATTATTTGTGATGCCATGTCATATTATGATATCACAGAACTACTAGATCCTTTAAAAGACATGGTTTAATAAATAATAAAATAATTTACTCTGTCAATTGTATTTCTAATTTTATAATCTCAAATGTTTCCTATATTCGCATTAGAAAATATTTCAAATTTTGAAATTTTTGTGATCTTATGAAAATATATATTTAGTTCACTTTTTTAGTTGACCAAGTCACTGTGAAGTATGTTTTAAGCTCTAGACAGTAAAGAATGAAGGTTTCTACAGCAAGCCCCTTGATAACAGAAAAAAGAGTTACTAGGGAATTACTTTTCATTTTGTGTTATCATTTAGATAGAAAAAGTATAAACCCATAATTATCTAGTGTGATTTACTATTTTGATTGAGCTCCAGTTGTCAGTGTGATAAGATGACTTTATGAGCAGTAGAACATTAAGCCCCCAGAAATCAATAGATATAATAAAATCCTTTTACTGTCCCTTCCTTCCTACTCACCAAATCAATTGCTTTTTGCCTTCTGATTTTTTTCATGAAAGTTCTACAATTCATTTTACTACCTGTCAAAAGTGAAATGTCTTTTTTTTTTTTTTTGCTGAAGAGATACACTTGTTTAATATTTCAATTCTTTCATGATTTTATTTTCTATCTCTTTGCTTCTAGAAGATTCACATACTTAACTAGTAGTATTCTGAGTCCAAAATTTGGAATAAAGCATTGACGTGAAAGTGAAAGTTGCTCAGTTGTGTCCGACTCTTTGCGACTGCATGGATTATACAGTCCATGGAATTCTTCAGGGAAGAATACTGGAGTGGGTAGCCTTTCCCTTCTCCAGGGGATCTTCCCAACCCAGGGGTCGAATCCAGGTCTACCGCATTGCAGGCGGATTCTTTACCATCTGAGCCACAAAGGAAGCTCAAGAAAACTGGAGTGGGTAGCCTATCCCTTCTCCATCAGATCTTCCCAACACAGGAACGGAACCAGGGTCTCCTGCGTGGCAGGCGGATTCTTTACCAGCTGTGCTACTAGAAGTGGTAAAAATGAGGACTAACAAAGTGATTGGTAAAGATGTTAGAATTCATGCCCTGTTGACTTTGTTATTCTTTTAATCATGGAACAAGACTAATACAAAACCATATGAATCACTTGAAAGAATAATAAGAATATAACAGGTTGTCATCCCCTTTTTTTGTAAATCAGAACTACTTCTCTCAGCACCAGTGACACAACTCTTATTTACCAGACAGATTTGAACACACTTGATCTTAGACTTCTCTCATGAGAAAGTTTATCTGTATGTCATACCCAGTGCACTCACATTTTGACTGCTGCATGATACTGATCCTCAGAAGGCTTTGGGACCATTCACTGAGCAACGTGGAACTAACCAGAGAGATCTAAGGCTTTTGCCAGTACATGTTCCCCAGTGAGTGTCAGCATAAAAGTAGTTACCTTTTCCTTCTGGTAGTTTCCTAGTAGTTTTATAACTAGACTTTGCCAACTTTACTTTATATTGAAAACATAAGCTCCTGGAAGAAGTATTTTTCTTCTGCATGCACAAAGAAATGAATTTTCCCCAGTACCTAGCCAAAGACTCCAGCTCATTTTACAGCATTGATTTCATAATTCAGTTTTTCTATGAAGCCATTTATTGTAATAGATGTTAGAAAACACATACTCCTAGTGAAAGAGAGGTGAATCTGGCTGTACAGTGAGGGCCAGACTGTGAAAGGAAGAATGAAGGAGACTTGCAAAATCTTTAGGGCCTATCTTCTGAACTGAATGTGACATTGACTTAGGCATTATAGACACGCGATCCATTCACTACTTGCTTATTATGCCAGACTGAATTCTTTCCCTGTTTTGTGTATCATGTAATAGAAAAGATATGTGGCAATTGTCAAGTCAACACTTTTTTTGTGTTCTGTTTTTTCATTCAGTCAGCTTTCATGTATTACTGAATATTATCATTTATACCCTCAATTGATGAGATTCAACCCTTCAAGGAATCTTTATAAAGCAGATAAGCATTTAAAGGGAGAAATACAAAGAAGCAGAAATTAGAAGACTACAGGTCGATATCATGTAGTTTACAATGTAATACCATCCATCTACAATTTTCTCATATTATTGTTTTAAATTTATCCTTCTTTTCCTTTAGAGTTCACTGTTTACCCAAGACAAGCATCTCATAGTAAACAGTAGGTTTTATAAAAATAAATTGAGCTTCTAAGATCCAAAACCAATCTTCACTTTTCCTTTACCCACTGTATCCACAACATCACTGACTCTGATATGGCATTTTTTCATAGGCTTTTAATCTGACCACCAACAATCTAGGTTAGGTGCTCACGTTCCCTCTAAACTGTACCACTGCAATAGCTTTGTAATGCACAGGCTTGATTCACATCTTCCTCACTTCTGGTTCATCTTCACATGTTGTCTCTATATCCTGCTTCCTAAGACATAGAGCAGTCACAACCCTCCACGATCACAGAGCTTCCTTGTCTGTACCATTCAAATACATTAATTCCCAATCCCTGATGTTAACAGTAAAAGCTCATCACATTATTGTACGTACTTACCTTTTTGGTTGTCTTCAACATCATAGACAAACACACCCTACATTGTGCTATTCCATCTCTTCGTTGGGCAACTTACACACGTGCCATTTTTTTTGTTGTTGTTGTTCTTTTCTGAGGAAAGGCCATGTCTTTTTGCTATCTTCCTCCCAAACTTTCTGTATTCAAAATTCAGAATTAATCTTAGCTTCCCAGATGACAGAGAACCCGTTTGCTAATTCAGGAGATGCAGTTTCAGGCCTTGTGTCAGGAAGATCCACTGGAGTATGAAATGGCAACCTACTCCAATATTCCTGCCTGGAAAATTCCATGGAGAGAGAAATTCGGCAGGCTACAGTTCATGGGTTTGCAAATAGTCGGACATGACTGAGCAACATGCCCAACAAATTTACTATGATTATCATAAGATCATGAGTTACTGAAGGACAAAAATGCCACCCTATTAGTTTTTATGTATTTCATCCTTCGCATAAAATTCAATATATCCTAAGTAGGTATTTGTGGAAATGATTTTAATTAAATTCAACTGACCACATGGCATATGATGTTATTCTGGCTTTCTTTTAGGAACATGGAATACCTATCAACATGGGCTATGCAGTGGCCCCACATCACTCAGGGGTCTACCCAGTTCATATTCAGCTGTATGCAGCTTGGAAGAAGGTCTGGGGTATTCAGGTCACCAGCACTGAAGAGTATCCGCATTTGAAACCTGCACGATACCGAAAGGGCTTCATTCACAACAGCATCATGGTGAGCATGTATTATTGTGTGTATCGAAGGCTCTCAGTACCTACAAGTGGAATGAAGACAAAATCTAACTTCCAAAAAACTCTTTTACATGAGTATCATAAATCCCTTGCACACCATGATGGTCACACATTAATACACTGCTTGGCTATAGACTTGCTTTTTAAGCTGTGGGGTAGTTTTTACAAATTCGAGACAAGCTCAAAATGTTGGAAGCAGGTTTCATGTAAGTCATCCCCTGCAGTTTCTGGATTTGTCTAGGGACCTTATACTTCTGGGGAGTTTCTCTAGGTTCATTTGTTTGGCTGGTTCTATTTAGAGTTTTCTAGGCAAAATGTAGGTTCATAAATCAAGAAAACACCTCTCAAATCACTATACTATCAACAGACAGAATCTAACAAATAGTATCCAAGAGCTAAATTTATCCACTCAGTTTATTTTCAGCTTCCGACACTGAAGAATATCTTAGGATAGCAGTTTTTCATTGTTTTCTTCCTAGCATATTATAAAAATGAAGGTATATATTTTATTTTCAAATATATGAACTGAAAAATAATAATTTGATAGAAGGATGATGTATATGTTCCTATAAATGAAAATAAAACCAAAAGTATATCAGATGGGAATTTATAATTATTCATGAGAATGAAAAAAAAATTGTCTAGTTTTGCTTTGTGATAAAATAGCTCATCTTCAAACATCCATCCCCACATCTAGTGCCTTAGGTCATGCTCTCATCACTGGTTGCCAAGATCATAGGAAAGGTTTACAACTGTTCTCCCTCCTTTAAATATTTATACCTTTTCAACCCATTATTCAGGTTACTGCTAGAATCATCTGTCTGTCTATCTTTCTACCCAATAAGTATCTAAAACCAAAGAAAAAGTAATAGTACACATGTTAACAGAGATAATACTTAACATTCATTAATCATAAAACTTTAATTTTTTTATTGTAAATTGGTACTAGAGGACTTAAAGAAGCCTCAGATTTAATGGATCTATTGAAAATCCAACTAAAGGTATTGATGTCCATAGAAATCCAGCAGATATTAAAAGTTTTACCCTGATATAAGTGCAGATCAGAGTGAAAGCAGTTTTTCCTTAATCGAGTAGTGTGACCCTTTGATATATTATTAAATAGAAACATTCCTTTAAGTCAACACTATGTATTTTCATTTACTTTGGTTTTAATAAAAGCTGTTATGAAAATTAAGCAAGGAATAAATAGTTATTCCGTGCAATTGAATACATGTCCTCAACCCCATTAGATTATAAGTAGTTTATTATTCAGTAAAAAGTTTTTGGAATAAAATTACCTATTTGCTTTCTCTGTTGAACATTCTGAGTTACAACAGAATTAACCACAAGACATGCCAGAAGCAATCATTAGATAATTTGACTATTACTAGGATTAAAACTTTAATTCAGAGTAGTAAAAACAAAACAGATTGATGAGGCTGATGAAAAATCATTGTTTTGAATCTCAGAGCCTGAGGACTCTGAGATTTAAGTACATGTAAACTGTATTTCCAGATCAAGGGGAAAAGCGGTCTAATACCATGAAAAATGTAACCTTGGAGAATCTCTATATCTGAATTAAATTAACCCTAAGAAGCCTTTTTTTTTTTTTAAACAATTTCTGTAATATAACTCAGCTGGTAGGTGAAATTTATAGGTATGAATGAAAATGTTGTAACGTATATGTCCTATGATTTTGATTGGGCAGCTCTCTTAATGTTTACATTATTACACCAGCATCAACTCTTGATTACAGTAAGATTTTGGCTTTATCCACTGGGAAATTCCAATAGGAATGATAATATGCAGACTCTGAAGTCATGACACAGCAATGGAACTTCTAATTAAGTCATATCAATATGCTGCTTTTTCTTTTTCCTCAGGTCCTCCCTCGACAGACCTGTGGGTTGTTCACACACACCATTTTCTACAAAGAGTATCCAGGAGGCCCCCAAGAATTGGATAAAAGTATCAGAGGAGGTGAACTTTTCCTCACAATCCTTCTAAACCCAGTAAGTATCCTATTCATGCTTTTCACAGTAACATCAGACCTTTCAAATATATGTTTCATTTTGTTTCCGTTGTCAACCTTCTCACAAGAGTAGATGGTAAATACTAGAGAGAAATTAGACTACATCTCCAAATTACTAAATTCCCTTAATAAATGTTAATCCAGAAAAACACAGATTTGTGAAGATCCATGTGTTGACTATAACAATTAAATGTAAGATAATATCTCAGTGTTGGCTCTTATGCTTGAATTGTAGTAAAAACATATATACAGTTGTCTAGCAAGAGATGCTGGTTCAAGTGAGTTCTATCTCTGGGTCTCAAAGAAACTCAGGAGAAGGAAATGGCAACCCACTCCTGTATTATTGCCTGGAAAATTCTATGGACAGAGGAAACTGGTGGGCTACAGTCCACGGGGTCACAAAGAGTCAGACATGACTGAGTACAGCCAAAATCATTCACAATACGGTGGTGTGTATTTTGTCTGTAAGTTGAATCTGCTTCTAGCTCAAGTAGTAGTACGTCTATCAGTAGACATACATATCACCATCTCTAAAAATGATCACAATGAAAAGCTGCATTGAAAATACAGTCTGTGTGTTAGTTCCTCAGTTGTGTCTGACACTTTGTCACCCCATGGACTGTAGCACTCCAGGCTCCTCTGCCCATATAATTCTCCAGGCAAGAATACTGGAGTGGGTTGCCATTTCCTTCTACATGAAAATACATAACTAAGCATTATCTTTAAATACTAGGGTCATCTGAGGCACTTTTTTCTAATATTCATTAATTTTCTAGCTTTGTAATCAAAGCTAGAAAATTTGTCCCTTTCTTAGATAGTATATTCAAAAGCAGAGACATTACCTTGCCGACTAAGGTCCATCTAGTCAAGGCTATGGTTTTTCCTGTGGTCATGTATGGATGTGAGAGTTGGACTGTGAAGAAGGCTGAGCACCGAAGAATTGATGCGTTTGAACTGTGGTGTTGGAGAAGACTCTTGAGAGTCCCTTGGACTGCAAGGAGATCCAACCAATCCATTCTGAAGGAGATCAATCCTGGGATTTCTTTGGAAGGAATGACGCTGAAGCTGAAGCTCCAGTACTTTGGCCACCTCATGCGAAGAGTTGATTCATTGGAAAAGACTCTGATGCTGGGAGGGATTGGGGGCAGGAGGAGAAGGGGACGACCCAGGATGAGATGGCTGGATGGCATCACGGACATGATGGACGTGAGTCTGAGTGAACTCTGGGAGTTGGTGATGGACAGGGAGGCCTGGCGTGCTGCAATTCATGGGGTCGCAAAGAGTCGGACATGACTGAGCGACTGAACTGAACTGAATTGTGCCCTTTGATTATTTAGAGTTTTTCAATTTTATTTCCAGTCATGTGTGGAAAAGTATAGCAATATAGGAATATATTGTCACTAGATAATGTTGCAATTACTTCAGCTTTTTCAATTTTTTTCCCTTAAGGATTCCATTTCCGAGGTTTTAGAGAGGCATGTCCTTTTTTTTTTACATCCCACTGCACACAAGACAATGTGAAATAGTGAGTTGTCTGCTATGTCTAACTTGTTTTGGTAAGAAATTTTCATACTGAGAGAAAATGATTCATGCTTTAAACAAAACTATGGTTCAGGTGTCTCTGGTGAAGCTCCAGGTATGTTTAAATAAATTTAGATACTATATATGCTATTTGTAATCCATGAAGAAAGGAAATAAAAACCCACCTTGTGTATAGATGAAAACTCGTAAATTGGATTGAAAGGGTAGGGAAATGGGGGCAAAAATGCATGTTGTTATTTCAGTCATTAAGTTGTGTCTGACTCTGGGACCCCATAGACTACAGCACTCCAGGCTTCCCTGTTCTTTACCATCTACCAGAGTCTGCTCAGATTCATGTCTCTTGAGTTGGTGATGCTATCTGTTGTCCTCCTCTTTACCCTTCAGTGTTTCTCAGAATCAGGATCTTTTCTAATGAGTCAGCTCTTCCCATCAGGTGACCAAAGTATTAGACCTTCAACTTCAGCATCTGTCCTTCCAATGAACATTCAGGGTTGATTTCCTTTAGGACTGACTGGTCTGATTGCCTTGCAGTCCAAGGGACTCTGAAGAATCTTCTCTAACAACACAGCTCAAAAGCATCAATTCTTTGGCACTCAGCCTTCTTTATGGTCCAACTCTCACATCCATACATGACTACTGGAACCACCATAGCTTTGACTAGACAGACCTTTGTGGACAAAGTGATGTCTCTGCTTTCTAATACCCTATCTAGATTTGTCACAGCTTTCCTTCCAAGGAGCATGCATCTTTTAATTTCATGACTGCAGTCACTGTATGCTGTGATTTTGGAGCATACTTCCACTTTTTCTTCTTCTATTTGCCATATATGATTGGGCCAGATGCCATGATCTTTCTTTTTGAATGTTTTAAGTTTTAAGCCAGCTTTTTCACCCTCTTCTTTCATCCTCATCAAGAGCTTTAGTTTTTTGTCACTTTCTGCTGTTAAAGTGGTATCATCTGCATATCTGAGGTTGTTGATATTTCTCCCGGCAAACTTGATTCCAGATTGTGAGTCATCCAGCCTGGCATTTCACATGATGTACTCTGCATAGAAATTAAATAAGCAAGGTGACAATATACAGCCTTGATGTATTCTTTTCCCAATTTGGAAACAGTTGTTCCATGTCCAGTTCAAACTGTTGCTTCTTGACCCACATACAGGTGGCAGGTAAGGTGGTCTGATATTCCCATCTCTAAGAATTTTCCAGTTTGTTGTGATCCACACAATCAGAGGCTTTAGCATAGTCAGTGAAGCAGTAGTAGATGTTTTTCTCTGAAATTCCCTTGCTTTATCTATGATGCAATGAATGTTGGTAATTTGATCTCTGGTTTCTCTGTGTTTTGTACATCTGAAAGTTCTTAGTTCATGTACTGCTGAAGCCTAGCTTGAAGGACTTTGAGTATGGGGAATGAGTGTTTTATCTGAGTATGAGTAATCAACAAACTTCTTCAAACTGCAGAACTAATAAAAACAAAACAGAACTGTCTTTTTTGTTGGGGTTCCACTAAACTAGGGAATAGCTTGGATGCTCTACGATTTTAGTAAGAAATTCTATTTCTCAGAACTTGTTTGCTCTCCTGTAAGACAAACTTATAAACTATACAATCTTCAATGTTCCTCAAAAGTATTCCTTTTGGATATTCCATTTTATATGTGTTTAATTCAAGCTCACTGAGACTTAAAAGAATCAATAACATTACAAATAATTTTTGAGAGTTGATATATACATGTGAATGTGAATGAAAGCAAATATGAAAAATCTTTCTCTTTACTCCTTCCCTCATTAATTGAGAATTTGATCTTCATAGAAGCAAGAGTCACATCTTCATACTGTTTTCACTTTGGGGCTACACTCCCAACCCCAAATCTGCCCTTGTCCCCTCTTCAGGGGAAGGGATAAGCATCAAAACAATGATGATTCCCTCCCATGAACCTCTAGCCCCAAGGTCCGATTGTTACTGATATTCACCATCTGGGTGTCCATTGGGCTACTTGTCATTAAAGAGATGGATTTATAACTCTGCTCGTCAAAAACTTTGAATTTAGCACTCCATATATAGCATCATTCAGAGACTAACAGTTGGCCCTTGACAGTGGTAAAGAACACACCTGCCAGTGCGGGAGCCATGAGACCCAGGTTCGATCCCTGAGTCAGGAAGATCCCCTGAACAAGGAAACAGCAACCTACTCCAGTATTTTTTCCTGGAGAATCCCATGGACAGAGGAGCCTGGCAGGCTACAGTCCACGGGGTCACAAAGAGTCAGACACAACTGAAGTGACTTAGCATGCAAGCATGCATAAATTGTTACTCAGAAGGTAATAGTTGGTCCTTTAAATAAGATGGAAGACTATTTGGCACTTATACATGTCGCACTTGCTATAAACTGACAAAATAACATTAACCTCATTTAAAAAGCTAATCATTGCCAACCAAAGTTATTTTAATTGCAGGAGAAATAGAACAATGGAAGAGGGGAGTTTTCAAAAGATTTCTAGAATCCAATAACAAACTGTACTTAATCATTGTGAACTAATGGTGATCTTAAAGTAGGATTCATGAGTAAAGGCAAGAAACCCAGACAGACAAAGAAGAAGGAGCAATGTTAGAGATGATTAACAGTGTGGATAATATAAATCATTCTATGTTCAGTGATATGAAGCTGGGATCTGACAAATAGCAGTCCACAAAGATATGGGAGTAAGGAATAATGCTGCTCAAAATATGAACAGTGTAGTCATAGGCAATCCAAGTAGATGCGACTCAGCTCTCTAGGGAGACACACTGTGGGTGGTATTTGACAGAAACTAGATTAAAAAAAAAACAACAGGGCTTAGTTCTAGAGCTGCATAAGCAGAATTTATCAGATATATTAATCAGAGTTCTTCAAAGAAACAGAACTAAGAGGATGGGTGGGGGAGAGATTTATTACAAGGAATTTGCTCATGTGATTATGGAGGTGGGCAAGTCTCAAAATCTACAGTGAACAAGCTAGAGTCCTAGGGGAGCTGATGGTATAGTTTTAGTAGAAGTTCTCTAGCCTGAGAACTAGAACAGCTGATGGTGTAGTTCTAGCCCCAAAGTCAACAGGATAGAGACCCAGGAAGAGCCAGTGTTTCACTGCCTAAAAGCAAGTTAAAAACAAAAACAAACAAACAAAAAAAACAGTGATCAGTTCAAAGGCAATGGGGCAGAAGAAATTCCTTTTTATTCACAGAAGAGTGAGACTTTTCATTCTATTTGGCCTTCAGCAGATTAGATCAGACCCATCCACCCTATCTGCTTCACTCAGTTAATCAATTTGGTTGTTAATCTCATCCAAAAGCATTCTCATGGACACACCCAGAATAATGTTTGAGCTGAGTAACTTGTGGTCCAGTCAAGTTGGTACAAAATTAACCATCACACCAAATGAGGACATTAAGATGAGAACAGACAGGAAGGGAGTAAAATAAAATGGGAAACAAAGGAAGAGGGAAGGAAGTGATGAATGAAGTAAAGATACTGTAAGCTTGGAGTTTTTTGTAGCTGTGTCCTGTTATGATAGAGAGGCACCAGAAGTGATGCATTTCATGCAAAGATGAGCACAATAAAGGACAGAAATGGTATGGACCTAACAGAAGCAGAAAATATTAAGAAGAGGTGGCAAGAACACACAGAACTACACAAAAAAGAACTTCATGACCCAGATTGCCACGATGGTGTGATTACTCACCTAGAGCCAGACATCCTGGAATGTGAAGTCAAGGGGGCCTTAGAAAACATCATTACAAACAAAGTTAGGGGAGGTGATGGAATTCCAGCTGAGCTATTTCAAATCCTAATAGACGATGCTATGAAAGTGCTGCACCCAATATGTCAGCAAATTTGGAAAACTCAGCAGGGGCCACAGGACTGGAGAAGGTCAGTTTTCATTCCAATCCCAAAGAAAGGCAATGCCAAAGAATGCTCAAACTACTGTGCAGTTGCACTCATCTCACACACTAGTAAAGTAGTGCTCAAAGTTCTCCAAGCCAGGCTTCAGCAATACATGAAATGTAAACTTCCAGATATTCAAGCTGGAACATCTGGTAGAGAAAACCAGAGGAACCAGAGGAACCAGAGATCAAATTGCTGACATCCATTGGATCATCGAAAGAGCAAGAAAGCTCTAGGAAAACATCTGCTTCTGCTTTATTGACTAAACCAAGCCTTTGTGTGGATCACAACAAACTGTGGAACATTCTTCGAGATGGGAATGCCAGATGTCGGTGATGCCTCTTGAGAAATCTGTATGCAGGTCAAGAAGCAACAGTTAGAACTAGACATGGAACAACAGACTGGTTCCAAATTGGGAAAGGAGTATGTCAAGGCTGTATATTGTCACCCTGCTTATTTAACTTATATGCAGAGTACATCATGTGAAATGCCGAGCTGGATGAAGCACAAGCTGGAATCAAGGTTGCCTGAAGAAATATCAGTAACTGCAGATATGCAGATGACACCACTGTTATGGCAACAAGCAAAGAAGCACTAAAGAGCCTCTTAATGAAAATGAAAGAGGAGAGTGAAAAACTTAGCTAAAATTCAGCATTCAGAAAACAAAGGTCATGGCATCTGGTCACATCACTTGATGGCAGATCGATGGGGAAACAATGGAAACAGTGACAGACTTTATTTTGGGGGGCTCCAAAATCACTGCAGATGATGACTGCAGCCATGAATTTGAAAGACGCTTGCTCCTTGGGAGAAAAACTATGGCCAACCTCAGTTCAGTTCAGTTCAGTCGCTCAGTTGT
Source organism: Redunca redunca (assembly GCA_006410935.1). NCBI lineage: Eukaryota > Metazoa > Chordata > Mammalia > Artiodactyla > Bovidae > Redunca > Redunca redunca. The sequence continues at coordinate 158,587 of SJYQ01003252.1, forward strand.
GTCTGACTCTGCGACCCGCAGCAGGCCAGGCCTCCCTGTCCATCACCAACTCCCAGAGTCCACCCAAATCTATGTCCATTGTGTCGGTGATGCCATCCAACCATCTCATCCTCCGTCGTCCCCTTCTCCTCCCTCCCTTAATCTTTCCCAGCATCAGGGTCTTTTCAAATGAGTCACCTCTTCACATCAGGTGGCCAAAGTATTGGAGTTTCAGCTTCAGCATCAGCCTTCCAATGAACACCCAGGACTGATCTCCTTTAGGATGGACTGGTTGGATCTCCTTGCATTCCAAAGGACTCTCAAGAGTCTTCTCCAAAACCACAGTTCAAAAGCTTCAATTCTTCTGCACTCAGCTTTCCTAGAGGCATTGCTTTACTGACAAAGTTCCATCTAGTCAAAGCTATGGTTTTACCAGTAGTCATGTATGGATGTGAGAGTTGGACCATAAAGAAAGCTGAGTGCTTAAGAACTGATGCTTTTGAACTGTGGTGTTGGAGAAGACTCTTGAGAGTCCCTTGGACTGCAAGGAGATCAAACCTGTCCATCCTAAAGGAAATCAATCCTGAATATTCATTGGAAGGAGTGATGCTGAAGCTGAAGCTCCAAGCTCCAATACTTTGGCCACCTGATGCGAAAAACTGACTCATTTGAAAAGACCCTGTCGCTGGGAAATTTGAAGGCTGAAGGAGAAGGGGACAACAGAGGATGAGACGGTTGGATTGCATCACCGACTTGATGGACATGAGTTTGAGTAGGCTCCGGGAGTTGGTGATGGACAGGGAGGCCTGGGGTGCTGCAGTCAATGGGCCACAAAGAGTCGGACATGAATGAGTGACGGAACTGAACTGAGAGCTGATCTTCTGTGATCAATAGTCCTTCACTGACATCCAGAAAATAAGGACTGAGACTGCTTGATCAATGGCTATTTTAAGTTAGGTGGTTTTAGCAAGACTGGCAAAGAAGGAGCCTTCTGGAAGGAAAATGAGGGAAGAAGAAAACAGAAAAAAAGTAATACTGATACCCAAACTTCTCCTCTGGTCTCTCCTTTTTCTCTAATTTCACTTAATTCTTTGTCAGAGTAAAAAGTATCTCCTTATTCTTTTTCATCAAAACCATGCTGAAGAAAAAAAGCCTATAAATTCATTGATGTGAAGGTATGTTTTCAACATGAGTTCATTAATATGTTGACTCTAAAGACTATTTATATCCTCACAGAGCCTGTTCCCAAAGGAGAGTTCTATGACTGCATTTTTTTAATGTATCAAAGTCCCTTAGGGAGATATGATTTCAGTAGAAAGCATCAATATCCATGAAATCATAGAGAAAGATGATCACTTCTCCTACCTACTATTTCAACTGATTTTGAACATGGAAAACCAATGTCTTTGGGGCTTATAAGTAGGATAAGTGATCATAGTG
>SJYQ01003252.1:160014-180154 GCA_006410935.1 Redunca redunca
GTTAGTATAAACTCTAAAGATTTAAGACCAATCTCACTTTATGTCATTTTTAAATAATGACCTATACTTTCACATCCTGGAAATACTATAAATATCTTATATTGTGGCATCTCTCTTGCATAGTGATTTTCTCTGAGGATTTGTAAAGGATCCATAGATTTTTGTCCTTAGTGTTGGGTTTTCAGTATATTAATGAATGGATGGATAAGGATAAGATAGTGTGATACAAAGGTGGCAGTGATGGTAAATACATCAGATGATAATGTTAATATCTAGTATATATAGCACAGTGAAGTAACAGACCAAATCTAGCAAGATGAAATTTAACAGGCAATAATAAAAAGCCCCAAAATTACTTTCAAAGAAAATAGTGCATAAATTCCAGCATTACTTAAGTATAAATATTATATAAATATAGATTAAATCTGCCAGTAAATTGTGTGGACTGCTTCATTGAAGCTGTATAAACAAAAAGTTTGTAGGAATGTCAAATCTATTACTTTTAATATCTCATCTGATGCTAAAACTGTGTAATTCTGTTCTTATCCAGTTAGACATAGGTATATATTTTTCATTATAAAACATAAAATATATGAAGTAGTTTTAATTTTACATATTACAAAACAGCACTACATATTTAGTTATAATAGGGTCAGAGGAAAAAGGAAATGATAATTTATCAACATGTAAAAGAATTAATAATCAACCCTGAATATTCATTGGAAGGACTTATGCTGAAGCTAAAGCTCCAATACTTTGGCCACCTGATGCAAAGAGTTGACTATTTGGAGAAGACCCTGATGCTGGGAAAGATTGATGGTAGGAGGAGAGGGGGGCAACAGAGGATGAGATGCTTGGATAGCATCACTGACTCAATGGACATGAGTTTGAGCAAACTCAGGGAGATAATGAAGGACAGGGAAGCTTGGTGTGCTCCAGCCCATGAGGTTGTAGAGAATTGGACACAACTTAATGAAACAACATCAATAAGAATTAAGGGTTTCCCTGGTGTTTCAGTGGAGAAGGAAATGGCAACCCATTCCTGTGTTCTTGCCTGGAGAATCCCAGGGATGGCAGAGCCTGGTGGGCTGCTGTCTATGGGGTCGCACAGAGTCGGACACGACTGAAGCAACTTAGCAGCAGCAGCTGGTGTTTCAGTGGTGAAGAACCCTCCTGCTAACGCAAGAGATATGGGTTTGATCCGTGAATCAGGAAAATCCCCTGGGGAAGGAAATGGCAACCCACTCCAACGTTCTTGTCTGGGAAATCCCATTGACAGAGGAGCCTGGCAGGCTACAGTCTGGGGTCACAAAGAGTCGAACACAACTGAATAACTAAACAAAAACAATAGCATAAGAATTAAAAAAATTATATAAAATAAGATATTCAGTGGTAGATGTATTGAAGGAAGTAGAAAAGGAAAAAATTTCTATCATCAGTATCCTGAAAGAAATATTACTGCCAGATTTAGCAGATCATTTGAACTGATCGAATAGTTTCTGGATTCATTGGTATGTACATATCCTATGAGGATAATAAAAGCTGGGAAGCTATATGAGGGAATATCCTGGAATTTCCCTCTCTAGAGTACTTTAAAATAGAATCAATAGCTATAGAGTTCTTTCTTATTGCCTTGAGGAATGGGCCTGGATTAAATATCCTTGAAAAGTTCTACCTACTTGTTTGTGTTTTGCTTCTCCTGGTTTATAACTTCCACAGCTCTCTTCTGCAGTCAGAAAGGCATGAACCACACCAAGACTATCGTAGCTGCTTTCTCTGTCTGGCTTCCACTTTAGGAATTCACATTATTTTGTGTTGCCCTTCTCTAGAACAGACCTTTATATATTCTGTGCTCAAAAGTCTCTAATATTTGTCTTTAGGCATGTTCAATGTTTTTTTTTTTATTTCATTTTGATTCTAGCGGCCATGCTGTTCTTATAGTTTTACACATTTTAAAATATGTCATTATTTTCTAATATGCCACAAAGCAGCAAATGGAAATTGGAATATATTTTTACATCTTGACTCATATATAAACTCCTGTTATTGTTGCACATTAGATCTGATTCAGCAAACTGCAAGAATTGGGGTTTCTTGATTTCCTTAGATACCAACTTGTTTTGCCCAGATTAATGTAAAAAATTGAAAATTAAATGACTTGAAAACGGTTTGAATGGCATTTCAAAAGAATAGCTAAGCATCTGTCCACTTAACCTTCAGATAACTTTCTCCTGTTTTTTGTATTTTTTTTTGTTTTTTTTTTTTTNTTTGTTTTTTTTTTTTTTTTTTTTTTTTTTTAGATTTCATCATGACCTCATCACATATTGATATTTGCCTGCACTGTTCCACACTTGTCAAATGCTAACATGTATTTCCCTAGTGCTGAATTCTTCCTGCATTTTCAATATAATCTTTGCACAGGCAGGAAGAAATATAATTTAATCACGTATGAGGTGAAACAGCTTACACCAGGTAACCCACTATCATTCAAGTCAAGACACTACCCTATAAAATATGCAACAATTGACTGTAGAAGAAGTCTGGAGTCTTACCAGTTGCTGTCACCACTAACTAGAAAAGCTTAAAATGAATATGCCTTGCTGGATTTAATATTCTTTCTAACTCATTTTAATTTTGTGGTCCACAAAGAACAATATGAAAATAGAATTTTCTAAGTTTTCTTGACAGATATATCTAAATATTCTCTGATTCTAGAAGGCTTTAAAATGGCAGTACTGGAGCCACGAAATCCACTACATCGTCCAAGGTCCAGAGCAGTGCCGAGACTCACTAACCTTTGTCTGGTTTTGGCCAGTTGCAAATCCAGGTGAACAAAAAAATATGAGCCTGAAAGAATGGTGTACTTGCAATTGACAGTAGAGTATAATGAAACTGGAATGATATACTTCCGCACTACTGTCTCCTGAACCTCCACACACCTAGGCTGGCTAATGAGCTTTTCTTTCTTGTGTATACTAGTCTCCAAATTCATGGAATCTAATAGTGGGTGCAGTACATTATGAATTAGTGCTCGCTTTTCAGATAGATTAAAGACAGCTGCAAGGCTTAGGAAAACATCAACAGGAACTAAGCTGAACTCAGCTTTAAGTTCTTTTAAATCCTAAAATAATATGAGAATAGATATGTAAGATAATTCACAGAAACATATGCATCACAGCAAAATAAAATGCACAAAATATCCCACATCTTTTTTAAAGAAAATTATAAAGAATTACAGATTACTAATACTCAAATATTCTTTGATAATTTTTGTTTCCTATGAATGCTGTGCTTTATAGAAAATCGTAACACCATCAGGTATTTCATGTAGAACAAAGCAAATGCATGTTCCAAGTGGTAAAGAACTGCACCTGGGCTTCCCTGGTGGCTCAGCAATAAAGAAATCCGCCTGCAATGCCAGAGCTGCAGGAGACTCAGGTTCGATCCCTGGGTCAGCAAGATCCCCTAGAGGAGGGCATGGCAACTGACTCCAGTGTTCTTGCCTGGAGAATCCCATGAATAGAGGAGCTTGGTGGGCTATAGTCCATAGGGTCTCAAACAGTCGAACACAACTGAAGTGACTTAGCACACACACAAAGAACCCACCTGCCAATGCAGAAGACACGGGTTTGATCCCTGGATCAGAGAAGATTCCCTGGAGAAGGGCATGGCAACCCACTCCCGTGTTCTTGCCTGGAGAATGCTATGGCCAGAGGAGCTTGGCAGGCTACAGTCCATAGGGTCACGAAGAGTCAGACACGATCAAAGCAACTTAGCACACACGAACATAAAATGTACTTCTTTATAAAATAATATGTTAATATTTCTAACTCAAAATCATGGAAGATATTGACATATGTTCCAGCAGTGTTTATTAAAGAATAATAAATTAACTTCTAACTGTTCTACTACAGTGAAATGTGCCTCTTATCCGGGCAGGAACTTTTGAAGCAATTAATGGTATTGGAGCTCTGAGGCTTTAGAGCCTGGGAGAACTGCCTCCAACTGTGAGAAGAATGGACTCCTGTAGAGTATATAGATTGTGGAAAATTCTATTTCCACTTACTGAAAGACCTACAGTAACCTCTTTTTTTCCCTTTATCTGTTTTTTGTTTGGTCTTTTTTTTTTTTTAACTTAAAGATTTGCAAGACTAACCTTTACAAAAGGACATGAATCATCACTTCTGCAATGATTCACACTCACAGTAGGAATGTTGCAGAATATGGAGTCAGCTAATATCCATGGCTTCACTATGGATAATACTGTTTTGTTTTGTTTTTGTCTACATTGAAAATGAGAATCAGAGTTAGTATAACGTTTTAGAGAATGCCGAGAAATTTTTGCTTTCTCCCAATTTGGGAATAGTGCAGGTTTTGTTTTATTTTATTTATTTTTTTTTTGCAGTCAAATTTACTTAGCAATTAGTATTTCAGAATGTAAAGTTTGCCACCACAAAAGACCAGAATAGTTTGTATCCTAGCCCTGAACTCTGTCTTCTCATCAAATGAGAGAAAGGTTGCTATTATTGTGTAGACATGCATCTTTGTATACCAGCAGTTCCTACAGGTCCTGATGGGATACAATTTACATTCCAATATATTTCTAGATCATGAACAAATCCATAAAATTGCACTGTTTGTTTTTTTTTCAATTCTGTTTCCCTAGAAAAAGAAATTGAAAGCAGCATTATTTTATTGGGGGAAGTCTGTTTCACCTTGTGTAACTGGATAATTTTCCCAAAGCATGTTATGAAAGATTGTGGAATAGCTCTTTTACATAAATAAATTTTCAACAGCAAAAAATACAACCTCCTATTTATGTAAATGTTAGTCGATAGACTTCTCTCTCTTTTGAGGCTTACAATACATAAGTATTGCATACATAATGTTCTTAATAAGTAAGGATTCTTTGAAAACAAAATCAGTGAATTTGTGGTTGTCAAAAATAAACCGCTATGTATTGGTGTTTATATGATTTGGTGGCCAGTGAGATAATAAGAAAGTAGGTGCATTGTGTGGGAGCCCACAGAATTAATACTGATGTGTGTGTGTGTGTGTGTGTGTGTGTGTGTGTGTTTGGTTTGTGGGTTCTCACCCCACCATTTATTCTCTCTTCTCCTCCACATATTATATAACACCTAGATATTTCACTGTCTTGTTTCTTTCTTTAATATTTACTTATTTTTAAAATTTGAAGTACATTGAAGAAAGACCATTTTGAATCACTTCATTTTATTTCATTTTCATTATTCGTACTTTGTTTTCCTCTGGCTGGTCCTCGGAGTCAGACATTATGAAAATAAAAGTATGAATTATTTTCCAAAACATGTTATTTTCATATTTTTTAATTTTAGAAAACCAAATTATTTTGTCTTAGATTTTCCATCAGTGGCTTATAATGCTGATATAATAAGGAGTATATTTAATACTATATAGATATTAAACTTGCTGATATCCACTGAAGAATTAAAAAGTCTTGTCATTTTCATCCATATAGTCTTATCAGTCTTATCAGACGAACAAAGGTGTCCATCACTAAATTTATTAAATGTTTCTTTGAGATTCATAAACTCTCAAATGTATTAATTGTTGATAAAATAATTGGGAATATGGTGCATAATAGCAAATTTGGAAAACTGAGCAGTGGCCACAGGACTGGAAAAGGTCAGTTTTCATTCCAATCCCAAAGAAAGGCAGTGCCAAAAATGCTCAAATTACTGCACAATTGCACTCATCTCACACGCTAGTAAAGTAAGGCTCAAAATTCTCCAAGCCAGGCTTCAACAATACGTGAACTGTGAATTTCCTGATGTCCAAGCTGGTTTTAGAAAAGGCTGAGGAACCAGAGATCAAATTGCCAACATCTGCTGGATCATGGAAAAAGCAAGAGAGTTCCAGAAAAACATCTATTTCTGCTGTATTGACTATGCCAAAGCCTTTCACTGTGTGGATCACAATAAACTGTGGAAATTCTGAAAGAGATGGGAATACCAGACCACCTGACCTGCCTCTTAAGAAATCTGTATGCAGGCCAGGAAGCAACAGTTAGAACTGGACATGGAACAACAGACTGGTTCCAGATAGGAAAAGGAGTATGTCAGGGTTGTATGTTGTCACCCTGCTTATTTAACTTGTATGCACAGTACATCATGAGAAATGCTGGACTGGAAGAAGCACAAGCTGGAATCAAGAGTGCCGGGAGAAATATCAGTACTCTCAGATAGGCAGATGACACCACCTTTATGGCAGAAAGTGAAGAGGAGCTAAAAAGCCTCTTGATGAAAGTAAAAGAGGAGAGTGAAAAAGCTGGTTTAAAGCTCAACATTCAGAAAACGAAGATCATGGCATCCGGTCCTATCACTCCAAGGGAAATAGATGGAGAAAAAGTGGAAACAGTGTCAGACTTTATTTTGGGGGGCTCCAAAATCACTGTAGATGGTGACTGCAGCCATGAAATTAAAAGACACTTATTCCTTGGAAGAAAAGTTATGACCAACCTAGATAGCATATTTGAAAGCAGAGACATTACTCTGCTGACTAAGGTCCATCTAGTCAAGGCTATGGTTTTTCCAGTAGTCATGTATGCATGTGAGAGTTGGACTGTGAAGAAAGCTGAGCGCCAAAGAATTGATGCTTTGGAACTGTGATGTTGGAGAAGACTCTTGAGAGTCCCTTGGACTGCAAGGAGATCCAACCAATCCATTCTGAAGGAGATCAACCCTGGGATTTCTTTGGAAGGAATGATGCTAAAGCTGAAACTCCAGTACTTTGGCCACCTCATGTGAAGAGTTGACTCACTGGAAAAGACTCTGATTGGGGGCAGGAGGAGAAGGGGACAACCGAGAATGAGATGGCTGGATGGCATCCCTGACTCAATGGATGCAAGTCTGAGTGAACTCTGGGAATTGGTGATGGACAGGGAGGCCTGGCGTGCTGCGATTCATGGGGTCGCAAAGAGGCAGACACAACTGAGCGACTGGACTGAACTGGACTGTTGGAATGTCATCAGTTGCTTAGAGTGTTAAACCTTGGCTACTATTTATATCTCAACTATTTGATTTTTTCAAGGAGATCTTCATGATGTGTTCACCATAAAGCGGTTCTGTTGTGTGGATATTGATGTGTATGTATAACTCCATCAAGGAAGGCCTGGGAATCCTGTCCAGAGAAGTTGGTATTTGAGCTGAGCATTGTAGGGACTCATCAGATGAATGAGCTAATGAGGTAGAAATAGGGAATGGGAGTTTGCAGCAATAGAGGGGAAAAGTGTATAGGGTCACAGAGGGTAAAATGCTCATGGCAAGTTTGGGAGCTATAAATGTTTGCATTTTGCAAGAGTACAAAATGAAGGTAAAGTCATTAACATTAGGTAAATTAAATCATGGAAATTTTTGTATGACATGTCACAAAAGAAGAGGAAAGGAATTCAAACAAGGAAGTGATAGACCCAAGTAGCATTTTGAGTTATAGTGCTAGCTGACAGGTTAGGGCCTTCATACACACTCTTTCTAATGTCTACAGTATTTTTCTATTCCCATTACTCTCGGCTTCACCTCACTGTTTTCCCTCAGACTCTATCTCTAATTTCTCTTCCTTATCTGGATCCCCTTACAGGTCAGCTCTCACTGCTACATGTATATATAATATATACAAAGAGCCATGTGTGTAATACTGCTAACAGTGGTAAATATCTTTATGTTTAGTGAATGTCATCTCCCTCACCTGTGCTGAATGTACCCTCAGGAACAAGTATTCCCTCAACAGGTACCTGTACAATAATAAAAATTGTATCATCCGACTACCTGTGTTGACTACATGCCATCATTTCACATGAGTTGTTAAAATTGCTTCAGAAGAAAAGGGAAAGGAAAGGAGAAAGAAGGAATAGAAGAAGGAAGAGGGGAAAAGAAATGAGAGCAGAGGGCAAATGTGGAAGAAAGAGAAGGAAAAAGAAGAGTCAAGGATGGAAAGATGAGGAAGCTAGTTCTCTTTTTATAAAATCAGATGGACAGCAGGAATGTAAATGTATTAACCAAGCTCAGAAATTCTTGTTTTATTTTTCCTGGCTGGCTAAATACTGAAGAAAAAGTTGTATAGTTTCTCTGTGCTTCAGAATTTCTCTGTCCGTAAATGAAATGAGGAAACTAATGCTGGTTCCTTTAGAGAGAGTATGAGATGTGACAAAAATTCGTGTTTCGTTTTTTTTTTCAGAGAAAATGTAAATAATTTGGACATAATTCTTATTTGAGAAAGTAGAAGTATATATCACTTTTACTATCAAATATATTTGAGGAGTGTTAGCAAACTGCAGACCCTGAGTTTATTTACAGTGTGAATTTTGCTTGATTGTTTCTCCCTGCCAGAACACGTAAATCACGTGATAAATGCATTCTTTATTACAAAGGTATTTATTTTATTATAGGCTTCGCTTCTGAAAATGTTCTTGATTATCACTGTATTGTGCTTTCTGAGCTATTTTTAAACCATAAGATATCTATCATTATTCTTTATTCCAGTGAAGCAAACTGTGTCATCAGATGCAGTGCTTGCTTGGTTGGTCAGGACTGTCTTTTTCTTTTTAATTTGATTTTGTTGCCTACCAAAGTACCTCCGATGTTTCTGCCAAAGGCTTTTGTTTCTGCTGCTGGTTTTGCTGATTTTAAGGCCTTTGGTTTATTTACTTTTTTATTAATAGGGAGCTCTGCTAGAAACACTAGGTCCATACTTTGATATACTTTCTGTTCCAACAGTGACTGTTGTGCTCAGATGAGGAGTATTGTAGAATTATAGCAATCTCTGTGTTTAGTACATAAAATTAATGATATGAAAAATGGAAGACCTTCCCAAATGAAACACAATTACAGATAATTTAGACGAATGAGTTGAACTTATTAGAAGAAAGAAAACCCAAACCCACAAACCAAATGCAAAACTCTAGACTGCCTTTCATTACATGTTACAATGGGAAGATGCTTTTCACGTCTGCCAACGTTGATCCTATAGATCTGTCTTCACTGGACTTCACACCTAACGAAACAGTCAGTGTTATTACCTCTCAGTGATAACATTAACTAAAATGAGAGAAGGATCCAAGAGATTTACTCATCATGAAAGACTGTGCTTTTGTGAAAAGAGTTCATGGGGAGTTTAGCCCTGTCTGAAAATTACTAGCTTAAGCAATGTAAAAGATAAGATATCAAGCATGAAGTGTTTCCCTGATTCACAGTTGTCACTTTTAACCCAATTTAAGGTATCCAATAATGCCATTCAAAGTATAAAGTGTAAGTAGCAGAATTGTGCTCCTTCTTGAAGCTGTTATTATAGCCACTTAAACTTTTTTTCACACACAGGTACACCTTCAAATCAAATGTGAATAAAAGATGTAACTTGAAAATTGCCATTCTCTTGCAATTTCTTTTCAGAAGTCCATTCTGTAGTTCACTTAAATAACTTGCTCAAGCAATCAAATCAATACAGGCTGTGATGTTATGATCATAAACACAAAGATTTTTAGGAATTATGAGCTATTTAAAGAAATAAAAAAAGAAACTTTAAGCACATCATAATGCCCCAAATTGGAATCATTTTCTATTCCATCTTTTGCTGAATACACCTTAAAAAATATATATGCTATAGCTTATAATGATTCTTGAATCTTTAGTAATTTAGATTTTATAAAAGACAACCATTCATAGGAAGTGCGGTGATAGTGACTTACAGTGTGAGGAGTTATTAACTCAGTCTAATGATTGGCTTTGGAAATGGCTTTGTAGAGAGCAGGCATATTCCCAAGTAACATCAGGAGACATTTGTTTTTTACTTTGATGCTCACTGTAGGTCCTGTTGTATATCTGCTGAACGACCAAATCTATCAATAAATACCATCAATTCCACTTTCAAAAAACTGAAAGTGAAAAAATTTGAAAGTTGCTTAGTCGTGTCCAACTCTTTGCAACCCCGTGGACTATACAATACACAGAATTCACTAGGCCAGAATACTGGAATGGGTAGCCTTTCCCTTCTCCAGGGGATCTTCCCCACCCAGGGATTGAACCCAGGTCTCTCACATTGCAGGTGGATTCTTTACCAGCTGAGCCACAAGGCAAGCCCAAAATACTGGAGTGGGTAGCCTATCCTTTCTCCAGGGGATCTTCCTGACCCAGGAATCAAACCAGGGTCTCCTGCATTGCAGGTGGATTCTTTACCAACTGAGCTATCAGGGAAGCCATCTACTTTCAAAGTATGTTCCAATTAGTGCTTTTCTCTCCACTTCCCAATGACGGCCCCCTTATCTCTCCTCCAGAGAACTGTTACCATTCTGGCCACCAACTCTGTTATTCCCAAGGGCAGTCAGAATGACATTGTTAAATCCAACACAGACCATGTTGTGGTCATTCTTAAACCCCTTCAATAGCTTCTCACTTAATCTCAGAATAAAATTCAAACTCTAGTCCATGACATGACCTTCTCTGGCTGGCTTCTCTGCATTGACCAAGTTCCACTCATACCACACCATGCTTGTTTCCACACAGTCCTTTATAGATGCCAAGATCGTTTGCCCTTCAGGGCTTTTGTGCTTCCATCCTTTTGCTTCTAATGGGTTACTTCCAGGAATTTGTTGACCTTGATTTCTACTGCCTCTCGTGTCTCAGGTCAAAAGTCACCACCTCAAAGAGTGGTAGTCTGACCTTTTTTGCAGTCATTGTCTATGACTTGTCTGTCTTATTTTTTCATCTTTTAATTTCATGGCTGCAGTCACCACCCACAGTGATTTTGGAGAAGAGGAAAATAAAAGCTGTCACTGTTTCCACATTTTACCCTTCTATTTGCCATGAAGTAGTGGTACTAGATGGGCAAACAGTGGAAACAGTGGCTGACTTTATTGGGGCGGGGGTGGGGGGGGGCTCCAAAATCACTGCAGACAGTGATTGCAGCCATGAAATTAAAAGACGCTTAGTCTTTGGAGGGAAAGTTATGACAAACCTAGGCAGCATATTAGAAAGCAGAGACATTACTTTGTCAACAAAGGTCTGTCTAGTCAAGGCTATGGTTTTTCCAGTAGTCATGTTTGGTTGTGAGAGTTGGATAAGAAAGCTGAGTGCTAAAGAATTGATGCTTTTGAACTGTGGTGCTGAAGACTCTTGAGAGTCCCTTGGACAGCAAAGAGATCCAACCAGTCCATCCTAAAGGAGATCAGTCCTGGGTGTTCATTGGAAGGACTGATGCTGAAGCTGAAACTCTAATACTTTGGCCACCTGATACAAAGAGCTGACTCATTTGACAAGACTCTGATGCTGGGAAAGATTGAGAGCAGGAGGAGAAGGGGACAACAGAGAATGAGATGGTTGGATGGCATTACTGACTCGATGAACATGGGTTTGGGTAGACTCTGGGAGTTGGTGATGGACAGGGAGGCCTGGTGTGCTGTGGTTCATGGGGTCTCAAAGAGTCAGACAAGATTGAGTGACTGAACTGAACTGAATGGTACCAGATGCCATGACCTTAGTGTTTTGAATGTTGAGTTTTAACCCATTGTTTCCACTCTCTTTTACACCCTCATCAAGAAATTCTTTGGTTGCTCTTCACTTTCTGCCATTAGAATGGTATCATCTGTATATCTGAGGTTGTTGATATTTCTCCCAGCAGTATTGATGCCAGCTTGTGTGCCATCTAGCCCAGCATTTTGCATGATGTCCTCTGCATGTAAGTTAAGTAAACAGGGGGACAATATACAGCCTTGTCATACTCCTTTCCCAGTTTTAAACCAGTCCATTGTTCCATATCTGATTCCAACTGTTTCTTCTTGACCTGCGTACAGGTTTCTCAGGAGACAGATAAGGTGGTCTGATATTCTCATCTCTTTAAAAATTTTCCATGATTTGTTGTGATACATACAGTCAAAGGCTTTAGCATAGTCAATAAGGCAGAAATAGATATTCTTCTGAAATTCCTTTGCTTTGTCTATGATCCATGGGATGTTGGAAATTTCATCTCTGATTCCTCTGCCTTTTCTAAACCAAGCTTGTACATCTGGAACTTCTCAGTTCACATATTACTTAAGTCTAACTTGAAGGATTTTGAGCATAACCTTACTAGTATGTGAAATAAGCACAGTTGTCCTGTAGTTTGAACATTCTTTGGCATTGTCCTTCCTTTGGATCAGAGTGAAAACTGATTTTCCAGTCCTGCGACCACTGCTGAATTTTCCAAATTTGCTGGCATATTGAATGCAGCACTTTAACAGCATCATCTTTTAGGATTTTAAATAGCTTAGCTGGAATTCCATTACCTCCACTAGCTTTGTTTGTACTAATGCTTTCTAAGGCTTACTTGACTTCACATTCCAGGCTGTCTTTCTCTAGGTGAGTGACCACATCATTGTAGTTATCCTGTTCATTAAGACCTTTGTTGTATAATTATTTCTATGTATTCTTGCCACCACTTCTTAATCTCTTCTGCTTCTGTTGGGAGGACAGGTTCTACCCACATTCTTTCAGCAGTATAGTTCACTGTCTCTCCAAGTTAGACTACTGTTCAAAATAATAACTTGGGGGAAATCTGTCTTTTTGTGACAGAGTGATTTTAACAGCAATAACTAACTGTATTAGATCAACTTCCAGGATTGAACACATTTATGTAGTTGCAGATATACATCTATCTATATCTGTATTTTTTAAAATTCCTTGCCTACCTCTCAGCCGTAGCCTCCTTGATTCATGTGATTAGTGTGCCAGAGATCTAAGAAAAGAGTGCAGTCTTCACAGATTGGTGGAAGAAATAAACATACAACAGAAAATTTGGATATGGCTTTTGTGCTATCACAAAAGGCATGGAAATACAGAAGGGGGAGATTATCACTGAGTGAAAAAAATCAGAAGTCTTCAAGGGTTATATGACATTTGAGCTGAACAGAATGTGTAGAGTTTTGAGTGTCATTGAAGGAGAAATGTGTTTCACCTTGTGAGGAATCTAATGAGATAGTGAACTGGAGTTATATAAAGAAAAGGGTATGGGAAAAAAACAAATAATGCAAAGAGGAAGAGATAAGAGTAAAGAGAGGGAATGAGGTGGGCAGAGGGCTGGGGCTGCATTGTGCAAGATTTTATGGATCATTCAAAAGGACACTGATGTGATGCTCAGATTTAGAGACAAAGCTAATATTCTTATTTCTTAATATTCAAGCTATTCCATCAAAATGTTCTTCTTTGAGAAAGGATCGCCTTTTATTTTAATCACACCATGAGTTTGCTAGAACTTTTGAAAAAATTATCCTTATTTCAAAGAGCCCAGAAACTGATCCTGTTAGTCCTTTGCTCACAAAGACGATGGTGGTACAAGAAATGAACAGTATATGCTGTCCTTTCTCCCTAGGATGCTTTGCAAAATGAACAACCTCCGAATTTCTGAAGGTTAGTCTTTTAAAATTAATTTTAAAATTGTGTAACAAATGGAAACATTTAATGTTGGGTCCATAGTCTTTGTGTTTTTTGTTTTTCTTTTTTCTCTCTTCTTTCTTTCCTTCTTTCCACTTTTTCTTCCCTTCCCTCCCCCTCCCTTCCTCCTTGTCTTTTCTACCTTCCCTCTCCTTCTGTTTTCTTTAATTAAGAGCTTCAACACATTATTTCTAAAATCAAGATATTATTAGACCACAGAAAACTTGCTGTAATTTTACACTATCCACTGACATTTAATGTCACTTATAATGATACAAATAATAGATTCCAAATAACAACCAATAAAGTAGACTTTAAAATGAACTTATATTTAGAAAAACACACAGGCTTTGTAATATCTTTAATGTAATACTTTAATCTTTAGTATCTTTAATAGAATGTTTTCTGTGTTAAAGAAAAGCAGAAAGAAATCTGTTAGACTGCTACTACCCAAGAAAAATAACTTTTAACTTATAATTTTAACGATAAAAAGGAGGACTTTTTCATTACACATCACAAATGTGTAATTTTTGCACATTTGACTGTTAAACAGATGACTCTAAAAGGAATATATTTAATATCTTACATGTGTGTGTGTGTTCGCTTAGTTGCTCATCTGTGTCCAACCCTTGTGACCCCATAGACTATAGCCTACCAGGGTCCTCTTTCCATGGGATTCTCTAGGCAAGAACACTGGAGTGGGTTTCCATTTCCTTCTCCAAGGGGTCTTCCTGACCCAGGAATTGGACCTGGGTCTCGTGTCTTGAAAGCGAATTCTTCACCGACTGAGCTAGGAGGGAATATCTAATATCGTGTGTGTGTGTGTGTGTGTGTATTTTTTTTTTTAATTAGACTTATTAACCTCAGTGCATCCTATTTGGTGTCACTGGGGGGAAAATACTGATCCATTAACAAACAAAAGCAAATTTATGTACAACTAGTTCATTGGCTCTGTTATGGCATTAACCAAGCTTTACAGCTTCCCTCTTGGAGATCTCACAGCTTTGTGGTTTGTTCTTTGTTCTTAGAGTACTGAGCAGAGGCTGCCTATTTTTGATTGCTGGAGAGCCCCTGAGAACAGAGGGCATCTAGGGAGAACAGTTGCCTTCAAGGGAGGTTCATCTTACCAGTTTACTGGAGAATCTTGCTTTTCAAGTTCATATTTAACACTTTTGCTAAGCAATATCTTATATTCAATATTTTTCTTCATTTAAAAAAATTCATCTGGATGCTTGCTCAGTCGCTCAGTCATGTCTGACTCTGCGGACTCTAGCCCACAAGGTTCCTCTGTCTGTGGGTGGGATTATCCTGGCAAGGATACTGGAATAGGTTGCTGTTTCCTCCTCCAGGGGATCTTCCTGAAAATAAAGATCAGATCAACATGTGTAGTAAAGGAGAAATTATAGGAGCAGACATAAAAATACCTCTCTTCTCACCTGCCTTCTGTCTGAGTACAAGTTACCTATTTTCTGCCTGGTGATGCCTGGAGTGAAAAATAATTTGATGAAACATTAAAGGGAAACAAGCGGTTGCTCTTGCCTTTCGAAAGCTAGTATTAAAAGTGTGAACTGGAAATTTGAGTCCTCCCCATCTCAACTTCCTGATGCTCCAGAATGGTACTAATTCTGAGAGGATGATTGTTATCTTCTTAAAAAATTAAATGTAGATAGATGAAAGCAGGTTTACTGAGATTGGGAATATTGGGAAAGGAGCCAGTTGGGAAAAAGGCTATTAAGAGTACATTTATCGAGAAGTTGATTTTGATACATACCTTAGGCATCCACAACATTGTCTGTTTGTTATTTGGCTGCAGCTCAGGAGCTCGTCTATAATATCTGTAATAGTGAGATTATTGTCCTCAAGATGACATATAAAGTTATGGGGCTGAATGATCTATCTATAGAGCAGTAGAACAGATTCAGTAACATGCAAAATTTCTTTCTCATATTTAGGAATATTATCCAAACTGCTATGTCTTATTAGTAATTGCAAGGAAAATTTCATTTTCTCTACAACAAAGAACAAGTCAGTACACACACAAAGACACAAAACCCACTCTGAATGACTGTCGTAATATTGAAATATGACGATGTTTTAGGGCCTCTTTTTTCTTCTAATAGAGGTATTCATTTCCTGAAATGGAAGTGTTGAGAAATTAAGGACATGGATGATTGAAATGAACATTCCAATTTGTTCACATACTAAAGTTTATGCTTCATTGGATACCTTTAATTTCCCCCCTATTTCTTCACCAAGCTTTTGAGTGGGTCTGAAGAGAAAGTGCTCTTGCATATTTAAGGCATCGTGGCACAGGATCTGTAACCACGATCATTTCTCTTCAGTGTCTACAAGGGCTCATAGTATCTTTTCCCCAGCTCATCTTTCTTGCTCCCTTGCCATTTTGGACTATAAAGAACCAGCTCATAAATGTTTAACAGACAAGATAAGCTAATAAATACAGCTGCAAATACCATCCCTTACAATAGTCCAAGAATTATCTATCTTGGAATAATTCTTATGCCAACCAAGAAGAGCTCTCTAGAAGCCAAACTGTTTAAGTCAAAATTCAAAACGAAATCTACATTTCAAATGAGATATTACCAACTCTTCTGGCATTTTAATGATGCATCTTGCTACTCATCTCAATAACCTTTTAATTTCATACTAATGCACTAGATTGTCTTTACTAATGCGTAAGGACTTGCTCAAGGAACGTGGTGTTATCTTAAAAAATAAATTTTTTAATATAAATTTATTTATTTTAATTGGAGGTTAATTACTTTACAATATTGTATTGGTTTTGCCATACATCAACGTGAATCCGCCACAGGTATACACATGCTCCGCACCCTGAACACCCCCACCTCCCTCCCTGTACCATCCCTCTGGTCGTCTCAGTGCACCAGCCTCAAGCATCCAGTATCATGCATCGAACCTGGACTGGTGATTCGTTTGCAGCCTATTATACAGAGTGAAGTAAGCCAGAAAGAAAAACAACAAATAAAATTTTGAATGGCCATTGAATTAATAGAAATGTAGCTTTCATTTAAGTCTTAATGGTTGAGATATTTTAAGACTCTAATCCTGAAGTCATGTCAGCCTGTATGTAACAAATTACCTAACAACCTTTTCATCCTCAACATGCATTATTCATAGTCATCATAATGATTAAGATAAAACATTAAATTATATATTTATTTAATATTTTGTTTTTGAAAGGTGAGCTATCCCAGAATAGAAAGAGAAAAATTTTGATAAGTGAATTTTGAAAATAATAATAAATAAATAAATATTCCTCAATTATAGGTTTGTGTAAANATTGTGAGAGGAATAATATTGAGGTAATAAAAGAGAACTGGCCCATTTCAAGCATTGTACTTTGTAACATATTTTTATAAAACTATTTTAAATAAAGGCATTATTTCATTTAATAAATTTAGTGAGAGACTTTATTTTTATTTGTTGAAACAAAATTTTAGTGAAATATACAAAGACTCCAGTCTTGACAAACAGGCTTAAAAATAAATGCATTACAGTCCCTTCAGAAGGGCTGGATATTTTCAAATGCAAGTTGATTGGAAGCTTGCCTCCAGTCTAGATAAAGACCAGATTTATACATATAATATGTATCTTCCAGACTTAAAATCAGAAGGTCTATAACAAGATAGAGAAAGAACGTGATTTTATTCTGCTTCAGTAAATATGGGAAAAACTTGGCAAGTAAGTATTTTACATATCTTGTATCTGTGATGGTATGTGAAATTAACTGAGTCACGGAACAGCTGGGTTAACCACATCCATTTGTTTACAGTATTGAAGTTTAAAGATTACATTTATCGTGAAAGGTGTGTTACTAAAGAATGCTTATCTGTAGAATAATCTTCCCCAAATATCTCCTTTCATAACAAGAAATGCTGCTGGAGGTGATAACATGATGGAAAAATTACAGGACAAACATGAAAGTCAAAGGGGCTTTTATCATCCAACTCCAGATACCTGATTAAATCTTTTTCTCCCTAACTCAAGCTTTTCTGCACAATTTTTCCTCCTAAATATGATTGTATAAGTCTATCTTTCTTTTCAATCTTTTCTCTTCATTTTCCTTCATAATACAGAGTTCCCAAATGAAGCAAAACATCAGGATGTAATGAAAATAATACATTCCTGGTTCATATCTTATAGTTAATTGTGTTATGACTCATAGAAAAATTGATCCCAAGGTTCGTAATTTTTCTTTTTCTAATTTCTTATGTTTGAAAGCTGCCTTTCCACCATTTCCTCATTAATGTAAACCAATAGCAGTCCTTGTTTGAAAGCACTTAATCAGAATTAGCCTCAAGTGAGTCAACTGATGGAACAAATGGTAATAAATGAACAGGTGTCAACAAGAGTGCTGTTGAGCAAAAAATTCAGTTACCTTCCAGCATAGACTACAGGATAATTTATTAAAGTGTCAGAAGCAAACCTTTAAGGTAAAAAATGGCTGATACAAAGTTCTCTGATTACCCAAAATGAATCTTTAATGTAAGTAAATGGAAAAGAATAGAATTGCAACTGTGCTGTTCACAATTCAAAATTAATTGGAAAATGGTTGGCTTAAAAATATGAAATACTCTAGCAAACTAACGATGTAGTGAATAAAATTAATTCCAAGGATTGTTTACACATAGTAGAGATCCAAAATGAGCAAGTGCTTTGAATCATAAACCTTATTTTTAAAAAGCTGCATCAAATTAGGCAGACAATGGAAAAAAAATGGTCATAAAAACAAATGTATCTCAGTTTCACTAGTTCTTTGCAGTTTTTATAACTTGAATTAAAAAAAAAATTCTTAATCTAGTTCAGTTCAGTTCAGTCATTCAGTCGTGTCTGACTCTTTGCGACCCCATAAATCACAGCAGGCCAGGCCTCCCTGTTCATCACCAACTCCCAGATTTTAACCAAACTCATGTCCATCGAGTCAGTGATGCCATCCAGCCATCTCATTCTCTGTCGTCCCCTTCTCCTCCTGCTCCCAGTCCGTCCCAGCATCAGGATCTTTTCCAGTGAGTCAACTCTTCGCATGAGGTGGCCAAATACTGGAGTTTCAGCCTCAGCATCAATCCTTCCAAAGAAATCCCAGGACTGGTCTCCTTTAGGATGGACTGGTTGGATCTCCTTGCAGTCCAAGGGACTCTCAAGAGTCTTCTCCAACACCACAGTTCAAAAGCATCAATTCTTTGGTGCTCAGCTTTCTTCACAGTCCAACTCTAACATTCATACATGACCACAGGAAAAACCATAGCCTTGACTAGGTGGACCTTTGTTGACAAAGTAATGTCTCTGCTTCTGAATATGCTATCTAGATTGGCCATAACTTTCCTTCCAAGGAGTAAGCGTCTTTTAATTTCGTGGCTGCAATCACCATCTGCAGTGATTTTGGAGCCCAAAAAAATAAAGTCTGACACTGTTTCCACTGTTTCCCCATCTATTTCCCATGAAGTGATGGGACCGGATGCCATGATCTTCGTTTTCTGAATGTTGAGCTTTAAGCCAACTTTTTCACTCTCCTCTTTCACTCTCATCAA
This sequence comes from Redunca redunca, assembly GCA_006410935.1. Classification (NCBI taxonomy): domain Eukaryota; kingdom Metazoa; phylum Chordata; class Mammalia; order Artiodactyla; family Bovidae; genus Redunca; species Redunca redunca. The sequence continues at coordinate 179,015 of SJYQ01003252.1, forward strand.
GAGACTTTTTAGCTCCTCTTCACTTTCTGCCATAAGGGTGGTGTCATCTGCATATCTGAGGTTATTGATATTTCTCCCGGCAATCTTGATTCCAGCTTGTGCTTCTTCCAGCCCAGCGTTTCTCATGATGTACTCTGCATAGAAGTTAAATAAGCAGGGTGACAATATACAGCCTTGACGTACTCCTTTGCCTATTTGGAACCAGTCTGTTGTTCCATATCCGGTTCTAACTGATGCTTCCTGACCTGCATATAGGTTTCTCAAGAGGCAGGTCAGGTGGTCTGGTATTCCCATCTCTTTCAGAATTTCCACAGTTTATTGTGATCCACACAGTGAAAGGCTTTGGCATAGTCAATACAGCAGAAATAGATGTTTTTCTGGAACTCTCTTGCTTTTTCAATGATCCAGCGGATGTTGGCAATTTGATCTCTGGTCCCTCTGATTTTTCTAAAACCAGCTTGAACATCTGGAAGTTCACTGTTTGTGTATTGCTGAAGCCTGGCTTGGAGAATTTTGAGCATTACTTTACTAGCATGTGAGATGAGTGCAATTGTGTAGTAGTTTGAGCATTCTTTGGCATTGCCTTTTTTTGAGATTGGCATGAAAACTGACCTTTTCCAGTCTTGTGGCCACTTCTGAGTTTTCCAAATTTGCTGACATATTGAGTGTGGCAATTTCACAGCATCATCTTTCAGGATTTGAAATAGCTCCACTGGAATTCCATCACCTCCACTAGCTTTATTCGTAGTGATGCTTTCTAAGGCCCACTTGACTTTACATTCCAGGATGTCTGGCTCTAGGTGAGTGATCACACCATCATGATTATCTGGGTTGTGAAGATCTTTTTTGTACAGTTCTGTGTATTCTTGTCACTTCTTCTTAATATCTTCTGCTTCTGTTAGGTNCTTCTGTTAGGTCCATACCATTTCTGTCCTTTATTGAGCCCATCTTTGCATGAAATGTTCCCTTGCTATCTCTAATTTTCTTGAAGAGATCTCTAGTCTTTCCCATTCTGTTCTTTTCCTCTGTTTCTTGCATTGATTGCTGAGGAAGGCTTTCTTATCTCTTCTTGCTATTCTTTGGAACTCTGCATTCAGATGCTTATATCTTTCCTTTTCTCCTTTGCTTTTCACTTCTCTT
>SJYQ01003252.1:183894-194391 GCA_006410935.1 Redunca redunca
AAAAAAAAAAAAAAAAAAAAAAACCAAGAAACCAGAGAGAAAAACACCTAAACCTAGAGAGAAACAAACATAAAAATCACATCTAACTTCTTCCCAGAAACCATGCAAGTAAGAAGAGAGTGGAGTGTAACAGCTCAGAGATACAGATAACAAACTGGTGGTTGCTAGGAAAGGAAACAGTGGGGGCTGGGCAAAGTAGGTGAAGGGAATTAAGAAGTACAAATTTCCACTTATAAAATAAATAAGGCTTGGGGATGTAATATACATATTAGGGAATATACAACTTTATAGGATGACATATGGTGATCATTTTGTAAATAAATACTGAATCACTGTGTTTTAAACATGAAAATACCATAATGTGACTCTGTTATGTGTAAATAAATAGGAAAAAATGAAGAAAATGGAGTAAAATATTTAAAATGTTGAGATAAAAGCATCCACCAAACTAGAATTTTGGGAACTATGATATAATCCTACAAAGTGAAGGAGAAATACAGACTTTCTCAGACAAAAATTGAAGGAATTTGTTGCCAGTATACTTACCTATGAGAATGTTAAAGACATCTCCCTAGAGAAAAATAAAATTATATAGGACATAAACTCAGATCTACACAAAATGAAAGGCAAAAGTAGGAACAAAGAGTAAGGACAACAATAAGAAACTGTTGGGACCAGCCCAGCAATTAACTGACCTAAGGGAGCAGTGCCACAGAAGAATAAGGAAAAAGAAGACTCAGAAAAAAAATGGGGATCAGGGGGCTGATGCTGTTCACAGGCAAAAGCACAAATCCTAATCCTTGAGATATCTATTCTTTACAATCTCAGATCAGGGATAAAGATATAACTGACTTCAAGACAAGAAATTATCAGGAATAAAAACAGGAATTACATGATAAGGGATCATAAGGGGTCAACTCTTCAAGAAAACATAACAGTTCTCAGTGATTTTATGCCTAATAACAGAACATCAAGCTCTGTCCGACTCTTTGTAACCCCATGGACTATAGGTCGCCAGGCTCCTCTGTCCATGGGGATTCTCCAGGCAAGAATGCTGGATTAGTTTGTCATGCTCTCCTCCAGGGGATCTTCCCAACCTAGGGATCAAACTCAGGTCCCCCTCTTTCCAGGCAGATTCTTTACCGTCTGAAAAGGGTACAGACTGTATAACCCCAACCATATGACCTTCTAGGAAAGCAAAAACTATGAAGACAGAAAAATCAGTCATTGCTAGGAGTTAGAAAGGAGAAAGAGATGCATAGTTAGAGCATAGAGGATTTTTAGGGCAGTGAAATTATTCTGTATGATATTATAATGACGAATATCTGTCGTGTGTGTGTGTATGTGCTAAGTCCCTTCAGTCATGTCCAACTCTGTGTGATCCTATGGACTGTAGCCTGCCAGGCTGCTCTATCCATGGGAGTCTCCAGGCAATATTACTGGAGTGGATTGCCATGCCCTCCTCCAGGGGATCTTCCTGACCTAGGTATCTAACCCGTGTCTCTTATGTCTCCAGCATTGGCAGTTAGTTTCTTTACCATTAGCACCACCTGGGAAACCTGAATAACTATCATAGATTTGTCCAAACCAATAGAACATACAACATTAAGAATAAACTCTAACATAAACTGTGGAGTTTGGATGACAATGATGTGTCAGTGTAGATTCATTAGTTGTAACAAATGTACCAATATGGTGGGGAAAGTTGATAATGGGGAAAGTTATGTATGTGAGGAAGCAGGACTTATGGGAAATCTCTGTACTTTTAAGTTTAGTTAATGCCATGAACATAAAACAGCTCTAAAAAAATAGCATCTATTTAATACATGCATATATACATACATACTTACGTACATAAACCCTTGAATTTAGACGTGGTTGACTCTGACAAACACTTTGACAACAAACCATAATTTTCTTAAAAACATGACAACAAACAAGAAAAGGTAGTAATCCTTAAAAAAAAAGTAAAATAACTGTTTGTAAGATTTTCTTGAAAATAATTTGCACACAATCTGAATAATTAATATGTAGTCCAAGTGAGTATTAAGAATTATATATATATGCCAATAAGTAGTTTTTTGTCCAAATAAAATAATTTAGGAATAGGTAATCACAATGGTGTGATCACTCACTTAGAGCCAGACATTCTGGAATGTGATGTCAAGGAGGCCTTAGAAAGCACCACTATGAACAAAGCTAGTGGAGGTGATGGAATTCCAGTGGAGCTATTTCAAATCCTGAAAGATGATGCTGTGGAAGTGCTGCACTCAATATGTCTACAAATTTGGAAAACTCAGCAGTGGCCACAGGACTGGAAAAGGTCAGTTTTCATTCCAATCCCAAAAAAAGGCAATGCCAAAGAATGCTCAAACTACTGCACAATTGCACTCATCTCACATGCTAGTAAAGTAATGCTCAAAATTCTCCAAGCCAGGCTTCAGCAATACGTGAACCGTGAACTTCCTGATGTTCAAGCTGGTTTTAGAAAAGGTAGAGGAACCAGAGATCAAATTGCCAACATCCGGTGGATCATGGAAAAAGCAAGAGAGTTCCAGAAAAACATCTATTTCTGCTTTATTGACTATGCCAAAGCCTTTGACTGTGTGGATCACAACAAACTGTGGAAAATTCTGAGAGAGATGGGAATACCAGATCACCTAACCTGCCTCTTGAGAAACCTATATGCAGGTCAAGAAACAACAGTTAGAATTGGACATGGAACAACAGACTGGTTCCAAATAGGCAAAGGAGTACATCAAAGCTGTATATTGTCACTCTGCTTATTTAACTTATATGCAGAGTACATCATGAGAAATGCTGGGCTGGAAGAAACACAAGCTGGAATCAAGATTGCTGGGAGAAATATCAATAACCTCAGATATGCAGATGATACCACCCTTATGGCAGAAAGTGAAGAAAAACTAAAAAGCCTCTTGATGAAAGTGAAAGAGGAGAGTGAAAAAGTTGGCTTAAAATTCAGAAAACGAAGATCATGGCATNTATATCCAAATATATATGTAGTATTCATTATCAACTCATAAATTCAGTAAGTTAATATTAATTGAGTGATCATAGATATAAATATACTGGAAAAAATTCAAAAACATCTAAAATCCATTGCTATCTTTAAGGAGCTTCTAACTTAATAAGATAGATGTTAGGTTATGCTAGGTAAAATTACATGTACTCAACCATTTTTGGCCTACAAAAGGCCAATTTCATATGGATTACCTAGCATAACAAAAAAATCACACGTTATGTTTGATATAGGCAGTAAGAAAAGGATGGATTATTACAATTATTCAGAAGGTAAGTTTGAGGAAGGACTAGAATTTCCAAAAGTAAAATGGAGAACACATAAACAAGAGTATATACAAAGATATGGGGAAATAATTGTTGTTTGAGAAATGGCAATGGCGTGCAGTTATATCAGAGTCAAGACCTGAGACTCGAGGTTGGGATTACATTGCAAATGGTCTCAAATAGTGTTGAAGTAGCTTCAGCATTAATGAGCAGGTACTGAAAGCACTGAACATTTCTGAGGGAGAAAGACAAAGTTATGCCTTATGGTAAATAAAGTGGTGGCTGATGCTGAATGAACTATGGGGGCAAAGATAGAAATTCGGACCAGGGAAGAGAGTCTTGCAATAAAGCTAAGGAGAGGTAAATAGACTCTAAATTAAAATGGTGAAAATGCAAATAGAAAGGAAAAATTTGCAGCAAGATTAGTGCCAAGGTAGATTCAATAGTCAAATGACGAAAAGGTTCTACACTGATAGAAATGGTAAAGAGAAATTGACTTGGAGAAACAAATAAGAAGTTAAGAAAAACCTGGGAGAGCCACATCTCAGACTGTACATGTGGCAGGAAACTTTTCTGATCTTGAAGGTATTTCTGATTCCCTTACTTTAAGGCAGTTATATAAAAAGACCTTTGATAGTATTGGGAGAGGATATTGTATAGCAAGAGAAAAGGAAATTGTATACAGGACTCAGAGGACTTTTCAAAAAGGAGAAAGAATCTATAACAGAAAACAAGAAAGTATGACCTGAGTTTGTTATTATGGTGGAAGATGAGCACTGCAGAAGCAGAGAAAAAAGTCAGCATCGTCAAGAGGTTGATACCTCAAGTGGGGTGAAGATGCTAGGTTTGATGAAATCCTCTAGAGTTGGCAACGAGAAAGTTATTAGTGACTTTCAAAAGAGAGTTTCTGATATGGAGGTCAAAACCAAAGCCAAATATAAAGTACTAATGAGTCAGTGCCTAGGGACAAATATGAAAGAATTTGACAAATTCAGTCAGGGGACAGAGCAGAAAGTTTGCATAGCTGCTCGAGGGTAGAAGTAAATTGAAGGCTATTTTAGAATTAAAAGAAAAGAAAAGAAACCTAGATGATTGTAGGCAAAGTGGTAGTGGAGAAGTAGGTAGAATAAATTGCAGGAGTTTGACTTAGAACAGAAGAGAATAGGTAATTAGTAGGAAAAAAATGCCCTGAGGATAGAAGAGTGTGCCACCAAGAATGCATGGGATTAACCTTGGGCTGGCCAGCCTAATCTGGTTCTTCTGAGGAAGCAGGAGTGAAAAAGAAGATAAAATTAAAGATTTTCAGAGATATTGGGAAAGACATTGCAGGAATGCTTAACTATCTCTTAGCACTGCTTTTATACTAAGATAGGAAAAACAATTGTTAATATCTGTTCGGAGAAAATTTCTGCAGTAGTCAACTTCCATAATTTTACTGAAAATATTGGTGGTGATGACTTAAGGAAAAAGTGTTTGGGGACTTCTCCCAGGATGTTCATGAATGAGTCACGTCTCATTACTCATAAGGTGATTCTATAGGCAAGGCTTTGTGTGTTAATGAAGTTTTATTAGAATGCCCCTGACTTCCTGTTGTTATTTACTTAAAAGGGCTCTGACACTTGGGATCATGTGGCCACGACTTAGCGACTGAACGCACAAGCACACAGACACTTTATTTATATTTTGACTTACAGTCTTCCCAATAAAATATATTAGATTTGCAAATATTGTTACCACCTAAACTATAACCTGGAAAATGGTACACATGTAGACTCTATAAAAAGAGATGCCAAGAGACTTTAGAAAGAAATCAGAACTTTCCACATTTAACTATTCAGTTTGGATATACTTGCTATACAATGATTAAAAGAACTATCAGTGTATAAAACAACAAATTATTTGGTGCTTTAACATTGGAGTTATTGAAGAATTGCTTCAGAAAGTTACTAAGATTTCTTAAGCTCCATCTCTGTTATTATTGTACTTTGAGTGAACATTCAAAAATACAGTTTTCTGTTCACTATGAACCAAAGTACTTTTCTTCTCACAATAACCTTATGATGTGGGTATGATTATCCCCAGTTTGCAGATGGAGTCACTGAGGTTCTGAGAGGATAAATAACTTCCCCAAGGCCAGTAGTTAGAAAATGATGAAGTCAGAAGTCACAGACGGTTGCATCTGGTACCAAGCTCTGTGCTTTATTTCCTCATCCAGTCTCCCTGGAAAGTGCAGCTGTTCCATTTGAAGACATCACATAACATTTTTTAAGGAAGTTTATAATTGATGTTTGCTTTGACATTTTCTAAAGGTCTTTGTAAACCTCTAAGAGGATTATCAATTTTGCTGCACCTCTCTTGAGTTTTATGCTTTGTTCCAAGTATGCTTTAACTTTAAACACTTTATTACCTAAAGTGAACACAGGTTTTATTATCTCTGCCAGACATCTCATTCAGCACAGTCTTAATATTTGACTTAGTATATTCTTCAAGGTCATTGTCCACCTACTCCCTTAGACTTCTTAATATTTGATAAGAAATAGCCAGTTCTATGATCTGTATATTCATCACCTGCCTAAAGTAAACAGAACCAAAATCCATTTAGTGTAAGATGTAGTAAAACGAGCCACTTCTTACAAAGGCCATCTGAAAAAACACCCCTATTTTCCAAAGAAAGGACTATAAATCGAAATATTCACTTTGGTGGCAAAGGGGATAGTTGTTCTTTTGCTCAAAAACATGTGCTTTTTTGAGATATAAAAATCTATGAAAATTGGTTTGAAAATGTAGATGTGCATCTTTTCTACCATGGAGGATATTATTTAAGAAAGTATGATAATATCCAGCCTGCCTAAATGTGAAGACACAGCAGAGATGTGTAGATGAGAACCAGGAGGAGGATGTGACATTTAAAAAAAGAAGAAAGAAGGGAAAAAGAAAGAAAGAGGAAGAAGGGAGGGAGGGAAGGGAGGAAAGAGGAAAGGGGGAAGAAATAAAGGAAAATAAATTCAAACTAGGAATAAATTAGTGGTTCTGGTTTTCAGAGTACCAAAAATGTGGAATGAGCAAAAACAAATCCAAACAAATATGGAATGTAAGATTCAATAGCTAACTATCATGCTCTCTACAGAAGAAATAGGGACCAATTGTTTTTCTTACGGCCAAAGTCAAGGGTTTCTCACTGGTCAGGAAAATAGTAACAAGGCCAACAAAATTAAGGGAGTTAAGGAGGAAATGTTTATCAAATGTTAAAAAAAATAGTGAATTAACAGGAAAATGATATATTACACATAGAATATTGTTTAAGAGGGTTTGAGAATCATAACTCATTGCATTTTAAATCCAATCTGTGTTATTGTGTATAGGTATGTCTCTTAAGTTTTAGTTTCTTCAGAAATTAAATGAGCATATTAGGGCAGTTGCAACACCTAGAATTTAGGTTTGTACGTACTTGTGATTAGACATTTTCAAACTTCAGCTCTCTCCTCTTATTCAATGACTAGGCAAATAAATGCTTTTAAGCTTGAGCCTTAATAAGTAAGCAGCTTGACACTGAACTGATTCTACTTCTCAGGTGTATTATTTTTACCTGTAATTTCATCACTTGCAGTGGAGTATACTTACATTCTAAGATAGTACTGGCTGTAATGAATAAGGGGGAAAGCAGCAGAATCAATGTCCAGACTCCAGTAAAATTTGTTGGGATCCAGACAACCAATTATATGAGAAGAATCTTCCTCCCTTTCCACCAGAGTGAAGACAATAAAGGAAATCTGAGATTACCTAATGACAGCAAGTGGGAAATCCCTAGGTAAATTATCAGTGTCCCTTGCTGACCTGTAGTCCAAAAAGTGAAAAAGGTAAACTGCATGGGGATAATAAACTAATTAGTAGATGAATGTATTCCAGGTGAACAAAGATACTATCTAACATTTCAGGGATTTTAAATGCCAAATTACATTTAGCTAGATAGTTTGGGATTTCATAGAATAATTACGGAGCAGATGTACACATGGATGTCTGTTTTTGTGCCAGCAGGCAGGCAGGAGATGGCTCTAAGTTTTAATCATGGAGTCTCTTCTGTGCAGCTGCAGCTGAATGTCAAGTTACCCTTAGTCTAAAGCTCAACACTAAGCCTTATAGAATTATGTCCAGGCAGAGATTTCCTTAAACAGTTCTTAATTAAGCACTGTACTCTCTCATTCAGGTTTGAAATCTCCTCCTGCATGATCCTTAAAAAGATACAGATTCCATTGTCACAATATTTGCTGCTTTTTATTTCTCTAATGCTTACTTTACATTGAAAATCACATTTAATTTTTGAAGTAAACTAACATTTACAGTAATCCAAGAGCTTGCTGCTGCTTCTTAAAGTAAAGCAAGTGAGATCCTGATATTCGTTGCTGTTGTTCAGTTGCTCTGTCTTGAGTGTGACTCTTTGTGACTCCTTGGACAGTAGCACGCTAGGCTTCCCTGTCCTTCACTCTCTCCCAGAGTTTGCTCCAACTCATGCCATTCTTAAAAGTTTGAATTCATAAATTGTTTGGTTTCTTCTATGGACACTGATTTCAAATTCAGATTCTTTGAGAACAAGAAGTTCAGCACATTTAGGAATACTTGGTTTCACATTTGCCTCTGGTTGCTGCATCGCTGTTTTCTAAGTATAATTCACAGTGGACTCATTCCTATTATGCACCTCTTAAAAAGCACCTACATAGGTCTGTGTGACAGATCATATCACATACTCACTAAAATGCATAACTATTTCTTATCTTTTCTGGTTTTCTCCGTTCTCCTGTGAGTTCCTTTGTTTGCAAGGCATTCATAAATCTAAGCCCTCTGTACTCACATAAAAATATTCAAAACTTCTGTTTGTTATTTGCCAACAAGCAGGCAAGAGATAAGGAGACGTGGAGAACCCAGACCCACGTAAGCTGCTGGATTTCTTTCTTTCCATCTTTCATCACATGTTTCTCATTTGCTCATTGAATGAAGTAGCAGATGGTATCTAAGAGTAAGAGAAATAAATTTTTCCTATCAAAAGTGTTTAGTTCTACCCCAAAAATACATGGTAAGGAGCAAAACTATAAACTGTAAACATAAAAAAGGTTTGTAATACTTTACAAGTTAGACAATACCCAATAGTATACAACCTGCTCCCTTTTTTAGAGTTCACAACCTGATTGCTTATGTCACAAATATTTTATTTCTTTTGGTCAAGAATTGGCAGTGTGAAATCTTCACACAAAGTGGAGAAAACCTGCAGGAAAACAGTAAAGTGCTATGGGGAAGTGTTTTCTGTATCTGTCTAAACAGCTCCTCAGTGAATCCAGGGACTCATCTCTGTGTTCTGAAGAACTTGATGGATGTTCAGTTGTTTGTCTGATTCTAAGAATGAAATAGGAGAGCTGCATGGACCAATACTTCTCTACTACACAGGACAGTGAATAAGCCCCCCATGAAGCCACGTATGCCTTTATTTATCACCCTGTAAATATCTTTCCCATTGCTAATGGCTCAGTGATCTCCCCCATCTTGCCTCAAGCTTTCTTAAGCTATATTTCACTGTCCATCCACATAAATCCTCTACTCCTGCTGAAACGGTGTGCTCACTGTCTTAGTATGCTGGGGCTGCCAAAACAAAATGCCGCAGACCAGTGGCTTCATCAGCAGTTACCTTGTCAAGCTCTGGAGGCTAAAAGTCCATGATCCTGAGACCTCACTCCTTACCTTGCAGACAGGTCCTGCCATGATCTTTGCTCTGTGCTCATGCATCCTTGATATCACTTTTTTCTTATAATGATACCAGTTAAATTGTCTTGGGGCCAATACTGGGCTTCCCAGGTGGCTCAGTGGTTAAAGAATCCATCTGCTAATGCAAGACCCACAGGAGACACAGGTTCAACCCCTGGGTGGAGAAGATCCCCAGGAGGAGGAAATGGCTACCCACTCCAGGATTCCGGAGTGAATAATATTATTGCCTGAATAATCTCATGGACAGAGGAGCCTGGCAGACTACAGTCCATGGGATTGCAGAGAGTCAGACATAACTGAACTTGCAGACACAGGGTCAGTACTAAAGGGTACACTTTAATGTAATCACTTCTTTAAACCCTCTGTCTTTAAATACAGTCATGCTTTGACATATTGGGGGGAATCAGCTCATAAATTGCCTTTCTCCTATGTGTCCCATTTTCATGCTTTCCTTCCTATACAGAGTGAAATAATACTAAATGATTTCTTCCGAAGGTAGTCAAAATTTGCTTACAATCAAAGTCTAATTGAAGTTCCACCCATTTTGTAAATTCTTCCTGCACCATGGAACACACTGAAGACCTCCTCTCTGTTTTCAAAGCAAATGTGTTCATCCAACTGCCTTGTAACTTAAAATATTTAAATTAAAGGGAAAGCAATCTTTTAAACTCTGCAAGAACTCATGCAATTTGAAATTCTCTTTGTGCTCTTAATAAGATTATTATTTTAAATAATAATTTTGCATTGCTTGTTTTTGTGATTTTTTACTTTCCTTCTCTGTTGACATTTTCATTGGATTATATTTTCTTTCCACATAATAATAGTTAATGGTTCCACGTAAGTATAACTTCAGATACTTAAGTAAAACTAGGAGAGATGTTAGAAGTGTTCTATAGTCTTTTCTTACATCTGTTATTTCCCTATTAAATGATGATCTCATGAAATATAAGTATTGTATGTTAATAATAATTTTATTAAGAGCACAAAGAGAATTCAAATTGCATGAGTACTGGCAGAGTTTAAAAGGCTGCTTTTCCTCTAATTTAAATATTTTAAGTAGACACATATTGATCAAGAAATTCTTCACTTATTTCTTCACAGTTTTCTAAATCTCAGTATGGATATTTAAAGTAAAAAATACTTTGGGCTCACTTTCTAGAAAACTCAGTGTAAATTCTATTTTACTTGTAATAACCTTATGCATTTGCTTAGTGTGCAACATAGATCCCATTATTGAAATTTAGAAATTTCTGACCCAGTATGTATAAAATTGTTTGATCAATATACAGTGTCTTAAAATAATTAAAATAAAGTATACACAACTTTTCAAATTTGCAAGCACTCATTCAGTTTGAAAACTATCTCTTTATGCTCTTGATTTATAAATTTGTATAGCCAAAAAATGATGAATTGTACTGCATTTTATTTTTGCAACTTTAA
>SJYQ01003252.1:204579-216701 GCA_006410935.1 Redunca redunca
AGCTTACACTGATCACTGAAAGACATGTTTCCTCTTCCCAGGGGCTGAACTGCCCATGATTATTCCTGGGGTTATGAATTTGTACTTCCATGACTTTTACATAGCATTATTGAAGCATGGCTGGAAAGGAGACTTGATCTTTTGAAAAGAGAGTGATGCTAAGTAGCTCAGATGGGAAGCAGCTTTGGTTGTTTGTCTCCCTTCATGTAAAAACGGTATGTCTTTGTTCAGAATCAGGGCATGCTAAAAGGCAATTACGGCAACATCTAAAACCTGGATTCTGACTTGACTATTAAAGCAAGACAAAACACAAATATATTCAATAGCGATATGGTTGTGAGCATGTGTTGCCTTTTAATGACTTAGGCCTCTATTAATGCACAAGAAAAATGGAGAGAACGGCTCCTGCTCACTGAGATAGAGCCGGCGCCTGCTGTTCTCTGTTAGGACACCTGCCCTCTTCCCANTTTGGTTGTTTGTCTCCCTTCATGTAAAAACGGTACGTCTTTGTTCAGAATCAGGGCATGCTAAAAGGCAATTACGGCAACATCTAAAACCTGGATTCCGACTTGACTATTAAAGCAAGACAAAACACAAATATATTCAATAGCGATAGGTTGTGAGCATGTGTTGCCTTTTAATGACTTAGGCCTCTATTAGTGCACAAGAAAAATGGAGAGAACGGCTCCTGCTCACTGAGATAGAGCCGGCGCCTGCTGTTCTCTGTTAGGACACCTGCCCTCTTCCCAGCGGCTTTGACGAAGTCACAGCCCACCTTCTTCATTCAGAAAGATCAGTGTTTACACTCTAGTTGGTCTTGAATCAAAATAATTCTGATTTGTTAATAACTCACTAACCAAATATTATGACTGAAAAACTGGGACACTGGTAAATAATCAGATGCAGAAGGGAACGTCTGTTGCATTTAGCCTGATAAATGGAAATGAAACAAATAAAAAATGTAATTTAGCAATTCATTATCTCCTATTAAATACCAGCTGTTTTCAGGGATCTAGGATAGGGTGTTTTGTGTTTCCCCTCACGTTTGGAGAATATGGGAGTAATTGGAAAGCAATGAAGTTATTTCACATTTTCTACTAGCAAAAGTAGTGTATGATATACCAAGAACTCATTTGTTTATTCAATAAATATTTGTTGTGCACCTAGTATTCCCTGACATCTTGCAAACCCAGAGTAGAGTGTATGAACTCAAGAGAGCTTACATTTTAAAATGGGAGTGAGGAAGCAAGAAACAACCAAACAGATACATAATGTCAGGTGGTGACTGCCTTGAAGGACAAGGGTAGAGGTCTAGGGGTACTCTGATTTAGGTACGTAAAGGTGGAGCAAAGCAGACATCAACTCATGGCATTACTTCCCTTCAGTACTGTCTGTCTATGAAATCTCACTGCACTTTGTGAAATAAAACAAAAGATTACATTTAACAATCTTGTCCTATATTGAATCTTAACTGCAGCTGTCAGAAGTGATTCTGGGGGATAAGACTTGCATTTATTAAGAAATTGCATGAAGACTACAAAAGAGCTTCATATGTTAGATATCAAACAATGATTTTTACTCTGATGTAAATATATCCAACATTTTCTGGTTTGACTAGAAATCACAGTAACTATCATAAGCATGATATATGCAGTTATTTCAGCAAATCAAAGAAACACCAACTTTGCTTACAAAAGATATTACCTCTGAGATGTATATTGACTAATTAAAAACTATATTTGTATGTTAACTACTCTATAGTTACCTTAATTGAATATGCATAATGGTAATACATTTTATAAAACTGTAATTTATTGTTTCCATTTATAGTAGAAAATTCTGAGATTCAGAGATGTTAATCTATATCGTAGGGCAGAGACAGTCCTTAAACCCAGGCATTTTGGTTCTATATTTCATATTGGTACTGTCCCACTGTGTGCAAACCAAACTGATGTGAATTATAATAGCAACCCAAAATCCGTTATGTTTTCTGACTTAGGCCTTAAAGACTCCCAGGATAATATGTTAATTATTATTTCTTTTTTTTATTAACTGTTTGATTAGCATTATTTTCTTCATCAAACCTGCTCCAAATTAAAAACAAAGGTTTAGTTTTTTACATACCCAGGAAAAGTCTTCCATATTATAATAGTCAAGGGTGTGGGATGTTAAAGCAGCAGCTGAGAGCAGTAATTAATTATAAACGCCTGTGGCGACGCTCATCTTACATGAAACCACCATGAAAGTCACAGGGAACGAAAGAGCTCCCTCTGCTTAGAGAAGGAGGCGAGTGGTTGAATCAATAGCTGGAGTGTACTCAGTAGAGATTTAAAGACGTGAACTAAATCATTCCTACATTTTTCCTGTCCATCTGCCCTAGAGATGGTGAAATAATGTTGGACTCTGGACCTTTCTTTGCTTCTCTTTCTTCCTTTTACTCTCTTCCTTCCTTCCCTCCTGCCTTCTTCCTTCCTTCCACCCTCCTTCCCTTCCTTCTTTGCTTTCTTTGTTCCTGTCTTCTTGTTCTTGTCCTCTTTCTCTTTCTCCTTCTAAGACCAGTTTTAGAGAAAGACATTTTGAATGGTCTTTTGAAATCAATGTTTCTTTAATATTGAAAGTTTGGTGTTACTTTCAGTTTCTAGAACATATTTCTATTATGAAATATGCTAATCTTTCCATATGAAATAGCAATTTCTGTCTTCACTGTGTATTATTTTGAAATGTTAAGAGTCAATAATTAGTTGAAATTGTATATGTGTAGAGATATAAATATTGAAGTAGTGACCTATATCTTTCATTTCTAAAAACATTTAATACATAAATCAGATTTTATGTTGGATCAATTCTAGGAAAAGTTCACAAAAAAATGTTAGTTTTGACCTAATGTTGTTACAAATAAAACCTACCAGATAATTAAAGTGATAGAAGGATAAAAGGCAGAAAATAGAAATTAGATAAACCTTGGGTGTGAGCACTGATTCTGAATTCACATACCCAACTTTGAGCAATGAATTGCTGGGATTCCATCTATAATCTCAGAGAGAACACTCAAACTCTTTGATCTTCATGAACCTTTTCTCTAAAACAGGGTGAGTTCTTAGTACTTAATCAATATAACAAAAATGAACATAAAGCCCCATGGCAAAGTTATATAAATAAATTAATATTATGATTCAATAGCATCATGTGTTTAAAAAAATCAATCATTGATCAAATTTCAATATATGATACTTAAAAAAAGATAAAGTGGTATAATTCAATAGTGAATTCCAAGCTAATGATGGGCTTTTAGACTGAGTGTCAAAGTAATATAACTTTTAGATTTGGGCAAATGTTCCTTACTTTTGGCATCTGAAAACACAGACATATGCATATACCAAGTTATTAGTTGCCCAGGACTGGAAAGGTAGTATTGGGGTGCCTCTAATTATAATACAAGAATTATGCCATAAGTGCTTAAAGCTGGTAATGTTGGTATACTGCTTAGAACTTGGTAATGAGTGCTTAAAACTTGGCAATGTTAAGTGTAGTTTAATTCTTAGTATCTCTTGGTGGTTCCAGCCACAGAACAAAAAGACATTTTATAGGAAATATATAAGTACAATGCCAAAGCCCATCAGATGAACCATCAGAGGTGCCTTCCCCTATATTGCATCTATCTTCACATTTTATGAGAACTAAAAGCCTAATCAATTATTTAACAAACTAATGGACATACTTTTAAACACAATGAACTCTTTCTGAAGAGCAGCACACTGATAGGGCCACAGAGGCAAAAATGGAAACTAACTGCTAATATTTAATGTTTATCTGTGCTGTGGCATGAAAACAGGGCTAGCTGCCTTAAAACAGGGTACATTTCTTCTTGCTCTCCAAAGTTATTGTATCTTCCTGTATTTGTTATAATACTGTGCTTTTCCTATGAACCAGGTATCTGACAACTCTGTGAACAATTGCATTTTTAGAGGCACAGAATTGATATCCAAATATTTCAAGTGTACTTTAAATAAGAATGTATGCTCTAAAAATGATTTTAAATTCCAATTTAAGCTTACACTTGATTTTCTGGTTATGGATATTATTGTGTTTGTCATGCAAGTAGGAAAAGCCAGAAAACTGTTCTGGTATTGGCAGTCTGAAAATATTTTTGCTCAATTTAGAGAAGGCTGATGCTTCATTTTCTGGATAAAATAAAGCCTTTTTTTCCCCCTTGTTTTCCCTTATCCTTTCTACTTTATAAGAGAGACAAAATAAAATGATATACGAAATAATTGCATGACTTAGAGCTAAAGACTCAGAAGGGCAGTCACTTGCCCATATTTACAGAACAATATTTTGTTTGTTACTGCAACAGGCTGTGCTTTTACCCACATTTAAAAATTAGCCTCCCCATGGCTCAGCAGGGGAAGAATGCACCTGCAATTCAGGAGACACAGATTCGATCCCTGGATTCAGGGTAAGATCCCCTGGAGGAGGAAATGACAGCCCCCTTCAGTATTCTTGCCTGGGAAATCCCATGAACAGAGAACCCCGGGGGTTACAGTCCAGATGGTCACAGAATCAGACACAACTGAGCACGTGCATGATGAAACGAAAGGTTATCCTTTAGAGTCTCATTATTTTTATCCAATTCCCTGTTACCAACATTTATACATCACTTTATTTAAAACCTCCTCTTTCTTTGAACAGTAGATACCGCCTTCAATGGATTATTCCACAGGTCATGATTTTCCTAAATTTGGTGCGTGTGTATTGCACCTGACATCGAGAAACTGTTTTATGTTTTTAATGAATAATTAGACTATAAGAATACCTTCCAGCTTGATTTTAATTTTTATGACAGATTAAAGGAAGAATTTAGATTTCGTTCATGTTTGGTTATAATGGAGTTGAGAGTGTGGAGAGTGAGGGAGAGACATATGTCTCAGAGACAATGACAAGGGAGAGGCGGCCCAGAGGCCAGCGTGGTGACAGAAGTCTCTGGAAGACTTGCCAACAGGGGGCCTACTGACATTAACACTGGATATCTTATTCTTAAACTCATCCATTGAACATGGTATCTATGAAAGGTAAAGCGCTGCTTGTCTGAATCCATGCAAATCTCTGAGCTGCAGTCTTTCCAGATCCAGTCGGTCTGCATTTGTAAACCATTTGCAGCATGTATCACAGTCATACCTTTTCTAGATGACGCTTTGGGAAGTATTGGGCAAAAGTAGTTTTACTATATCCTTAAGGAAATAACAATCAGAATAAAAGCATAGGATAAGTGGAGGAACATATTGTTTAGTTGCAAAGTCATGTTTGACTCCCCATGGACTATAGCCCTCCAGGCTGCTCTGTCCCTGGGATTTCCCAGGCAAAAATACTGGAGTGCATTGCCATCTTCTTCTCCAGGGGATCTTCCTGACCCAGGGATCAAACTCACATCCCCTGCATTGGCAGGCAGATTCTTTACCACTGAACCATCAGGGAAGCCTGTGGTGAACATACATTGTGTAAAAAATAGTAGCAATATATTATGTCTGTAAAACATTATTTACAGCTATTTTATACTGCATTTCTTTTTATTTTCCTTATTTATGCTTCTGACAACATCCAAACTTAATTTGTCTTATTCTTCCTCCATGCTCTGAATAGTTTTGTTTTGTTTTTTTTAATAAGCAAGACATGTGGCCAGAAATCTTAAAACTAAAATGTTCTGTCTGCACAATAGGCACTTTTAGCAACTCATATATGCACGGTTAAGCTGTACTTACAGAATATTTCTTCTTAAAGTGCAGTCAATTGACCACGTACCAGCACTAATTTATTTCTGACCAGTAAAATATGTACACATGCTGCCCAGTACACAGCTATTACAACTGTTGTGGCCAGGTTGCTTGCCTTTGTTCTCAGCAATGGGACGTTTAAATGCAGAGGCGTGCCTCAGCTTAGAACCACACAATATCTGCAGACTGCTTTCTTCCAAATGTGGATTTTCCATTTGCCTTGCATCCGTGTTTTACTTCCTTCAGAAAGCACAACTTGTTCTCCTAAGGAAATTCTCGATAAACGACAAAATTCGTAGGCCACAAAATCTTTTAAGAGCATTATGGCAATGCCCACTCTACAGTATATATCTGCTCATGATATAAAAATAATTTTTACCATATTCTCCAAGTAGTATTTTTTATTTATGATTTCGTCGGATTTTAGACAATGACAGGTGCCTTAAAATTCCATCTTAAAATAACAGTGCTAGAGGGCAGGTGGTAGATTTCTAGGACCTTATAATATTTCTTCAGACATTTGCCTGCAGCCTGCCTGGTTTTTCATAATAATTTCAGTCCCGAGGAACTATAATTATCCTGGAGAATTCTACTTATACTGTCTTATTTCTTAATTACAGTAGTGACATGAGATAAATGTACACTTATTGGAATCAAATGCATATTATTTTGTGGTGATTACAAAGACGTTTTCATGACAGCAATTGCAATTATATGGTCATCAACTAGTGATACTATGTTATGTTCTAAAAAAGTCTATAATTAAGTCCTGCCAAGAGGGCACTTTCTATTTGGAAAAAAAGAAAAAAAAATGAGCTTAAAAGTGAGAGAGAGTTTGACCAATGTAAAGTCCCTGTATCTGTTCAAATGATACCACATGAATCTCAAGATCATTGTATCAACTAACATTTGAGGGATTTAATTTAAATTTCTATCTAAACAAGCTTTTTAATGAATATTCTTTAAAATGGTTTTTCTCTCTTTTGACCTTTAAAATAAAAAGCTTTGAATACGCCCCGGGGGCGGGGCGGGGCACGGGTGGAAATGGATTGGAAATATGATAGGCGTGATACTGCCTTCAAAGATAAATTTGTAGCCTATCTGTAAAATTATTTTCAAATACTATAAGTTGTTGCCTTAAAAATAATCATGTGAGTTCAAAAATAATTTATGTTCTGTCATTCTGAGTTAAAAAAGAAAACTTTTATGTTGCCAAGATAATACTTAGATTTTCTACTTTTTTCTATAGAAGTATTCATATCCTTTGTCTTCTATTTTCAAAAAAGCAAAAAGTAAAGCAGTGATGGATGTCAAACTCTATACATTAAACTCTTTAGGTGAAGGTTTGGGGTATATCATGTATCAGTTTTGCCTAGGTTTTAAATTCTGCTCTGCCATTGAATGTGGGACCTGAACAAATTATTTAAGTATGCCTCAGTTTCTTCATCTGTTGAAGGGGACAATAACCATACCTGCCTTATAAGACTGTGGTGAGGACTTAATCATTTCATACACGCAAAGGGCTTAGAGTTATGCCTAACACATAGTAAGTGCTATATACTTGATGGTGATATTTTATGTAATTCAGGATTTTGAGGGGAATAGTCCAAGTTTTCCCACTCTCCTCCCTACCTTCAGCCACGGTGAGGAGTATCTTCAACCAGCTTAGTGGGCTGTCCTCAGAAGATCCTTTTCAGCCTCTTAGTAAAGGGCATTCCTTGAATCTGATACCTTTAACTTACAGCTTATACTACCTTACCAGAGTGCTTTTTTCTTCATTCTTGTGCAAGCTAAAGCTCTATTTTTTCCAGTTTTATTGAGATATGATTGCCATACTGCATTGTTTAAGTTCAAGGTGTACAGCACAATGACTTGACTTAACATACATTATGAAATGATTACCACAATAATTTTAGTGACTATCCATTATTTTATATAGATACAAAATTAGAAAAGAAATATTTTCTCCTCATGATGAGAACTTAGAATTTACTCTCTTTACAAGTTTCATGCATAACATACAAAAGTGTTAATTGTATTTATCATGTTGTACATTATATCCTTTGTCGTTATTGATCTTGTAACTGGAAGTTTATACCTTTTGACTACCTTCATCCAATCCTTCCTCCCTCTTCCCACCCTCTCGCCTCTGGTTGCCACAGATCTGATCTCTTTTTCCGTGAGCTTTTATATTTGTTTCTTTTTGACATATAATTGATGGACCACACTATCTTAGTTTCTGGTATACAACATAGTGATTCATTATTTCTATACATTTTTAAATGACCACCACAATATGTCTAGTTACCATCTACCACCATACAAAGGCATTACATATTTATTGACTATATTCCCCACCCTGTACATTTCATACCCATGAGTCATTGATTTTGAAACTAGAAGTTTGTACCTTCTAATCTCCCTCACTTATTTCTCTTCTCCCCGAGCCCCCTTATCTCTGGCAACCACCTGTTTGTTTTGTGTATCTGTAACTCTTATTTCTGTTTTGTTCTGTTTGTTCATTTGTTTTGTGTTTTAGATTCCACATGTAAGTGAAATCATACAGCATTTGTCTTTCTCTGTCTGACTTATTTCAGTCAATATAATACCCTCTAAGTCCATCCATATCATAAATGGCAAGATTTCATTCCTTTTATGGCTAAGTAATACTCTGTAATATATTTGTGTTCCCATATATATACATATATATATATACATTATATATATATATATATTGCATCTTTATCCATCATCTAGTGACCGGCATTCAGGTTGCTTCCATATCTTGGCTATTACAGATAATACTGCAAAAATGATAGGCCTGCATGTATCTTTTCTAACTTGTGCCTTCATTCTCTTCATATACATACCCTAGAGTAGAATTGCTGAATTATGGTAGTTATCTTTTTAATTTTTTGAAGAACCTCCATACTGTTTCTCACAGCAGCTGCACCAATTTACATTCCTAGCAATAGAGCATGGGGATTCCCTTTTCTCCACATCCTATCCAACACTTGTTATTTATTGTCTTTTTTTATAATAGTCATTCTGACAGGTTTGAGATGATGTCTTACTGTGGTTTTGATTTGCGTGTCCCTAATGATGATGTAAAGCATTTTTTCATGTGCCTCTTGGCTATCCATAAGTCTTCTTCCAAAAAACATGTCTATTTAGACCTGCTGTCCATTTTTTAAGTGGGTTGCTAGGACTTTTGTGGTGTTTTGTTGTTGTTGTTTGAATTCTTCATATACTTTAGATCAGTCAGTTCAGTTCACACATGCACTTGTGTCCAACTCTTTGTGACCTCATGGACTGCAGCATGCCAGGCTTCACTATCCATCAACTCCCAGAGCTTGCTGAAACTCATGTTCATCAAGCCGGTGATGCCAACCAACCATCTCATCTTCTGTAGTCCCTTTCTCCTTTTACCTTCAATCTTTCCCAGCATCAGGGTCTTTCTAATGAGTCAGCTCTTTGCATTAGGTACCAAACTATTGGAGCTTCAGCTTCAACATCAGTCCTTCCAAAGTACATTCAGGACTGATTTCCTTTAGAATTGACTAGTTGGATCTCCTTGCTGTCCAGGGACTCTTAAAGAGTCTTCCCAACACCACAGTTCAAAAGCATTAATTCTTCAGTACTCAGCTTTCTTTATGGTCCAAGTCTCACATCCATACATAACTACTGGAAAAATCATAGCTTCAACTAGATGGACCTTTGTCGGCAAAGTGACGTCTCTGCTTTTTAATATGCTGTCCAGGTTAGTCATAGCTTTTCTTCCAAGGAGTAAGCATCTTTTAATTTCATGGCTGCAGTCATTACCTGCAATGATTTTGGACCCCAAAAATAAAGTCTCTCACTGTTTCCATTGTTTCCCAATCTATTTACCATGAAGTGATGGGACTAGATGCTATGATCTTAGTTTTTTGAATGCTGAGTTTCAAGCCAGTTTTTTACTTTCCTCTTTGATTTTCATCAAGAGGTACTTTAGTTCTTCTTCACTTTCTGCCATAGGGTGGTGTCATCTGCATTTCTCAGGTTATTGATATTTCTCCTGGCAATCTTGATTCCAGCTTGTGCTTCATTAGGCCCAGCATTTCGCATGATGTTCTCTGCATATAAGCTAAAAAAGCAAGGTGACAATACACAGGTTTGACGTTCTCCTTTTTCAATTTGGAACCAGTCTATTGTTCCATGTCATGTTCTAACTGTTGCTTCTTGACCTGAATACAGATTTCTCAGGAGGCAGGTAATGTGGTCTGGTATTCTCATTTTTATTGAAGAATTTTCCACAGTTTGTTGTGATTCAGACAGTCAAAGGCTATGTCATAGTCAGTGAAACAGAAGTAGATTTTTTTTGGAATTATCTTGGTTTTTCTATGATGCAATGAATGTTGGCAATTTGATCTCTGATTCCTCTGCCTTTTGTAAATACAGATCAAACATCTGGAAGCTCTCAGTTCATGTAGTGTTGAAGTCTAGCTTGGAGAATTTTGAGCATTATTTTGCTAGCGTGTGGGATGAGTGCAATTGTGCAGCACTTTGAACAATTTTTGGCATTGCCTTTCCTTAGGATTGGAATGAAAACTGACCTTTTCCAGTCCTGTGGCCACTGCTGAGCTTTCCAAATTTGCTGGCACAATGAGTGTGACACTTTATCTTTCGAGTGCAAATTTTCTGGCATACTGAGTGCAACAGCATCATCTCTTAGAATTTGAAATAGCTCAACTGGAATTCCATCCCCTCCACTAGCTTTGTTTGTAATGACCTTCCTAAGGCCCATTAGATTTCACATTCCAAGATGTCTGGCTCTAGGTGAGTGATCACACCATTATGGTTATCTTGGTCATGAAGATCTTTTTTGTATAGTTCTGTGTATTCTTGCCACCTCTTCTTAATATCACTTGAAAAGGACATCTTTTTTGGTGTTAATTCTAGAAAATCTTGTAGGTCTTCACTGAACCATTCAACTTCAACTTCTTTGGCATTAGTGATTGGGGCATAGGCTTGGATTACTATGATACTGAATGGTTTGCCTTGGAAACAAACAGAGATCATTCTGTTGTTTATGAGATTGCACCCAAGTACTGCATTTTGGACTCTTTTGTTGACTATGAGGGCTAATCCATTTTCTAAGGGATTCTTGTCCACAGTAATAAATATAATGATCATCTGAATTAAATTCACCCATTTTGGTTGATTTTAGTTCACTGATTCCTGAAATGTTGATGTTCACTCTTGCCATCTCCTGTTTGACCACTTCCAATTTGCCTTGATTCATGGACATAATGTTCCAGGTTCCTATGCAATATTGTTCATTACAGCATCAGACTTTACTTCCATCGTCAGTCACATCCACAACTAGGCTTTGCTTTGGCTTTGGCTCAGCCTCTTGATTCTTTCTGGAGCTGTTTCTCCAATAGCATATTGGGCACATACCAACCTGGGGAGTTCATCTTACAGTGTCATCTTTTTGCCTCTCCATACTTTTCATGGGGTTCTCAAGGAAAGAATGCTGAAGTGGTTTGCCATTCCCTTCTCCAGTGGACCACATTTTATCAGACCTCTCCACCATGACCCGTCAGTCTTGGGTGGCCCTACACGGCATGGCTCATAGTTTCATTGAGTTAGATAGTAACTCATATTTTAGATAGTAACCTAATAAAGCTCTACTATTTTTAAGGTGAAAGATGTCTTCCCTACATGATATTACTCTTACTTTTTTCATGAAGTTAATGAAATAATTGTATTAGTTATTCCAAAATATATATGTAAATAGTAAGTAAAAAATGTATTTTTTAAATGCTTATATGTGTATATGAGGTTGAGGAACAAGTACAAGCATTGTCTATGCTAGAAAATGATGAGCTCCCTTTTTAATGAGTTGCATTTGTAATTTCTTCAGTTTAGACCAAGATTATGCAAGTTCTCTTTTATTTGGTATTATTTTTTTCATTCCAGCTGCAATCCTTGATGAGTTGTATATAAGATTATATCTTTAATCACATTCAAATTTTTGTTGCTCTCTCAAGAGCAATCAATCTAGATTTTTACTTTTTCCTAGACTCTGATCTACAATACCCAATTCTACANCAATTCTACAATATATTTAAAGTTAATCCTGAGGAAGGAAAAATTATAAAAAAGTAATAAGTATGGGAGAGTAGTTGGCTAAAGGCAATCAGTGGCTGTGCAAACATTAACAATTTCTTTATTGCAGTAAAAATTCCTCATTAGACCACAAAAAGACAAGTTTTCTTAAGTTTGATTTCATTTCAACCTATATACATATATAGACTAAAAAAGTTCTGAAACAATTGTTTAATTTTAAAACTGGTATGATTCTGGTTCTTT
>SJYQ01003252.1:221123-256476 GCA_006410935.1 Redunca redunca
TATGTAGAGGATCATGTCATCTGCAAACAGTGAGAGTTTTACTTCTTCTTTTCCAATGTGGATTCCTTTTATTTCTTTTTCTGCTCTGATTGCTGTGGCCAGAACTTCCAGAACTATGTTGAATAGTAGCGGTGAGAGTGTGCTAGCTGAATAGGGGTATAAATGAAAATTAGAAAAAGAAAATAGCATTATTCCTTAGAGAACTGCATCACTTTCAAAGACATAAGAACATATGCATACACAAAGAAAAAAAGACATTTGTGAGTGTGACTTATAATTTTTTTTTATTTTTTTATTTTTTTAAATTTTTATTTTAACTTTAGTTTACTTTACATTACTGTATTGCTTTTGCCAAACATTAACATGAATTCACCACGAGTGTACAAGCNTTAGTTTATATTTCTATTATGAAAACATAGCTTATTATAAGAGTATTTAAATAATACTCGAGTAAATGTTTACTAAAAGTCTCTTGTTTTATTACATGAATTATATAATTTATATGGTTACTTTTAACTGAAAAATGGAGTTGTAAATATTTCTTACTAACTAACGTACCATATGTTCCCAAATGTATTTAAGAAAGAAAACGAGGACTAGTAAGGAGAATTGCAGTTAAGTTGAACAGGGAATTATTCACATATATGAGATTTTGAGAACCATAGACTTATTGAAGCAAAACTTTTTTCCAGTCATAAAGGGTATCCAGTGAACTAGTGAAGTTGCTCAGTCGTGTCCAAGTCTTTGTGACCCCATGGGCTATAGCCTACAAGGCTCCTCCATCCATGGAGTTTTCCAGGCAAGAGTATTGGAGTGGGTTGCCATTTCCTTCTCCAGGAAGACATTCCTGACTCAGGGATCAAATCCAGGTCTTCTGCATTGCAGGCAGAAACTTTACCATCTGAGCCACCAGGGAAGCCAGAAAACTGCAAATGATCTAGTGAAGATAAAAGGCATAATACTTTTGATTTCCTTTCTACAGTGGTTTTCTCTTTTTCTCATTTCATGTTTATAATAGCAAGCAAACAAAACAGCTATAAGCATTATCAGTGTGTCCTTTATATAGCATCAATTTAACTTTACAAAACATATATAATCTTGAAATTGAAAGTGTAGTTCAGTCGTGTCTGACTTCTTTGTAATCCCATGGATTGTAGCCTGTCAGATTACTCTGTCCATGGAATGTTCCAGGCAAGACTAGTGGAGTGGGTAGCCATTCCCTTCTCTAGGGATTAAACCCAGGTCTCCCACACTGCAGGCAGATTCTTTACTACCTGAGCCACAAGGGAAGCCCCACACATAAACATAACCAACACTAATTAAAGGTTTTACAGTCCATTCATCACAACCCTGCAGAGATAAGATCAATTAATATTATGTATCTCTGTCACTACTATACATTCTCTAAATTGAATGTTGCAGATACCGTATTATATTTATTATAAACATGCCTTTTTATTTAGTGCATTTCACTTTTAAAAAGTCAACTGTTATCTTTCCTTAGATTTTCAATTCAAGCTTTTTTATTGTCACAAATAAAAAGAAAATGTGCAAAATGATAATCTTAACAGCTATTTAATTTCCTTTGGCTCCTTATGTAGATTTTCATTAGCACCAACTAACAGATATGTGAAAAAATCTTTGTCACCTAATTAAAAAGTGCAATATGAATATCTGTCAATGGCCAGCAGGGAAAGGACAACGCAGAATGTTCTCCCTTCACTGGAAGTGGATTCTTTTGAAGTTGTTTAATATGAGAATATGTATTGAGCACACCAGGAACTCGATCCCTAGAGTACATCCTCCTCAGTGCAGTCCCTGGTGTGTAAGATTCTTAAAATTATACTCATGGATTTCTATTAATTCATGCCCCTTTTTGTTTGGGTGGAATAATCACTATAAAGCGTAAAGGAATAAGGTTTCCTCTTTTTTTTTTTTTTTTTAACTCCCATTATAGAAACTCAAATCCCAACATGGGGGCAGTTGGAAGGTCAGATCATTGCACATTCACTAATCGATGCTTTTAAGCTCTCAAGCTGTCAGGTTAGCTCAGTCTCAATCTCCAGTCAGTCACTCCAGGGTCTCACTATCAATAAATGTGCCAAGTGTGATGTGGATTCCTGCTCGCCTCTGTGACCAAGGGAATGCTCAAAGAGCTGCAGCTCCTCTCTTTCCAGGCCAGTGTCTCTACGAGTAAAGAAACAGGGGAACAAAGCCACAGGGTGCAAACCTTAGGGAATTAGCACCTTGGTAGATTCTCGTCGGGCAATCGTCTAACTCCTGCTTAGAAATGATGAGATCCGAATGTCTATGACATAAACAAATCACATGGTCTAGTGATACAAACATTGTAGATTCTATAAGTTGGTGCTAACACAGAGAATTAAGGATTGTAACATCAGAAGGCAGTGGGGCATCTAGCTCAACCTGTTCATTTTAGACACCTGAGGAGGTACAATGTCTTGTTCTAAGTTACTTGACTTATTAGGGACAAGTCAGAACTGAAGCTCAAGTTGCCTTATTATTCCTGGAACTCCAGTTTAGTCCCAACCACACCAAGATGGTAGTTTTATGTTTAGAATAATAAATATACTTCTATCATTGACTGTCTATGTAGAATGAAATATTAGGAATACCTTGTGACTTCAGAAACACAGGATGGAGTACTCAGTGTGAATTTATGCAAACAATGCTTTTGAAATACCTGTATAATAAAAAGAAAGGTCTTTGCCTTCATGGAATTTACAAACCATTATAGCTCCTGGTTATGTGAACAAAATGACATCATAAATTTGTCTTCATATTTTCCCCCTTTTTGTTCACTCTATACCTTATTTATGACTCTATTATTGCGTTTACCATATGGTATTGTAGACACTTGTGCTTCTCATACACCGGCTCATGCAAACCTTAAAGGGTAAGATGTTCGTAATCTAGAACCTAGCATAGTACCATAGCTACTGTCATTAAAATCTCACAAATGTATCAGCAAACGCAGAGGGTGCGTGCAAAAAAGCAATAACAGTGGCACACTTGTTTCCTGGTAAGAGTAGGCAAATAATGGGCCATGACCTTGAGGAGCACATGCGGGCCAGTCAGGAAAGCTTTGTGAGCTGTCAGAGTAATTTGGGTTTGGTAAGCAACAAGTGTGTTCTGAAGGTGAGAGTGAAATACTTTTTTAAGTGTTGGCCAAAAAAGATTATACCAGAAGTTTTTGTTTGTTTGTTTGTTTCCGTGACAAATGAGAACAGGGAGGAGCTGAAGTTAGGTAATAATCTAGATATGAGAGAGGGAAGCACTGAGTAGCTTCATGGCTATGGGGGGGAAAGTGAGCCTTAAAAGAAAAAGTATTAGAAGTCGTTTGTGGGTGAGACCCTGAGATTAAAGGAACTCTGATATGTAAGTAATTATCCCCATAGCTGGGGAAATAAGAGTACTATAATTTCATAGTCTTCACTTCCCTTTATTCATTTAGCCTTTCTGGTGAAATAGCCAGAACAACTTTCATCACTTCACACTCAGAGCAGAGGCACAGTCTTCATCATCATCTGATACACTTTTCCTAATCACCATGTGGATTTATGTGTTACAGTGCTGTATTTCTCTTCTTAATTCAGAATCGTATTTAAACCTTTCAGAAATTCTTCCCAAATACTCAAGTAATTCCTCATGATTTTCATTCTTTTAGTATTTTAGTTATTTAGTTTACCATGAACCATTTCATTCTTTTGATCACACAAGACTGTCAGACATTCTGACATCCAGAAATGGTGACAAGTCACGGATTTTTCTTTTCCTATCAATCATTTGCAAATACAATCTTGTCAGGTGTTAAATTCTCCACACAAGCACCTTACTAAGGTTTCATCATGGTAAAACTGCTTGCAGATAGCAAAAGAAAAAAAACAATGACAATACTTTCATACTTGATGAGTCAAAATCATCATCAGATAACTATTTTGAACCCCTAATTGAAGTATAACAATAAAAACTGAATGTTTTGTGTATGCCCTACAGAAATGCCTGATAACTTTTAACATACTATAAGTGAAACATTATATGAGANNATGAGACCAACCTATTAATAAGAGTTTAAAATACAGTTTCTTTCATTGAGTCGGTTATCCAGATTCCCTGATAGTATATTCATAAAACCATAAATAATAATATAAGGTATTGTATGCAAGAGTGTACAGTCATGTTTGAAGACACTCAGAGCTACAGGGTAAATTTGTCTCTTCCCCCTGGGGTCAACTGAGCTTTTGAGAATGCTTTATGGGAAAATACAAATAGTTTGAATTTATTGAATAAAGATGGTGTAATATGGTGAAGAACGCACAGGTGTTTAGGATAAATCAGAGGTATTTTGTGCTTAAAGCAATTCTTATGGCACTAATACCATGACCCACACATGAACCACAGGCCTCTCTCACCAGTGTCACCCCCAGAGGTGGGCATTTATGCACCTTGTAAATCAGACTGGACTTCCCAGGTGGTGCTGGTGGTAAAGAACCCGCCTGGGTTCAATCCCTGGGTCAGGAAGATCCTCTGGAGAAGGACATGGCAACCCACTCCAGTGGCGGGCTGCAGTCCACAGGGCCCAAAGAGTCAGACACAACTGAAGCAACTTCGCATGCAGACACGAATCTGACTACTTTGGCAGAAAAGTTTTCTGAATAAGAATCAGACTATTCCACAGGAGTTCCGTGGAGAGGGCATTCACTGTGGATCAGTGGCACACAGAAAGGAAAAGCTTTTCCAAGGAGCTGATGGACTCCCTGGCTTATATGATATGCAGGTAGAATCGAGTCTTTGCAAAGATGGTGTGTGTCTCAGAGTTTCTCCATAAGGATTTGCTGACTGAAGCACTGAGGATACATATCCCTAACCTATTAAAATTCTTCACCAGTGTACGTGGATTGTATTAGGCTTAAATGACTTTGAGAGACAAAACATTGAAAGTCACCAGCTTGTATGATGCAGACTTGGAAAAGAATTTTCTTTAAAGATGTGCACATGGCAAAGTTTAGTAAGCAGAATAAAATGTAAAACAACACACCAAGATGGGTAGAAGCAGAACTTGAAAAATAAAAACACCTTTCGTAGCATTCTCCTTTAAACACTGGTCAGAATAGCAGGAAGCAAGCATAGGGAATGAAGAGAAAACCAGTAACCTGGAAATTTTTCTAATTAACAAAATAATCCTTCTACCATGCTGCTGCTGCTGCTGCTAAGTTGCTTCAGTCGTGTCCGACTCTGTGCAACCCCAGAGACAGCAGCCCATCAGGTTCCGCCGTCCCTGGGATTCTCCAGGCAAGAACGCTGGAGTGGGTTGTCATTTCCTTCTCCGATGCAGGAAAGTGAAAAGTGAAAGTGAAGTCTCTCAGTCATGTCTGACTCTTAGTGATGCCATGGACTGCAGCCTACCAGGCTCCTACGTCCATGGGATTTTCCATGCGCACTGGGCAATTTTAATGTTTTGGCTATTAAGGTCTAGAGATCTCCTAGTTATCTGGAAAAGACACATGACCCGAGAGAGGATAATCAGTCCAGTTGATAATCCCATGGTGTCCTTTTCAGGGAAGGGTGTGGAGAAGCAGTGAGCAGAACAAATTGTTGGTAAAGAAAAGGCAGGTAGGTTGGAATAACCAGATCTGATGAGAGCAAAAGTTATTTTCATCATTCTATAAAACGTGAATTTCAGGATCAGGACAGTGGTGTGACTTTTTTAAAGTATGTGTCTCTAGCTTGATAGTAAATTTGAAATTTTTACTTAATTAGAGAGGGAAAATCTGAGTGCTCATACCCTTCTTAGTAACATGATTTCATCAGAATTTACTGCCCTTTCTAAGTCTGGTTAATCATCTCAGGGAATCTCGTGTCCACTCTACCTATATCTACCAAAAAGTAAATCTGCCTCACCTCATCATATATTCCATGTACAAAATCTACCTGATTCCTGTTTACCTGTGTGGGAGATAGTTGCGTGCATTTTCACTATGCTGGCACTGTTACCACATACACTGACTAAAGCAGCTTTAATTGAGTATTTTTCCAAAGTGCAGCATATCTATCATGCTAGATACTAAAAACAGAAAATTAGAGTGTGTAACAGTTTCAGATATGTAGGCAACACTTAGATAGGGATATAATTGCTTTATAAGTTTCTGATCTTTAGAATTAAAACAATAACAATGGCACAAAGTATGAGAAAGTGCATGCAAATGCACCCCTTTTCTTATAATCATTGTAGCATCTTCTCCCCCTGCATCCCTTTTCTCATACACACACACACACACACACACACACGTGCAATTTAACAGCAGAGACAACCCCAGCTTTGGATTTCAAATCTGAAACTAATGTCCTGTGTCACCTTCAGCCAGACCTAAATAAAACACCTTGCATCTCAGCTTCCTCAGCTATAAAGAAGGGATAATATTATCTGTCTTGCCAGGTTGCTTTGAGGATTAGAAATAATCTATATCAAGCAAGTGTCTGGAATATAGACGGTGATCAATAAAAGTTAGAAATTATGTTAGCTGTTATTCAGACAATAAAAGGAGAGTCAGAGTAGGAAAAGTCTAAACAAACATTTTCAGAATATAAAATAGGAAATGCAAACATCCTGTTATTAAAGCTGTGATTAACAGAGACAAGAAGGAACATACCAAGAAAAGAGATGAAAGAAGAAATATGGGCATCCCAATAGCCCTAAAATGGTCTAACATAGAAGGAATGCAGTTAGAAACAAAGTCTGTCCAGACCAATGCATACAAATGCCACCAATTATAAAGTACCTACAGGAAAAACTGAAGTAGTATAAATTGAATTAATAATAAAAACATTTGGGATAGAAATATACATGAGAAGGAAACAGCTTGGAGTTTCTTCAGGCAAATTTGAAACTATAGGCTATTCTACCAAATGATGCAAAGACTCCTCAGTTCAGCTCAGTTCAGTCTCTGTCGTGTCCGACTCTTTGCGACCCCATGAACTGCAACACGCCAGGCCTCCCTGTCCATCACCAACTCCCGGAGTTCACTCAAACTCCCATCCATCGAGTCAGTGATGCCATCCAACCATCTCATCCACTGTTGTCCCCTTCTCCTGCCCCCAATCCCTCCCAGCATCAGAGTCTTTTCCAATGAGTCAGCTCTTCACATAAGGTGGCCAGAGTACTGGAGTTTCAGCTTTAGCATCATTCCTTCCAAAGAACACCAGGACTGATCTCTTTTAGAATGGACTGGTTGGATCCTTGCAGTCCAAGGGATTCTCAAGAGTATTCTCCAACACCACAGACCAAAAGCACTGATTCTTCGGCACTCAGCTTTCTTCACAGTCCAACTATCACATCCATACATGACTACTAGAAAAACTATAGCCTTGACTAGATGGACCTTTGTTGGCAAAGTAATGTCTCTGCTTTTGAATATGCTATCTAGGTTGGTCATAACTTTCCTTCCAAGGAATAAGAAAAGACTCCTATATAATCCTAATTCAGTTTATTTCTGGATATTTTTTCTTCACATAGTATTAAATTTAAACATAATCTAGATACGTTTACTGCTTGCTCAGATGGCTTTTTAAAAATGCTATTTTATTTTAATTTATTTTTAAAAATCTTTTAATTTTGTGTTGGAGTATAACTGATTAACAACATTATGGTAGTTTCAGCTGAACGGCGAAGGGACTCAGCATACATATACATGTATCCATTTTCCCCCAGACTCTCCTTTATCCTATTTTGGGATATTCTTGCTATTTGGCTACTGCAACTGATCCACTTCATTATTTTAGCACTTGTTGTCATTCAGGGTTCAACTCACATATCACCCCAAGCCAGAGGCCTTCCCTGATGACTAGAGCCAAAGCACTTCCTCCCAGTTCTGTCTCTTTGTAAGAGCTTCCTGTCCTATTTCCTTCACTGCATTTCAGCACCCAGAATTATTTAATTCAAGTGTGTGTTTCTAGTAATAGTATGTAACATGCATACTAATAGTTGGTTATATTTCCAATAATTATATTCAACTAGAATGTAAGTTCTCTGAAGAGGAGACCCCTGTCTCCTTGATTGCTGCACCCTAATACATAAGAGTAGCTTGATAATTATGGACTGAATGATTGATTAACTGTGATAAGATGGGCACCATAACCATTTGGTATAAGTATAGGCAGGTTTTGATACGTGTTTGAAAACTAATGTAATATAAACTGTGTAGATATTTTACTTTTCAAACACCCACAAAAAATTCAGTCACCGATGATGTTCTTCATGGTGGCCCCAGAAGCTATTTCTTGCTATTTAGTCATATGATCACCGTAGAATTTAATCTTTATTTTCCTCATATCATCATGTAACTGAATAATTTACAAAGAAATTTAGTTTTCTACTATATTTTAGATATTAAGCAATAGGAAAGCAGTGTCAATTGCCTATTCTTATTGCATTTCACCATATATAACTCAACAAAGAACAAATCTCAGAATAGGCATTCAGTTCATTTGCTCAAGTGGTTTTCTTACAAAGTGGATGAGCAAACTGATTGATTTTTCAGTGCCACTGTTGAAAGTCAAAATCTTTTGTGAGACCTCTCTTGGTTCTGTATGTTTGACTAAACCTCTTTTCTTCTTTATCACAATATACATGGCTTTGCCATTCAAATTTCTGCATGCAAAACTGATGAAACAAAACTTTCACAGAAATAGGCAGATTGATAATGTAAGCTTGGAAAGAGTTTGACTCTCACACACAGAACACGGATAAACACTCATTTTGGCAGACAAAGACACTGATTATTTTAGTTGTACTTTCCCAGGAAATTACATTGATGGGAGTAAACCTGGCGCTAAGGTGGGCTTTCCTGGTGGCTCAGAAGGTAAAGAATCTGCCTGCAAAGCAGGAGACCTGAGTTCGATCCCTGTATTTGGAAGATTCCTTGGAGAAGGGGATGGCAACCCACCCCTGGAGAGTATTCTTGCCTGGAGAGTTCCATGGATAGAGGAGCCTGGCCGGCTACAGTCCATGGGGTCACAAAGAGTTGGACACAACTGAGCTACTAACACACTGGCACACCGGCAAGATGTTACAGTACTGCTATATTCAAAGTCAGAGGAATCAAGGGATTATTTTTGTTGTCTGCATGCTCAGTCACTCAGTCTGATTCTGTGACCCAATGGACTATAGCCCACCAGGCTTCTGTGTCTGTGTAATTTTTCAGGCAAGCATACTGGAGTGAGTTACCATTTCCTTCTCCAGGGGATCTTTCCAACCCAGGGATCAGACCTGTGAGTCCTGCATCTCCTGCCTTGGCAGGTGCATTCTTTACCATTGCACCACCTTGGAAGTACTTCAAGTATAATATATGTGAAAAAAAAAGTTCTTTTCTTTTTGTGAATAAACTGAATTAGGATTATATAGGAGTCTTTGGATCATATGGTAGAAGAGTCCATAGCTTCAAGTTTGCCTACATCTCATGCATCCCAGAAGTCTAGCCATCCAACTCTGAGAAGGATCAGTCACCTTAGTTGCTGGTGCTTCTGACAAGGACCAGGAAGTCAGATCTCAGGATGAATATCTGCAATAAACCAGTCCATCAGCAAGTGTAATCTCTTTCTGCTGCTCCACTTGCCAAACTAATCTAAACAAAGGGAAAAAAAGAGTTTATGGGAGATTACAGAATAAACTTCCCAGGTGGTGCTAGTGGTAAAGAACCTGCCTGCCAATGCAGGAGACGTAATAGACGTGGCTTTGATCCCTGGATTGAGCAGATTCCCCTGATGTAGGAAATGGCAACCTGGTTCAGTATTCTTGCCTGGAAAATCCCATGGACTGTGGAGCCTGGCGGGTTACAGTCCAGGGGGTTGCAAAGAGTTGGACGCAACTGAGCAACTGAGCCCACAGAGTAAGCACTTTTTTATAGAGCACAATTTAATGTTTTTTAATATATTAACTCATTTAATGTTCTCAATAACTGTGCCAGGTAAACAATATCAATCATGATTTATTTAATGGATAAGAAACCTGAAGTCCAGAGAGTTTGGGGAAATCACACTCTTAACTATGGGGCTCTGTTGCCCCACCAAAATAAATAGGAATGATTTATGACAGATATTAGCTTCAGTGAGAAGAACTGGCAAGATTTTGACCCTGAATTGTAGGAAAAAAATAAAAGTGTTGCCCAGAAATATAAATAATTCAAAGATTCACATGCAGGTGTGAGTGTATCTATAATAGTGAATACAGCAGAATGGAAGCTTCGGTTGGTGTTGTCATTTGCTAACTCAATGCCAGTCTCTCAGTCCTGTCTGACACTTTGCAACTCCACAGACTGTAGGCCACCCGTCTCCTCTGTGTCCATGGAATTTTCCAGGCAAGAATACTGGAGTCGGTAGCCACTCCCTCCTCCAGGGTATCTTCCCGACCAAGGGATCAAACCCAGGTCTCCTGCACTGCAAACAGAGGCCCGTGAACAGGTTTGAAGTATTTGTTGCCGATTCACCATAAGACGAAAATATTGTGCCAACATATAAACAATCTATATCAAAAGCAACCAGTTGCTTCATCCAGAATCTTTTTTTTTTTTTCCTGCAGTGAAGTGTTCTTGTTGAAGCATGCAGTGCAGTAATTCATATTGTGACACCAATTTTTTATCTTCTCACAAGAATCACAGTGAGAATATGGAAATGTTGCTATAAGGATGGCATTCCAAAAATCCAGGGGCTAAATAGAAAGAAATTTCTCACTCATATAACTATTTGGAAAATGGGCAGGCAGTCTAGGAGAGTTAGACAGGTCTGTTCTACACGGTTATCCAGGGCCCCAGTTTGGCAGGTATTCAACATATATACAGTCTCCACTTCTGAGTCCAAGGCACGTGGTACAATTGTAGCCATATTACAGCTGGCAGTAAGTAGAAAAGGGAAAATCTAGGGAGAGTGATTTTAAGATACTTTACATCCTTTTGTCTTACTTAAACTGGAATGACTCATATGAAGGAAGCTAAATTCAAGAGATTATGAAATTTATCTCTAGCTGGGAAGCCAGAGACTAAACAAAATAGTGATGTTCTGCTACACAAGGAGGAAAAGGAGACAAGATAGTTTAGCCTTCTCTGCTATAGCGGAAATTATGTTCAGAGTTAAGCTAAAGTTAGACTATGGAGAGTCTGAGATTGAATACTGAATAAAAAGATTGCAGAAAATAGAAACACTAGTAAAAATAAAATAAATTTCAGTTATTACGTAAAACAGATAAGAACTGTTGCACTTATTGGCTTGTAATCAACTCCTTTATCAGAGTTTCTATAGATGAATTCATCGACAAATTCCAGATGTATAGGAGAACCTTTTGTGAGGCAAATTCTCACAGATTGCATACATAACTGGCATTTTTGTATTACGCTGTACTCTTGTTCCAGTGAAAGATGGCGATGGAAAATGCATCAATTCTGTGATAGGGATCTGGTTCAATGATTTATTGAGGAAACACTTTCAGGAAAAGCTTATAAGGGAAAATGTGGAACAGGAAAAAGCAGAGCACAATGCCGTCTTAGAAAAGTCAGGCCTCGACTGGATCTGCAGGGAGAGAGCTAATCACACAAATTGTCTGCCCTTGAAGCAAGCTGGTCAGGCTGTCACACCCCTGAATCAGTCAATCACTGGACACGGGCCATCTCTGGAAAGTGGCGAGGGATGCATGACTTCCTGTCTAGTGGCTTCTATTTGGCCAAGGCAGTACTCAGTTTCCCCAGCTGGTCAGAAATAGGGTGTTTCCTTCAGTGGAGGAAAAGGCATTCAACCTCTACCACTGCCCCAACCACACCTTGTACCACAAAGCTATACTTGCTTCTCATAGTACACTCACTCACCCAGGCACAATTTTTCCACAATTGTGAACATAATTCCTGGGGAAACCTATAAGAGGAAGGTCATTAGGAGAAACTGCAGCCTCATTGCTGCAGCCAATTCCAAAGCTTAAACCAGTGCACATTTTCTCCATATTCTCCCACATCTATATCCCCTACTCTGGCTTTCCTTCACCTGTGGGTAGCAGTTCTGCTGGTATGGAAGGCTGACCTGGTGTGTCGAGTAGTTTCAGGATCAACTTCAGTAGCAGCAGCTTTAGTTTGTCCCACTAATTCTTTTCTTGTAATTTTCTCTGGGATTATAATAGAGGAAGGCTATGCCTGGATAAAGATAACTTATGAAGAACTGTACCAAAAAGATCTTCATGACCCAGTTAATCATGATGGTGTGATCACTTACCTAGAGCCAGACATCCTGGAATGTGAAGTCAAGTGGGCCTTAGGAAGCATCACTACAAACAAAGCTAGTGGAGGTGATGGAATTCTAGTTGAGCTATTTCAAATCTTAAAAGATGATGCTGTGAAAGTGTTGCACTCAATATGTCAGCAAATTTGGAAAACTCAGCAGTGGCCACAGGACTGGAAAAGGTCAGTTTTCATTCCAATGCCAAAGGAAGGCAATGCCAAAGAATGCTCAAACTACTACACAGTTGCACTCATCTCACACGCTAGTAAAGTAATGCTCAAAATTCTCCAAGCCAGGCTTCAGCAATATGTGAATCGTGAACTTCCAGATTTCAAGCTGGCTTTAGCAAAGGCAGAGGAACCAGAGATCAAATTGCCAACGTTCACTAGATCATCAAAAAAGCAAGAGAGTTCCAGAAAAACATCTATTTCTGCTTTGTTGACTATGCCAAAGCATTTGACTGTGTGGATCGCAATAAACTGTGGAAAATTCTGAAAGAGATGGGAATACCAGACCACCTGACCTGCCTCCTCATAAATCTGTATGCATGTCAGGAAGCAACAGTTAGAACTGGACATGGGGCAACAGACTGGATCCAAATAGGAAAAGGAGTACGTCCAGGCTGTATATTATCACCCTGCTTATTTAACTTCTATGTAAGGAGATCCAACCAGTCCACTCTGAAGGAGATCAACCATGGGATTTCTTTGGAACGAATGATGCTGAAGCTGAAACTCCAGTACTTTGGCCACCTCATGCAAAGTGTTGATTCATTGGAAAAGACTCTGATGCTGGGAGGGATTGGAGGCAGGAGGAGAAGGGGACGACCCAGGATGAGATGGCTGGATGGCATCACTGACTCGATGGACGTGAGTCTGAGTGAACTCTGGGAGTTGGTGATGAAGAGGGAGGCCTGGCGTGCTGCGATTCATGGGGTCGCAAAGAGTCGGACACGACTGAGNGTTGGTGATGGACAGGGAGGCCTGGCGTGCTGCGATTCATGGGGTCGCAAAGAGTCGGACACGACTGAGTGACTGAACTGAACTGAACTGAGAGTACATCAAGAGAAAAACTGGGCTGGATGAAGCACAAGCTGGAATCAAGATTGCCAGGAGAAATATCAATAACTCAGATATGCAGATGACACCACCCTTGTGGCAGAAAGTGAAGAAAAACTAAAGAGCCTCTTAAAGTGAAAGTGGAGAGAGAAAAAGTTGGCTTAAATCTCAACATTCAGAAAATGAAGATCATGGCATCTGGTCCCCTCACTTCATGGCAAATAGATGAGGAAACATTGGAAACAATGGCTGAATTTATTTTGGAGGGTGGGGGCTCCAAAATCACTGCAGATGTTGATTGCAGCCATGAAATTTAAAGACGCTTACTCCTTGGAAGGAAAGTTATGACCAACCTAGACAGCATATTAAAAAGCAGAGACATTACTTTGACAACAAAGGTCTGTCTAGTCAAGGCTATGGTTTTTCCAGTAGTCGTGTATGGATGTGAGAGTTGGACTATAAAGAAAGCTGAATGCCGGAGAATTGAAGCCTTTGAACTGGGTGTTGAAGAAGACTCGAGTGTCCCTTGGAATGCAAGGAGATCCAACCAAGTCCATCCTAAAGGAGATCAGTCCTGGGTATTCATTGGAAGGACTGATGTTGAAGCTGAAACCCTAATACTTTGGCCACCTAATGTGAAGAGCTGACTCATTTGAAAAGACCTTATGCTGGGAAGATTGAGGGCAGGAGGAGAAGGGGATGACAGAGGATGAGATGTTTGGATGGCATCACCGACTCAATAGACGTGAGTTTGGGTAGACTCTGGGAGTTGGCGATGGACAGGGAGGCCTGGCGTTCTGCAGTCCCTGGGATTGCAGAGTTGGACACAACTGAGCGACTGAACTGAACTAAACTTATGAAGTATACTGTAGTAAACTCTGGTCTGGTGCCCAACCTAGCCCTAATCAGGCTGTGGTGGCCATGCTTTCTCAATTATAGCTAGAATTGGGCATAGAAGTATCAGCAAGTAACCTAGTGATTTGAACACCAAGGATATTTCTCCCTGTATAGTAGCGGCTCTACTTATATTGATCAGGGTCAGTTGCCCCTGTGAGGATTGTAATTCATTTCCGTGCCTGCTGGTCTATGCACACAAGGAGTCCAAAGTGAATGGACATAAGCTGCAACATTTAGGTGCTGATCCTCTTCCTGGGCCTCCTCCTTGGGTCTTCCCTCCTCTGGGAAACAGAGCTTCTAGACCCACAGACTTTAAAGTTGTAAGATGGAAAGCACAAATATTCCAAGTAAGCCACTGCAGATGATGGTGAATGGATCTACTCCTACATCCACTCCTTAATTCCTGGACACAACTATACTACCCTTTGGAGACACAAAACCAACCAATAGCTTTTAATTTAAGAGGCATGGTGTGTATCTAAAAGCTGGTAGCTCAACTGGCTCTTGCCTGTGGTCTTTCACCCCTCCGTCAGGTCAACATCTCTGGCTAGTGAGGCATGATAAGACCAGTGACTCCCATGGGCAGAAGCCTGCTATCACACTCCCTTTGTCAGGAGTGGTCCCCTTTAACCAAAGCAATATTATGTGAGCTACCATAGTGAGTTAGACATTCCTTGAGGCCTTGCATAGTGATGATGGCCAAGGCTATGTAAACTGAGAGAAGAAAATCCATACTCTGAATATGTTCCATCTGGGATCAGGATGAGTCACTGCCCTTTTCAGGAAGGATGTGTCCAGCATAATCAATTTACTACCAAGTGGTAGGAGACTGCTGTATCTGGAACTTAGAAGTGGTCTCTTACTGACAGGTCAGGTACTCGGCAGTGGCTGTTACTAAAGCAGACTTGGGGAAAGGAAGCCCAGGAATGGTTTCCAACTTGCTTTCACAGATTCTCCATTCATATACCCATTGTTTCAGAGCTGGATTGGCCAAGGACGGAGGTTAGTGACATGTGGGAATGCTGGGAACTGGCTGAATGATCTGACTGCTGGGTTGTGCGGCACTTCTACATTGGATATTCTCTGGTGTACATTCATGGGCAATACAAAGATCATCACATTTATAGACAGCATATTAAAAGGCAAATACATCATTTTACCGACGAAAGTCCATCTCGTCAAAGCTATGAGTTTTTCATTAGTCATGTATGGATGCTAGTGTTGGACCATAAGGAAGGCTGAGTGCTAAAGAATTGATGCTTTTGAACTGTGGTGTTGGAGAAGACTCTTGAGAGTCCCTTGGACTGCAAGGAGATCAAACCAGTCAATCCTCAAGGAAATCATTCCTGAACATTCATTGGAAGGACTGATGCTGAAGCTGAAGCTCTATTACTTTGGCATCTGATTCAAAGAGCCTACTCATTGGAAAAGACCCTGATGCTGGAAAAGACTGAAGGCAGGAGAAGAAGGGGGCAACAGAGGATGAGATGGTTGGATGGCATCACTGAATTAATGGACATGATATAGAGGCATCAGTGAGACCATGATAGGTAACATGGGGTCTGGGCACTTACTCGTAAAGTTTACTTGTAGCCTTCGTATCTTCTTGAAATCAGTTCCAGCTGTATCACTCCATCTTATAATGAATAGCTGCTGGGTATACTTGAACTTATGACTTGGTTGTTCTGTCACTGTTAAACTTATGATAGTGAATTGTGACCACATGATTACTTTGAAAATCCATGACAAACATAATCTCTTCCAGGGCCCAGTAGCATACCAGGAGCTACTGTTTGAATGATGTGCTACAGAACCTTAAGGGTAAACACTGTGATTCTCCTCTGGGACTTG
Source organism: Redunca redunca (assembly GCA_006410935.1). Taxonomy (NCBI): domain Eukaryota; kingdom Metazoa; phylum Chordata; class Mammalia; order Artiodactyla; family Bovidae; genus Redunca; species Redunca redunca. The sequence continues at coordinate 237,203 of SJYQ01003252.1, forward strand.
ACCAAAACTCTTTTTGGTGTCCTTTAATACCATCGAGGCCACGGTACCATGGGTCTGCCACAATGCATGGCCCAATTGGGAGGACTGCTTAGACTTCAGACTTAATGCTTGCAGGGCTCTTTCTTGTTCTGGGTTCCGCTCAAAACCAGCAGGTTTCTGCATCAGTCAGTCAGTGACTCAGAGAAGTATTTCCTAGGTCAAAAAAAAAAGTGTCCAAAACCCAAAAAAGCCTATCAAGCTTTGTGCTTCTATCTTAGTGAAAGTGAAAGTGTTAGTCCAACTCTTTGAGACTCCATGGACTGTAGTCCCCCAGGTTTCTCTGTCCATGGAATTCTGTAGGCAAGAATACTGGAGTGAGTTGCCATTCTCTCCATCAGGGGATCTTCCCAAGCCAGGGATCAAACCCAGGTTTCCTGCATGGCAGGCAGATTCTTTATTGTCTGAGCCACCAAGGAAGCCCCTCTATCTTAGTAGTAGGAATTGCAAAGTACAATACTCACCTTTTACTTTGGAAGGCATGTTTCAGGCCACTGGGCCTCTAAAAACCAACCAAGTTGATAGGCTCCTGAAACTTGGCTGGTTTAGTGAAAATATTCTTCAGAGGAACTTGGGTGACATAATATTAGAGCAGATATGGATTAAAAAAAATTAGAGTACATAAATATGAACCATAAATGATTAATTATTTTATGCCATTTTTAAATTTGAATAATACATGTAAAATTATAATTGTTTTAATGGTCAACATATGTTTTTTAGATAGAATTTTGCGAAAATAATTTTTGAATATATTTATTAATCAGATTACGAATATGATAAAACCATTTTGTCAGTCAATAGATATTTTAAAAGTGGTATCACTATCTTTTACCCTTTTTTAAAAGATCATTTATTTATTTATGGCTGTCCTGGGTCTTTGCTGCTTTGCATGGGCTTCCTCTAATTGTGGTCAGCGGGGGCTACTCTTGTGCAGTGCACAGGCTCTTCATTGCAGTGACATCTCTTGTTGTGGAGCACAGGTTTTAGGGCACACAGCTTTCAGTAGCTGTGGCACATGGGTTCGGTAGTTGCAGCTCGTGGGCTGCAGAGTACAGACTTGGTGGCTGTGGCACATGGGTCATGTGCTCTGCGGCATGTGGAATCTTCCCAGACTGGGGATTGAACCAGTCAGTGTCTCTTGCATTGGCAGGTGGATTCTTACCCACTGAACCATTAGGGAAGTCCTTAGGACTCTTAATTCTCAAGTGCCATGGACTGGATGGTAAATTTGGACCTCTCGACTTGAACAGAGTGGAGGCTGGTATAAGAGAGATTTGAGATGGGGATAAAATTGGATGTGTGGCTATGTTGGGCCATTTCTTCACCACGTTTGTGCAACAGTGACGCATACACAATTTAAATTATTGTTTAGGAGGAAAGTAGGGGTTAGAAATAATGATCTACATGGTATCTGCTTGTGGAATATGGCCAAACAATGAGATTATCTGGATCAGCAGAGAATAGCATGTAGTGTAAAAAGGGAAGAAAAAGTTGGCCAAGTCCAGAGTTCAAGGATGACTTCCCAGCTCTCTAGAGAAAAACAAGTAGGAATAATTAGGGCAGAGCACAGATATCTGAGAACCTGAGTTCAAACCAGGTAGAGACAAGCTAAGGATCAGGTATACAGATGTAAAACATGAATTCAGAGGTAGGGTGGAATCTCAGAAGTTAGAACACCAAGCCAAGCCTGAGAAGAGACTTGATGTAGAGTTCTAGCCTTGAAGGAAAGGAAGGTGCCATTTTAGAAGGAAACAGTTTGAAAATCAGAACCAGATCAAGGTCTAACTCCTAGCTTAAGGGTATCAGGCAAGAATTTGATTCTGTGGTTTGACAATTTATATGGAACAGAGCCAGGTATTGATTACACAATAAGATTCATTATTCTTCCTTCTTTCAGAATCCATGTGATGATAAAAGACATAAAGACATATGGTCCAGAGAGAAAACTTGTGACCACTTACCGAAATTCCTTGTAATCGGGCCACAAAAAACAGGTAAGACTAACCAACTGTACACTTTATGGGGTTTTTTTGCATTTGTTTGTTTTGTCATAAAACACAGTGTCATATAGTATTTGATTAAGTTTGCCTTGTTGAAATATTTAGACAGCCATTCAAGTTCATTATTGAATTTCTCTTCATCCCTATGATTCATCTTTATGTCATAATCCTCAAAGAGACCCTAAAGTTGCTCATTTAATTAATTAAGACTTATGAACAAAATTTTTAAGTATGAATTTTAAAGCTGTTCAACAGACACATTTTTGACTATTTTGAGCTTATATGTCACAGTTGTGGTATCTGATTTTTCATTTCTACCCTTTTTGGTGGCTTTGCCTAATTAACGGCTGAATTAAGTTATAAAAGAGAACTTTAGCTTCATTCAAACTATTTTATACTGCATATCAACCTTGAATTGATTTTTTTTCAGAACCACTGTCATTATCACCTTCAAATATTCTACCTGTGTGGTTTGTTTCTTTGCTTGTTTTCAAATAATCTTTATGTATACATATGGTTTGGATTTATTTTCTGATGCACCTTAGGCTTATTAGGCAGCTTTTCCCCGTGATATTTTCTCATGTGCTGAAGGACATGTGTATAGCAATGCAGTAAAAGAGACTGACAGTATTTCGCCAATGAGATGACACTTTCAATTAGACTATTTTATACTTTCTTCAGCGTGTGACAGCTTTATATACTTTGCTCATGTCCTGATTAATTAAACTTTTTATTGACTTGCTGTATTTTGAATTCACAACTCTGACTAGAAGCATTTTCATCAGTGAGTGCACAAACCATAACACAAAACAAACAGTCACAATAAATAAGCCTGGCCCAGATGAAGATATTTGTAAGACAAGCAAGAAGATCATTTTAAAGGTTGTGGGCAAAATTTCCAGACTATTAGACATTGGTGGTTGAAACATTTTCTTCCTCCAGTAATATAAACTGTGTTGCAACAATGTTACACGTGTGCAGGGAGACAAAAAATGTAGCACGTATTTTCATATATATCACTTTTGTTATTGTTCTTGTTATTTAAAATATTCATTAATTTTCCGCCAACTCCCTCACAGCTGTTCTAACACTGGAATGACGACTAAAGAAGGCATTTCTATGTTGTAAAATTAGTTGAAATTTTAATTTAAAATCATATCTTCTATCATTTGTCATTGAATATTCCTACTTCTTAGTCCTGCTAGAACACTACAGGTTAGTAAGTATAAACCTAGTTTTCCTCTTTGCTGGTTGTATTTATAAAGACAATAACTTATACCTTTAGATTTTCATACTTGACCTACCAGTGTGGAAATGATAAAGCTTTTGGCTTGTTTGAGCTTTCCCAAGATGAACAAACAAGTCATAGTTGGATGATGATTTTTTTATATGCTAAAAAATGAAGTCTCCTTAAGGGCATTTATTAAATTTTGCCCTGCCATCTCACTAGGAGCCGCCGTTCTGGATTTCTAGGATCTACTGTTACTTTCTTTGTCTACACAGTTCTCTGTGGTCTCGTCTTCCAGATCCCCAGCCGCTGTCATTGTTCTGCCAGTCCCCCTGGGTAGTTCATTCCACGCTTGCCTAGGGTTGGGAAATCCAACAAAGTCTCCTGGGTGTACCACGTTACAAAAAGAAATAACCTTTTCCATAAGGGAAGTTTTGATTTATGAGAGCCAGTCATTTCATGGCCCCTCCTTCTATGGCCCTCAATTTCTGCCTTAACCTAGGTTTAGCTGTGACACTCGTGCCTTCTGTGATGTCATCCACTCAGTGGTTGACGTCAGCCAGTCTGTTCAGCCTCGTGCCTCATTATCAGGCTTGCCAGGGCAGGGCAGTCAACTGGCTGTCTTCCACAATCTTGCACCCCTTTTTCAGCCTTTCAGGAAATACTTACATTTTAAGGTACAATCTTAGAAAATGCTTCCTCCTGGAAGCCTTCCATGACTGCCCAAGTCTAAATTACCCATTTTCTTCTATATTGGAAAAGCACTCTACTCTTCTCTCATCACGGGACCTCCCTCACCTGTTTACTTGACTCAAATCCACAAATACACTTAAAGTCTACTGAGGCCAGCAAATATGTTTTTCTTATCAAAAGTTATCACCAATCATTACTACAGTGACTTGTTCAGAGTTGTACTGGTCGACATCTGTTGAATAGTTTGATTAACTTTAATTGATTTGAACATAGTATTAATTGAGTTTCAGGTATTGTGCTGATGTCTTTGATACTTCAGCCACTCATCTGACTTCAGCAGGGAAATCTAACCACCCAATTTCTGAATTTCTCCCCTAGCTGTATCAACCTACTTAACTTTGACTATGTACTCAGATTAAATGAAATGTTTAGGTCAATAGAACCATGAAGACTAATATAAGAACACAAATCATTGCCACATGAAATGCACTTAACTGCTTTTTAGGAAATCATTTTGACACTGGAATGATTTGGTCTTGCATATTATTTTTTTGAGCAAAAATTTTGCTAAATATTTGTCTTCAGACTTCCCTGGTGGTCCAGTGGTTACCACTCTGCACTTGCAGTGCAAGGGGGCCTGGATGTGATCCCTTGTTGAGGAAACTAAAATTCCACGTGATGCCTCCACCCATAATAATAATAAAGTATTTATCTTGTCTTTTATTGCTAACATTTTGTCTCCTTTTTTTTTTTGTAATAGGAACAACAGCACTTTATTTATTTCTTCTTATGCACCCTTCCATCATCAGCAATCTCCCCAGTCCCAAAACATTTGAAGAAGTCCAATTCTTTAATGGAAACAACTACCACAAGGGAATTGACTGGTAAGAAAAATAACAGAAAACAAAGTCCATTATTAGCACATGCTCATTCACAGATGAGCAATTAGAGGTGTATGGAAGGCATCTACATAATTACAGAATAAATTTGTTATGTTCAATTCTACCATAGTGAATTAAAAATTAATTTATAATGATGATATGTTTAATCAGTGTTGCCTATAATTTGATTTGGACAGTGCAATAATGATAATATTTTTCTGGTAAATTAATATGATTAAATAAAGAGGATTATGGAATATTTTCATCAGAATTATTCATAAGGATATTTAAAATTCTCCTTAAGCATATTATTATTTCACTGAGTCTAGAGTTTTTTTTGTTTTTTTTTTACTAAATACATAATTTGTCTTCACAACAATGCCTGAGAAAACAAATCAAAAGGTTGTTTTCTTTTATACTCTGTGACTTGTATCTTCATTAAACACATAGATGGTAAATGTTGTATTGTAATCTAAGCTGATATTTGTCATGCAAATACCAGAGTGTTTCTAAAACCATATTAATACTAGTCACACAAGTGCATAAGAGGAAAATTACTTTGTACTTAATAAGTTATGAAAATTTTAAAATCACAATATTATGATAATATTATAAACTAACAATAAACTAAAATGGAATAAACCTGATACTATAACTGATATTCATTCTGATTTTGTTTTTCTAGCCATGTCCCAATTTTCTAAGGAAAACATGGCCCTGATTTCCAAATTCCAAGTATATAAGGCAAATTTCCCCTGAGGTAAACTCCCCTCACTGCATACCTGGCTAGCATGTACTGATGGCTCAGTGGGTAAAGAATCCGCCTGCAATGCAGAGACCAAGGAGATGTGGGTTGGATCCCTGGGTCAAGACAATCCCCTGCAGGAAAGCATGGCAACCCACTCCAGTATTCTTGCCTGAAAAATTCCGTGGACACAGGAGCCTGGTGGGCTACAGTCCAAAGTGTCACGAAGAGTCGGACACGACTAAACAACTTAACATAGCATGTAATGTTACGTCAACATCACATGTGAATCTGTCCTCATGAAAAGCTCATTCTTGTAAGATGCAACTAGGGTGAGAGTGGGGCCAAGGCAATGGCAGTGAGCAGATTTGAGTTCCCGGTATGAGTATCGAGGTATCCACTCTGCACCTAGGATAGCACTATTTTGTCTTATTTTAAAAGACTACATGAATTTGGAAATTGCATGCAAGTTACTGAAGGCAGAGCAGCAATTTCCTCTTATCTGTGAGCTCAAATGGAATGCGAATTGTTAAGCAGGGATACAGATGAGACTTTTCACCACTTCACATTTGGGAAACATAATAACAAATGTCAAAAAGGAAAATAAGTATCTTATATGAATTCTTAATTGCTCTCATTATTTATTTCTAGAACATTTGAGGGTTAGAGAAGTGGTGAGCTATGAGGAGGGTTACACACATAATTAATGCCTTGCACTGAATTAACCTCTGAACATATTGAATCTATAAGCTACACACGGAGGACTGTTCCGACAGCATATGGAAGGGTGAACCTGCCGAGGCTCCGCAGGATCAACTGGCAGGAAATAGCTCCTTAATTATTCCAGATAGACTATAATGCGTTAACATTGCTATACACACTACAAATTATGCAGAAGTTAAAAAGGAGGAAAGCAACTATGCCCTAATCTGTCTAGTATTTTATAGCTATTCTGACTTACACATTTTCCTCTTTGTGCACTTTAATCTCAATTTAAGAATTTAGCATTCAAGTGTGCAAACATAAATTTACTATTTTAAAATATTTACTAGGCAATATGGTGTAATTTGCTGTTTGCCAAGGGTAAACTTAACTTCTTTAGATTTGGCTTTCAATAGCACAGAACATCAACCCAAATCTAAAGAATTTTCCCTCCATTCCTTAGCAACCTCCTCATTCCATCTCACTCTTTCGCCTGCCCTAAATAGCCCATTAGAACAGTAATACCTGGGATTGTTTTCACTTTCAGAGTGTACAGAATAGTCTCTATTTTAACTATTATAACATCAATAATTAAAAATGTATATAAATGGATGTAAAAATGTTTAAAAATTTTCCTATCCGTAGTATGGTAGGAAACAATTAGACCTCAATTAATTGTCTTTCTCTGCCTTCAGGTATATGGACTTTTTTCCTACTCCATCTAACATTACAAGTGACTTTCTATTTGAAAAGAGTGCTAATTACTTCCATTCAGAAGAGGCTCCCAAACGAGCTGCATCTCTGGTCCCCAAAGCCAAGATCATCACCATCCTCATTGACCCTTCGGATAGGGCATACTCTTGGTACCAGGTATGAAGCAGTAAAAAATATCGTTAAAAGCATTTGGTCATAACTTGAATGTAAGCAATGGTGAATTACTAAAATCCAGATGTATTCAACAGTCAAATGTTAAAAGAGCTGTACAAACAAGCAAAAACTATGAGAAATAAGAGCTAATATCTAAATCATATCAATTTGGGCAAGGAATTTCAAGCATAACATAATAGAAAAAAAATCAAAACATTAAGATTGAACCATGTAAACATGTAAAATGTTGGTCTGTCATAATTAACAAATGTAAGTATCCAAGTAGACCATCTTTAGCAATATGTGGTAAAGAGCTTAGTTCCCTTAATTTGTAAAAAAAAAAAAAAAAAGTTCTTGTAATGGTTAAAAATAAATAAATAGTAGAAAAATGAGCAAATAAACAAAAGACATGGATATACGATTTATATACACATACACACACAAATCCAACTGCACAATTTCTGTGTAAAACTGGTCAACCCAATTATTTATCAACAAAATATAAAATCAAAATGGTACTCATAAATATCATCCTAGCATCCTGTCACCCTTATTCTCTCTGCTGACAAGGGTGTCACAATAAAGACATTCAAACATTCCAATAGAAGGATATATTTGGAGATATTTTTTGAAAACTGATGACAGTTATCAAACAGTTTGTAAAGATACTTTTGTGGTACGATTCCTCTTCTGGGAGTAGCCATAAGAAAACCTCAAAAGGATTAAAAATATATATCCTTTTTTATTCATCAGGGTACTAATCATAATAATAATAACAAAAGGAAAAGTAAATATCCAACAATATAGAATTGTGTCACACCAAAATGGAGTCTTCTTCAGCATTTAAGGCTGGTTTAAATCCATAGAATGATAATTAAAACATTGTGTTCATTCTAATATGTGAATAGTAGTTTTAGTCGCTCAGTCCTGTCTGACACTTTGTGACCCCACAGACTGTAACCTGCAAGGCTCCTCTGTCCATGGGATGCTCCAGGCAAGAATAGTGAAGTGGGTAGCCATTCCCTTCTCCAGAGGATCTTCTCAACCCAGGTCTCCTGCACTGCAGGCAGAGTCTTAACTCTCTGAGCTACAGGGAAGTCCTAATAGGTATTGATCCAATAAGTGTATATCTAATTAGAAATTTTGAAAGCACTGTGAGGAAGCATGGAAGGTGTTATAAGAGCACTCTGGAGAAATAAACTTTAGACTTAAAACTGAAGGACAAGTAGGTATTAACTGCATGAGGCAGAGGGAGACTGGATGAGAGAGAAACTATGTATAGTCCACTGGGTACAAAGAAGCACAGCATAGCTAAAGAACTAAAAAAAGGTCCATGTGATTAGAGAGCAAAGCCAAGGAGGAGATCTGCAGGAGATGAGCCCGAGAGGCACATGGGAGCTGGAAGCCAAGTGGGAGGCCAAGTGGCCACCATTCCTTGAGCAATCAAAGTGGGGTGAAAGTCAAAGTCACTCAGCCATGTCTGGCTCTTTCTGACCGCATGGACTATATAAGTCCATGGAATTCTCCAGGCCAGAATACTGGAGTGGGTAGCCTTTCCCTTCTCCAGGGGATCTTCCCAACCCAGGGATTGAACCCAGGTCTTTTGCATTGCAGGTGGATTCTTTACCAACTGAGGCACGAGGGAAGCCCAAGAATACTAGAGTGGGTAGCCTATCCCTTCTTCAGCAGAATTTCCCAACCCAGGAATCTAACCGGGGTCTCCTGCATTGCAGGTGGATCCTTTACCAACTGAGCCATCAGGGAAGCCCTGAGTGATCAAAAGCCGTTGAAAAGTGTTAAGCCAGTGTGTAACTACCAGAATTTCTTTTAGAAAACATGATACTATCTGATCTTTGAAGAATGGATTGGAGTGGAAGAAACGACCACTCAGAGAAATCAGTTAGAGGCTGTAGCAATAGACCTGCTGAGAAATGGCAGTAACAAGGACAAAAATAGGAAGTAGAAACTAGGTGAGGCATAAAGTATCAAGAAATCTTTAGGGATTAAAATCAATAGAACCTGGTTATAAAACAGTGCCAAGAATAACTCAAATTTCCAGTCTGGGCAACTAGATGATAACCATATATTCCCATGAAAAAGTACTGGAAAAGGATACAGGCTTTGTGTGGGGATGGGGAAGGCTAAAGCTGTGACATAGGTGGAGATCAGGAGCTTATGGAACCACTGTCACACCAAAAGCAATAGCAGAGGCCGCTGGCGCTCTGGGGAGAGGTCTGAGCAAGAGACGGAAATTTGCGACTGAGAGGCCAAACGCCACAGAGAATGGTGAAATCATCTAAGGAAAATGTTCAGAGGAGAAAAGTATAGAACAGAATGAGGCAGCCAGAGGAGTAGAAGAAAAAGTTCAGCGGTGTCCTGACACCAAATAAGGAAAAGAGCACAACCAAATGAGGGATCAAACAGCTGCTAAGAAATCAATCAGGCAAAATAAGGCCTGAATTATTTTCACTCAGTCGAAAGACAGGGGAAGAAGCAAAACCTTTAACAAACAAGAATCCAGGCGCAGCAGTCTGGATGGGTCAAGGAAGGTGTTTTCTGTGGTGGTGATTTGCATAATAATGAGAAACTTTCAAAGGAAGAGGGCTATTAAAGGCCCCCCACGGGAAAATGGGAAATCAGCCCTGGGAGGGTCAGAACTTCCATATCACAAGGGTGAAGGGAAGTGAAGTGAAAATCTCTCATTTGTGTCCAACTCCTTGCGGCCTCATGGACTATACAGTCCATGGAATTCTCTAGGCCAGAATACTGGAGTGGGTAGCCTTTCCCTTCTCCAGGGGATCTTCCCAACCCAGGGATCAGACCCAGGTCTCCTACACTGAAAGTAGGTTCTTTTTTTTTTTTAATTTTTTTTTTATTTTACTTTACAATACTGTATTGGTTTTGCCATACATCAACATGAATCTGCCATGGGTGTACACGTGTTTCCCATCCTGAACCCCCCTCCCACTTCCCTCCCCGTACCATCCCTCTGGGTCATCCCAGTGCACCAGCCCCAAGCATCCTGTATCCTGCATCAAACCTAGACTGGAGATTCATTTCTTATATGATATGATACATGTTTCAATGCCATTCTCCCAAATCATCCCACCCTCTCCCTCTCCCACAGAGTCCAAAAGACTGTTCTATACATCTGTGTCTCTTTTGCTGTTTCACATACAGGGTTATCATTACCATCTTTCTAAATTCCATGTATATGTGTGAGGTGGATGAAACTGGAGCCGATTATACACAGTGAAGTAAGCCTGAAGGCAGGTTCTTTACCAACTGAGCCACAAGGGCAGGAATCAGCTTGGATGGGAGGCAGCACTCCTTTTACAGAGTCTCACTTTGCTTGTGCTGGGCCCATTCTGGCTGTCAGATGAGTCTATGTGCCCATTTCAGAAACATATTTTCAAAGCATTAAACTATGTAATATTACAAAGGAAACAAGTATATAGAAGTATAATTATCAAATCAGTGTATACCAATATATCAGAAGTATAATTATCAAATTTGCTACTTTTAAAAGTAACATCATTAAATGGCAAGATCTTATGTTGGGGATAATTCTACTGTTTGAAGCAGTGATGAGCATAAACAACTTTTGATAGAACTGAAAGACCTATAATGTGATATAAAAGAATTCATTACTGGTGGTAAAATCACAGGTACAATAACTACTAAATTTTATTTAAAAATTACTAAAAATAAAGAGGCATCTTTTTTTGCTTTACAGATCCAAGTTCTAAGGTCCTCTGAATTCTATCAGTGGGTATCTATTAAGAACCCTTGCACTGAAACTTAAGGGAAGAAAAGTATATAAATATACATGCTGGTAAATTTGGAGGTCTGGGATAGAGAAATTAAAGTGACTATGATTGTCTCTTTTATTTTAGAAAGTTGAGACTGAATTAACCTAGGAAAAAGAAAAGGATAATTTGAGAGGCAGTACTTTGAGGAGCAAAAAGAAAGGGTGTGAATTCTTGGTACAGGAATGAGATAAACTTGACCAGAGAAATGTAAAATTGCTTACTATAGTGAACACCTAATTAAAGTTGATGCTCTTGAGTGTTTGGTGATAACAATCTATATGTACTAAAAACAATGAATATGAATGTATATATAAATTAATGCCAAAATAAAGAAGATTAAAAGAAAACATTTAAAAATAACATGTAATTTTTCTTTTTCCTTTTTTCTTTTGGCTTTTCAAAATTTCTTCAATAAACATATGTTGCTGAGAACAAATAGCAATGGACAGAAAAATATGGTTCTGCAAAGTGAGATTGCAAGATGTTGGGGACTAAAGTGGAACCCTTGTCTTGGGAGCAAAATCCAGAAATTATTAGTAGAATCCATGAGTCAGTGACTCCCTCAAGATACAAAAATGTGTCTTTCTCACTTTATCAAAATTCATATTGCAAAGCAAGATAATTTTTTTTAATTGTGCCAAAAATACTGAGATGTTAAGCCTTAATGAAACATTTTGAATGTGAATACATGGGGCAAAGTATTGCACATTTTTCTGGCAAAAGCACAATCACTGCTCAGAGTGGATTTATGTGAATCTTTTTTTTTTTTCACATGGATTCAACCATTTTTTAAAAAGAGAGAAACTATGCCTCTTTTTCAAGTAAATTCTTTGAACATACACATTTGAAAGGAATAATTTTTTCTGATAATACTTTTTACTGCTATATTGCTAAGAGTAGGTTTCCCAGACCACTGTATATTTCAAAATAATGCAACCTATTACTTAGCCAGTCCCCTCTCTTCAGTAAGTACCATAAATCTGAAGCTTGACAGGTATAATTCAGAAACTCCTACAAATGTCACCTGCCACTATAATTTCTACTCCATATTTTTATAATGGGCCTCACAGAGGACCTGCAGTGCTATTTTTTCCAGTTCTTTTGTGACTTCTGGTCATATTTTTATGCTAATCTTTTTCATTGCATAAATATAAAAAAAGTTGATGCTAGACTGGTATAAGTCAATATAAAGCGGAATAAGTACAATTCCATATTATCACAGTATGAAGTAAAAATGTTAGCATTTCTTTATTAATAATGCACAGAGTATATTTATATTTATTCAAGTTATGTTGTTTCTACATCTTATATTAAGTAAATATATTATGTAGTCTCTATGTATGTAGCATTTACAGAGAAGGTCAATAAATATACAATTATGAGAGAGGTTCAAAAGTTTTATTTCTACCTATCTACCACTCATTTCTGCTGCTGCTGCTAAGTCGTTTCAGTCGTGTCTGACTCTGTGTGACCCCATAGAGGGCAGCCCGCCAGGCTCCTTTGTTCCTGGGATTCTCCAGGCAAGAATACTGGAGTGGGTTGCCATTTCCTTCTCTACTACTCCCCTGGTGGCTCAGACGGTTAAATGTCTGTCTACAATCTGGGAGACCCAGGTTCAATCCCTGGGTTGGGAAGATCCCCTGGAGAAGGAAATGGCAATCCACTCCAGTACTATTGCCTGGAAAATCCCATGGCTAGAGGTAGGCTACAGTCTATGGGGTCACAAAGAGTTGGACACGACTGAGTGACTTCACTTTCACTTTCTCCACTACCACTCACTAGTTACTCTTTAACCATCCATCAGTTAATCATCTTTACTTTCTTAGTAGTTTTTATTTCTAACATATATAGGGCCTCAGTTCAGTTCAGTTCAGTTGCTCAGTCATGTCCGACTCTTTGCGACCCCATGAATTGCAGCATGTCAGGCCTCCCTGTCCATCACCAGCTCCCGGAATTTACTCAGAATCACATTCATCGAGTCAGTGATGCCATCCAGCTATCTCATCTTCTGTCATCCCCTTCTCCTCCTACCCCCAATCCCTCCCAGCATCAGAGTCTTTTCCAATGAGTCAACTCTTTGCATGAGGTGGCCAAAGTACTGGAGTTTCAGCTTTAGCATCATTCCTTCCAAAGAACACCCAGGACTGATCTCCTTTAGAATGGACTGGTTGGATGTCCTTGCAGTCCAAGGGACTCTCAAGAGTCTTCTCCAATACCACAGTTCAAAAGCAACAATTCTTCAGCGCTCAGCCTTCTTCACAGTCCAACTCTCACATCCATACGTGACCACAGGAAAAACCATAGCCTTGACTAGATGGACCTTTGTTGGCAAAGTAATGTCTCTGCTTTTGAATATGCTATCTAGGTTGTTTATATCGGGCCTGCTGCTGCTGCTGCTGCTAAGTCGCTTCAGTGGTGTCCAACTCTCTGCCACCCCATAGATGGTAGCCCACCAGGCGCCCCCATCCCTAGGATTCTCCAGGCAAGAACACTGGAGTGGGTTGCCATTTCCTTATCCAATGCATGAAAGTGAAAAGTGAAAGTGAAGTCCCTCAGTTGTGTCCAACTCTGTGCGACCCCATGTATTGCAGCCTACCAGGCTCTTCCATCCATGGGATTTTCCAGGGAAGAGTACTGGAGTGGGGTGCCGTTGCCTTCTCCTATATAGGGCTTACTATTACATAATTCTATCAGGCTGCAATATATTTCCAAACTTATCCTGTAGTAAATTTTTTTTAAGTTCACTTTGAGATATCTTGTAAAAGCAATTCGTTCATACACACCTCATTCATCTTCACTCATATTTACTTTAAAGTTCTTCAATTTCCACATTTATTTTTTTTTCTGCTTATCAAAATCTTTCTTGCTACATTTTAGCTCAAAAGCTTCAATCATTAAAAAATACCTTCACATTTCATTCAGAACTGACCACTTATTGGTCTGGCTATCACAGCAAAAAACTTATACCTCTATCATACATATGACTTTATCACAATCTGTTGATTTGTTGCTTTCTATATAAGGTTTTTATTTCTTTGAAGATAGCATTTTGTCTTACCTATATCTTTTTATCTCTATAATCTATTGCAGTTCTTTGTTCTGGCAAGGATCTTGATAAATGCTTATGACATTATATTGACTTGTGTTGGGCTTTTGAACTTGACCAATGATGGTTGGATGTGAAGGGCTCAGAGGATGTGGTACTAAAAAGCAGCCTAGTGAATTCATATTTAGGAATTAGCAGAGTTAGGTAGAAGCCCTTGGGAGGGAAAAAGCAAAGTGCCTTGGGCAACATCAAACTGAATGTGACACCTAAACAAGTGTTATAGACACCTGCCTTCTCTGTACACATGGCACTTGCCACACAGGGATATTGGGGAATTGTCAGAACTTGCTGGAGCGGTTCAAGAGCACAGTAATGTGGCAGCCAACCTCCGCCAGTTGAAGTCTCTTTTCATCAGGTTTGATTCATCTGGTCCCTGACATCTTTTCACTTCTAATCAGATCCATGGAGAAAATCCTTGTACTCTGTCTCTTGTCTTGCACCTAAATATTTTATATGTGAAGACAGCTACAGGCTTATGTGAATGCCACTTGATATGTATAGAAGGCTTATACTCTATAGAAGCCATATGCCAATGCCTAGGTTTCAATATAGCGTGTACTTTTCACCTTGTTCCTCATTCTAAAATCAAATAATCATTTTTCATTACCTTTCTGGAATAAAAGACACCCACACTCATCCACACATCAAACACATACAGGCACACATATGTTTGCAGGCATAAAGATTGATTTTACAATTGACTTTCTTGTTAAAGCACCAAAGATCACATGAAGATCCAGCTGCCCTGAGGTTTAATTTCTATGAAGTTATCACAACAGGACATTGGGCCCCATCTGACCTGAAAACTTTGCAGAGGAGATGTCTAATACCTGGCTGGTATGCAGTCCACATAGAAAGATGGCTCACTTACTTTGCTACTTCTCAGGTAATGTCTTGAAATGAATTTCTTCTGTTTATTGTATCAGGATAGTGTTGCACTGACAAACAGAAAATATAAATTAACATTGCCACAGATAGCAATTTATCATCAGAGATGATCATACCTAAGGAAGAAATGCGGATTTGTACATTTCTAAAGGCAGTGTTAGTACTACAATGTTAAGTGACTATGAAACACGTTCTTAGGATCTTATCCTCACACAGGAGGCTTCACGTGCTTCACAGGCAGTACCAATAGCAGAACTGCCAGTTAAATGGAACATCTATTGAACACCATGTGCAAATACCCATGCATCACCTATCACGTGGAACTCTTATGAGAAAAGAAGGTCATGGATTAGACTGTCAAATGGGAAGTACTGTAAAAGCTCTAAGAACCTGGGATAGAACAGGAAATAAGGATTTGAGGAAAGTGTCCACATCCTTTATCTTCTTCATTCCAGTTCGGCTCACAGAGAACCTGAGTTCTCTGCCATGGTTTGTAAGGAGAATAGATGGGTAATTTTCATCTGTATGCCCATTATTTCTAAGCCCTTCACTCTAAAATTAACTCATGGGATTTCATAGTTTGGATAATTACCTGATTACAGAACAGATGGAAAATCATGTTTCTACTGCACTACTGAATCAAGAAAGTGTCAATGTCTATTTCTGATTTACAATCATGTTAGTTAAGGGTTATGAATAATGCCTTTGGCAAACTTTGTTGTTTTATTTGGAAGGACATCAGAATAGTAAATATGCATATGTATGCTAAAGAGTGCATATTTTCTTTCTATTCACACTGATCTAATTGATTAACATCCTACCGGGTCAAGGGAGGCAGATCAGTCTACCTAATATAGTTTTGTTCTTCATAGAGTGACTATTTTTGACTCTACAGTTG
Organism: Redunca redunca; assembly: GCA_006410935.1. Classification (NCBI taxonomy): domain Eukaryota; kingdom Metazoa; phylum Chordata; class Mammalia; order Artiodactyla; family Bovidae; genus Redunca; species Redunca redunca. The sequence continues at coordinate 253,062 of SJYQ01003252.1, forward strand.
CTAATTATTGATGGACAGCAGCTAAGATCTGACCCAGCTACTGTGATGGATGAAGTCCAGAAGTTTCTGGGAGTTACACTTCATTATAATTACTCTGAAGCACTAACGTGAGTCTATTCTCATGCTTGATTTCATTTCCATTATTTTCTGTCATAAATTATCACAGGTAGGTGTGTATATAGCATCATTAATACTAGCTATGAATTTAAAAAGCAGTCAAAAGAATGTCCTCATTATTCATGTAGTACATCCCTTTCGAATACCAGGATATTTTATTGGCATAAGAATATGCCTATAGAACACCTTATAGCCATTTTATATATCACAAATTTCCCTTTTTGTGAGCTCTTTCCCAACACAAGTTTATGTAAATGTCTTACATGCCTACTCTGTGTAGAAAGTGTCCTAGGAATGGAGGTTACAGAGGTGAAACAGATGATCTTTAACCCCAAGTAATTTGCACATTAGAAATAAAATGTTGATGGCTACAGTTAGCCCTATGAAAATGAATAGGATTTCAGGCAGAACTGGGAAAGGGATACATTCATGTTTTACTTTGTATTTATTACATTGTGTATAACAAAATATAATCATGTATAACATTGCAGTGGTCTATTATTGTACAGGAAACCTCCCAAAACCTACCAGCATGTAATCGTAGCCATTTTATTATGTTCATGGATCCTGTGGGCTGGGAATTTAGACAGGACATAGTCAAGACAACTTGTCTCTGTTCAAAATACCTGGGACCATATCTGGGAAGACGTGAATATATAGGTATGACTTGAATGGCTGGACTTTTCTGGAGGCTTCTTCACTCACATCTTTGGCTCTTAGACTGGATGGCTCAAAGCTGAGCTCAATGGGAGGAGATCTCTCTGGGTGGCTTTCTTGCAGTGAGCATCCTAAGTCACTTCAGTCTGATCAACTCTTTGGAACCCCATGGACTGTAGCCCACCAGGCTCCTCTGTCCATGGGATTCTCCAGGCAAGAATACAGGAGTGGGTAGCCATGCCCTCCTCCAGGGGACCTTAGGTCCCCTGGGATCGAATCTGAGTCTCTCAGGTCTCCTGCATTGGCAGGCAGGTTCTTTACCACTTGCACCTCCTGGTAGTGACTGTGTGTTCTCAGTGGGAATGAGAGGTGCAGGGAACACGGTTCAAGGCCTTCTCTGACCTCGCCTTGCAAGTCACGCAGCATCACTTATGCCATATTCTGTTGATTGCAAGCCAGTCACTAGAGCCAGTCCAAATCCACGGGGACAGAAAGGAGCCTCCTCCTCTTGCTGGGGAGGGGCAAGGACGGAGGTGGGGAAGGGTTATGGTTGCAGTCAGCTTGGGAAATAAAATCATATACTTCGGGTAATTAAAAATGAAAAAAAAAAAAAAAGGAAAGAGGCAAAATAACAAACAAAAGCAAAAGCCCCAAGCTGTCAAAATATACATTTAAAAGGTCATGTACTTGACTCGTTCACAAAGCCTGATATAAAGCCTATTACATTTTAGACAAAATTTTACAGGCCTGATTATATAATTTCCCAGTTCGCAGCAGATTAGAATCAGCAATTAGACAGTTAGAGAGGGTAATGGAGGGGCAGGAAAAGCAGTAATAAGATTGGGTTTTTCCTTATCCACTAAAACACACCTAATGAAGTTTTTGCCTATACATGGAAATAACAACACACGCATGGCCCCTGTTGATTAAGTAGACAGAGCGTCCTCTAATACACTTACATGAAGGGTCATTGGTGTCAGCACGGTCTCCCCTGACTCCCTGCAGTAGTTCAGGGAATGGTTTTAGCCTGTTTACTACAAATAGTTCCTTATGCTTCAATAAACCTATAAAATTATACTTTTAAAGAAGAGATTACAAACAAGTACAGAATATATGGTTTTTAATATGTCTCACACATCACAAAAATTAATAACTACAGTGATGTTCAGTGTAATAAAAGAAGTCTTGTGGCAACCAATTCATGTCCTCAAAGTTATCTAACAGTTATTTGAGAAAGCCTTTGCATCTTAATTTCACAATTTCATGCCTGCTAAACCAAACCATAAAACAAGGAATTGATATAACTTAGCAAGAATAAATGCCCTTTGTTAGACTCCGTGTTTATAACATTGTCAATGCAATAAATGATACCAGGACAGCAAAATAATGTGGATTCAAGGTTTTAACAACCCTGTTTAAAAGAATGACTTTCAATAGTCTGGATGGCTCTCCTTCCTCAGATCATATTAAGCTCTGCCTCATAACAGCTGTTTGGAGAGTGAGAGAGACAGGAGCCTGTCCTGAGACCTCTGCACACCCGAGAGCACAGGATATGCTCTCAGTGTGTATAAATATCTTAACTTGGTTGCCGAAGCTGTATTTTACCTTAATGCAGTTAAACATTCTCATCCTGAGGCAGAAGATGCTGTTTAGGGGCACCGTTATGCCGCCTCCCCCATTTCATTTTGCACAGCATGCCAAATTGTTCTTCCTTTTGGGAAATTAATGAAAACCAAAGAAAGGCCTATGATAGGCAAGACACAGATTGGAAATGTCCAGGTTGGAAATGACTCTGTCTTCCTTTTATCCATTTAACCAGTGATGTATTTAATTTTAATTGATAACATGTACTAGGACAACCTGGACCGTGAGGATCAGGTCTATAATAATAGATTGGGCAGGGAACTGTGAAGAAAATTTCCCTCTTCCCCTAAATGAGTTCACATATGTGCAGAAGCAAATTGCAGGTGCATTGGTATTATAGGAATGGGCCCAGGGCAACAAAATATTCTGCAACTAATTAACTTTACATCCTAGTCAATTATGCTTCATCCTTCTAAAACATCTGCTGAGCAACAAAAATGCAAACCTTTTCGATGTTTTATGCATGCAGAAATTCCCATAGCAGTAAATCTAAAATTTCCCTTCCTATTTGGTTTATTCTTTCCTTTTTCCTATCCTGTTAGTCCTAAACAAAAATTCTTACATATCTGAGTTTAAACAAATAATTAGATTACACATTCTTTCTTTGGTAACTTTGTGCAGCCAAGGACGCAAAACAATGTTAGAATTTTTTTTTTAATGAGTATCAAGATCTGAATGATCCAATAGAATCATTCACCTTCAACAAAAGAAATGAAGAGTTGTCTAATGTTCCACTCACCATTTGTATAACCCGTGTCTTATTTTCTTTGGAAAAATATACTGAATTATATCTTTAGCCTTTTAATTTCATCCTTGAAAAGTGTAAACATCTTGAACTGTTAAAAAAATTAGTATTTTTATTAGAAGCTTTAAAATTCATGTTTGTATTCAAAGAAATATGTTTACATTATATTGTCACCTTAATATATACTATTGAGTGATTTCAAAGAAGTTTGCTAATATATTTTGACAGGGGAATCATATAAATAAAAAAGTA